>BSBK01004283.1:0-600000 GCA_027943335.1 Chamaecyparis obtusa
ATCACAAATATTGAAGGTGATAGTCATCGTGTGACGCTGAAACAGATCACCGGTACTTATATTGTGATAGTCATCATGTGACGCTGAACAGATCACAATTATTGATCATGATAGACCATGTGATGGCTGAATAGATCATGATAAAGAATTCTTGCATGGTGGATTAATTTCATACTATGATAGTCATCATGAGGATGCTGAAATAGATCACAGTTATTAAAAGTGATAGGCAACATGTGAGGTTGAAATCATGGTTACTGAAGGTGATATACATCCTACAATGTTGAAAGAGATCACCATTTTCTCATATTGTGATAGACATCATGTGATGTTGATCAGATCACAATTGTTGATATTATTGAGTTAATGTAAGAACATATACTGATTTATCCTCTCTAACTAAGAGGGAGTGTTAAGGAATGTAGCTTCATTCAGATAAAATCATTTTTATTGAATTATCAAGTATATATTGATATATATGTAATAATGATAATATGTATTATAATTACTACATATATATATATCATATAATTAATATAAGTGGATTATTATCATATTGTGATATATATATATATATATATATATATATATATATATATATATATAGATAGATATATATACATATATAGATATATATACATATATAGATATATATACATATATAGATATATATAAATATATATATATATATATATATAGATATATAGATATCTATATATATATGTATATATAGATATATATATATAGATATATATATAATACTTTTATTACATATATACATATATATACTTATATACATATATAAATATTATACATATATATACATATATATATATATATATATACATATATATATATATATATATACATATATCTATATATATACATATATCTATAGATATCTATATATATATATATCTATATATATCTATAGATATATATAGATATATATATATATATATATACATATACATATATATATATATATATAGATATATATATCTATATATATATATATATATATACTATATTTCTATAGATATATATCTATATATATATGTATATATATATATATATATATAGATATATATATATCTATATATATATATATATATATATATCTATATATATATATCTATATATATCTAAATCTATATAGATATATATCTATATCTATATATATATATATATATATATATATATATATAATTGATATTATTTATATATTAATATACATATATATTTAAATAATTAATAAAGATTAATGAATAGACATGTCCCTTTAAAAGACATGTCTCTTCTTATCATTGTCTTGCATAAGTACAAAGAGTTCGATGCATTTGGAAAACATAGACCAATACAACAATGCCATTACATTTGCAATCGATTAGGAAACTTAACAAGAAAGTATTAGATAAAAGACTTGATCTAATTAATCAAATTAGAGAAAGATGGAGAGATAACAAAACCAAATAGCTTACAACACACATTAAGGAAAAGGAAAACATATTATCCTTGGTCCATTTTTTGTTATATAACTTAGAAACTTAACTCTATATAATAATTATTGTAAATACCTTAAAATAAAAAAATTTTACAACATCTTATGAAAAAAATATTTTATTACAAAATAAATAACATCAAAAATTTATACTATCACATGCTTACTAAGAAATTAAAATTAACATCTAAGTAACTACTCAAAATCTACTCATGACTAATTAATTTAATAAAATAACCATAATTATTATAATGAATATATAACTTAAAAATAATACTGATTATAATAGTGATAATCATGTAATTCATAAAATACATGTATTTATTACTATCACAATATTGTTATTTTTTTTAGAAATAGAGGGACTTATTCGAGAAGATTGACTGAGTCTCATTTTTAATTCAGTGATATGGTGTTATGTAGCTCTTTTGGCACTTGATTTGTACCTAAATCCATGTGTTCATGACCTATCACTTGAATACATAAAGGAGAGAAAATTTTAGGTTGAAAGGAGTTTGCCTAAGTGAAGCCCTCGTTTAGGAATCAACTTTGAAATTTAAATAAATTTGAAAAAGAAATTAAAATGTGTTGATATATGGAAAATACTAGATTTGAGAATTGAAATGTCATATACATTGTTGATGCAATGTTATTTTAATGCGATCACAAGAGTTGATTCAATAACATGACTCCACAAGACCCTAAAAGAAAAATCATGAGCACATGTTTGCATGAAAGTTGTTGAAGCTTGTCACAATTCTATATCTAAAGAATAATCCATTAAATGTATAATAATTGAAGCTTGAGTTCTTGATTAATTAATGGATGTCAAAATAAGGGGCGTAACTTTCTTTTATACCTCTTCCTAAAATTTAAGGGTTTTAATTTTAGGGCAAGCCAACATAGAGCTAAATTTCCCACTATTGCAAGCTAACTATTAAACAATTTAAAATTGGTTCCTAATTGTAGGAACTCGGTCACCCTAGGAAACAAAATAGAGCATGGGATGCCATACATGCTAAAATGGAGCCTAGTGAGTGCAAAAGTGTATACAAATGGGTGTGTAAAATTGTGTATCTGTCTATAAATTACAACACTTCAATAAAACATTAGATCAAGGTGTTAGTACATTAAAACCAAATCAAATTCAAATAAAACACCTCAAGAACATTCTATTTTTTCCTAGTCATGAAAAAAATTAGATTATTTTTAGTGCTCTCAGACTGCATATTCATATCTATTGAATGAAAATCATGAAATGGAAGATTCTAATATGAAATGTACCTCAATTATGCAAATTTGGATCAAATTGATGCTAGAATAGATGAATTATGATGAATATTGATCTTGAGGGATACAAAGCTAGATGAATTGTGCTATGAAATTTGATATAAATGTTGTAATTATGATCTACATGATTCAATTATATAATGGAAGTGATCTAGATGATAAAATTCAACTAATATTGTGATGATTTCTCCTAATGCAATTCAAAAATCAAACAAACATGACCTCCTTATGAAAATGATCTAGATGCAAAATAACTTGATTTTAAGTTGATTTATAGATTCCCAAGGTGAAAAAATGACTTAATTTGAATTGAATGGTCAAGATTGATCCAATAAATTGGAGGGTAGAGATAGAAAATCCATGTGATTGATCCTTGCACTTTTCTCTCATTGGTTGAATATGCCAAGTAGTTATTCCCTTTTAAATCCTTGTGTGACATGTGTCATGTGAGTTGGAAGGAATATTAATTATCATTCAATTAAATCAAAGAAATTAATTCTCTAGCAATGTGTTTTTATGTTTATTTAATTAATTGGCTAGGATAATTAATCAACTATAGAATATTAATTAACTATGTAATTATATTTGTTTGATTTAATGACACAATTAGGGTTTAAGGTTCCTTTGATTTAATTTGATGAATTTATTGTAAATTAATGATTTTATTTCTCTTGACCATTTTTAGGTGATTACAACATATCTAATTTATGATGCTACATTTAGCCCCTACTTTAGTGGGCATATGAACCTACATGCATAATTGTGGTAAAGTATGATAGAAATAAGGTAGCACACACAAATGAGAGGGGGTATGAATCAATTGCCTCCAAAATAATCATGTCAAAAAAAAAACTTAACAATGCTTAACTTCATTACTTAGATGTTTAAAGATAAACATGAAACAACTTAACCAACATCATAAGAACACAACACCAAAAATTTTTATGTAGAAACTTGTTTAAGCAAAAAACCATGATGGGGATCAAATCCACTAGATGATGTACTAGCACATATAACCCTGTTAAAGGTACAATGGGGAATTCACATGCATTCAAGCTCATTTCCTAGAGCTCACCGCTAAAATACAAATGAGTGAAACAACTCAAAATACAACTATGGCTACAAGCCCAAAATGGAGAATAATCCACTAATTTTGTGAACTAACTGATAGCATCTCATACATGCCAATAAAAATCCAATGAAGTACATCACTATTCTAAATTTATTTTAGATTCCACGCGTACCTCTTTGTGCATCCATTGATATCATTTCATTCAGTGTCTCACACATACATATCATGTCTCATCTCTGCAATTACAAATGATTTCATCTTTAAACACATAACACCAACTTATTACAATAAGGTTAGTTAGGCACCTTATTAAAAGATATTAAACAAAGAGTAATGCACAATCCTCAATTCAATCCAAGAGTACAAGTCATCTAAGACTTAGCTAGCACCAAAATCTTTATCCACGAACACACCACGATCCAAAGATCACACTTCAAAACTTCATAGCACGCTAACTCACCAAGTCGACCATGAACACCAACATGTCATAGGAAAGTTATTGAATCTAATCACATAAACCAATGTAATCTAAACATAGGAATAAAACATGATCCAAAAGCATCAGCAAGCAACATGAATTACCATAATAGCAACAAAAAAATCTATGTCTCATAATTCACTATTGGCTTTGTTATGTTCATCAAGAACACTAAACATCAACCCTTGTCACTAAAAAAGAACAGCTTTCCAACATCCAAATCATGAACCATCCAAGCTAAGAACACACATCCATGTTCTAAACTCACCACCAGGTTATAGACCAAAGATATTGCATAACCAATCCTTAATGATCTAAAAAGTGTAACACTATCTCCATTGAAATTACCAGAAAAAATTTCTCTGACAAATTAACTATAACTTTCTCAAATCATATAGTGAACCTCTGCAACCTTAACATGATCAAGCATAGACATTCCAAAACACATCTATAGATTCACAGTAACTGATATCAAACACATTGTCCATGTTGAACCAAAACTCGAACTAAACAAACCAGGAAACTATCAAGAATAAAAGATATGTTGACATCAATGACAAAACATTAATGCCAGCACATATATGCATGAAATCTCCAACAATCTCCTCCTTTGGCATTGATGGAAACATATGATGTGAAAAAATAAATCAACCTCAATACATCAATTAATCCCCCTAAGTCTAATACTTCTCTTCTATAGGGCTATTTCTCCCTTCATTCTCTTTTTTATTCACATGACTCTCTCTCCCACTTTGACATGAATGAAAAAAACACATATATATGCACTAAGTCATAGAGGCCAAACAAAAATTATCTCAACAACATACCAACTACTCACCTTAAGGAGCAGTATGTTGGAAAGTTGACTTTACTGAGATTATATGACTATTTTTGTGTTTTCATTATGGTAACAAAGTCATATGGAGTGTTGATAGTCAGTGCACAAGCTTTGAATTTCATATTTCAGCTAAGTATGGAAGACAATGTAGACAAAAATGTACTTGATGATCAGAGCATCAGTGCACGTGTGTATGATTGAGTTATGGTATGTGCCCTTGGATATAAGCTTATGAATATGTTATAATTCTTAGTCTAAGAATGCATGGTCAGATATGATAGCATCGAGAAGTTACAACAAGTCTAAGTAACACTAGTAGTTCAGCGGTAGAGCAGAACAAAGCATGGAGTTGACAGAATGCTTTGTGTTTAGCGTGTATCATTTCATTTTGTGCCTATTGTAATAGTAATGTAAATATGTTATTATCATTGTATGTAAACACGCTTGAGCCAATTATATTGGAAGTGTTGTGTGTGTTAGGTGTTAGGGATTTTTCTTGTAGGGTCAGACTTGGCTAAAATATGGGCTTGGTTCTCAGCTAAAAAGGACTCCAAGTTTGCAAGTGTACACGCTAAAATGGTGCACTTCTATGAACCATTACATGCAAGGTTTCTCAAGAATGAGGCCTCACAAAGCGGCTCATAGCTCTCTATGCATGGAGTTGCAAGGGACTATGATGTGTTTGCTCTTAGCTAGAGCTACAAGCTTGTGACCTTGCTAGTCAACCATACAATGAGAGATTCAAGTGAAGACAAGGGCAACAATGCCAATATCTCCAAGAATCAAATATGCAATGCAATGCAAATCTAAATGAGAATGCAATCTAAGCTATGAAAGGAAAGTACAATGCAACTAATCTATGAAAGGAAATAACAAGTGTTACAAAGCCTTCCTATTTAGACTATGTGAGCTTATTCTATTGCATAAAAGGAAATCTATACTAAGAATGCCATTATTATGCAACTATGAAAGAAAATATGAACTAGATGGAATGCAACAAAGATCTTCAAAGCTTGGATGCAAGAGTGTCTTCAAAGAAAGCTCCAAATGACCTAGAAAACCTGCAGCATAACATTAGCATAAAAAAGATGGATATGCAAATGGAGGAGAGAGCTCTTCTTTTATAAGAAATGAGGTGAAATGGACCATGGAGATTAAGAGGCAAAAAAATCTTAATCAACGGTGGAGCTTGAAAGAGGAGCAATCCATGTGCACAAGTATCCTCCAATAGGAAAATAAGAGTTGACTTTATGTCCATATGAGACAAAAAGTGCTTTTTCCCTTTTTATAAAATAAGAATAATGCTTTATTTGTGCAACTTAGGATAAGAGGAAAAGGTGGGATTTTTATTTAATTAAAAGGGGAGGAAATATTCCTTTTAATCAAATAAAGGCTTAGGATAAATGGTTAGCCCATAGGATAAAAATCCAATATATGATCGAATTTAGGATTTGATCAAGAGATTGATATTGTTGAAAATATTGATTATTGATAAAAATGATTCAGGATTGATAAATTGAATAAATGGGGCCCAAAGTCTAGGCGACCATTTTTGGGTGCATACATTTGCCCCTCTTTGACTAATGTGTGATCAATCTGGGAACACATGCAGTCAAAGAAGAATTGAAATGTGAGATCGATTTGGGATCACAAAACAACCCAGATGTGAGGTTGATTCGGGATCACACCTAGACAAAGCATAAACAAAGGCCTTTGAACATGAGGTTGATTCGGGATCACATTCAAAGTAAGAGATAAGAATCTAAAATTTGAGTGATAGCTCACAAAAGATGTCTGAATCAGGAAAATCAAGGAAATCAGGGATGAGAATCCCATAGGTACTGCCCCCTCGGAATCGAAATTGAAATCAGGTAGAGAGGAGAACAACGAATTGATAAAATATGATCAAATCAAAATGAAATCATAATTGAAGGTAAGGGTCAATAGGTTAACCATTAGGCAATGAAACATGCCCCAGCGATGAGCTAGAAGAAAAGAGATAGGGCGAATGAAAGACTATAAAATTGAGAGACATGAAAAGGAAGAAATTCCACCGAAAATCAAATTATGCCTCAAAAAGTCAGTCAACTGCTCATAAGAAAGGGAAAATTTGGAAACACAACTCAGATTTTGATTTCGAGTCTGAAAATGGATAGCAAATGATGTGATATGAAAGATCAGAAATGAAAGATATGATCAAGAAGAATCAGAAAATGAGCACAGTTGACCAACTAGTCCGTAGATGATAAAAAAGAGAGCTCTCTCCATATGCAAAGTACAAAACTAATCTAACATGACCCTAAAAATGCAAGCTACTATGAAAGTGGTTGACTTGCAAGGTCACAATGCTTATAGACATCTAATTATCATCATCGAGAGTTATTGCTAGTGTCGTAAGATCATACAATGCACACTAGCATAACTATGTGGATATGAATATGATCTTTATCAGATAGAAATCTAGAAATCTCACCTAGGCATCAAAGACATATAGGTCAAGATGACTAATGTAGTGAGATCACCTAAGTTTGATGTGGCGAGATTATGCTTGTATCAAGACACATGAAAATTAGGATAGCTAGAAGCATGCACTCACAAAACAGTCAAGGATAATACCTTGTCAATCCATAGGGTCAAGTAAGACCAGCATAAATGCTCATGATAGTTAGGATCAACAAAATATACCCACAAGTAGATAAAGAAAGAAAACATGTTCTCATGCCCTCAGTCTTCTAGCTATGCATCATCGAAAACTTCTCAGGGAGAGACCACTCATCAAAGAAATCCTTATAGACAGCACACAAAGAAAAATAAAGTCATCATATCATCAGTGAGTTGATTGTTTAAGTGCGTGTGTGTTGGTCATAGAGTCAAACTCTAAGTATCGCATCTGCTTAGTGAGAAATATCACATCATATGAGACTATTGGGTAAGACATCAGATAAGTGTTAAGAAACACTCGACGCAATGGTAGTGTTGAAAAACACTGTTTGGGGTGGTGTTGAAAAACACCTGTTGTGAATTGCCCCAAGAGACAAATGCACCTAAAGGACCAATGCTAACAGTTATGCCCCCTAGACAAAGACAAAGACCAATTCCAGACTAAGCCAAATAAGGTCAAGGCATGATGGGAAGTGGCTGAGTGTCAAGGATGCATGTTAACAAATAGGAGTGCAAAGGCCTCAAGTAGCGCCTGTTTCCAGGTTTTCACCACTTGGATTCTTTTTTTTTCATTTTTTCTTTTTTTTGGATTTTTGCTACCAAGGCGCCTATTGCTAGGTTTTCACCAAGGCACGTTTTCTATTTTTTTGAATTTTTGAATATTTGATATTTTTGTATTTTTTTTTTTGTATATTTTTTTTTTGTATTTTTTTAGGACTTTTATACTTTTTAGGATTTTTTCAGCATCATATATGAATTTTTTGGTACTTTTTTCAGGATCCATAAATATGTACAAAGGATGCCTCCAGACAGAACGAGCATCAAACTCTTTAAGCAAGATCACATCATGTATTTCCAATTTCTAGCAAGGTGGGAACGAGAGGGATTAGCAAGCTAGTGACTGAAATGGAGGGAAGAAATCCTCAAGGTCAAACTCCTCAAGAGTACCCAAGCTAGGGAAAAATTGTTGTCATGTAAAGCGCATTTGGACAAGCAATGAGAGGCTAGCATAGGATAAGTCACAAAAGCACATTGCAAAAGAAGGAAGGATGTAGTCCAAAAGAGTAGACATGTCAAGAGGCTTCATAGCATCGTGTTTTACTTTTTTTTTTTTTATTAGATCAAGACCAGAGGGGAAAAGGATAGCGAAAGGATAGAATGAATGAAGGAAAATGAATATGAAGGCTAAACATGAATGAAAGCAAGATCATCGTAAGATAGCTCACAAGATAGCCAAATGTTCAAGTATAGGTCAACATTGTCAAGATCAAAGATGAAAGATGGAATGGATGAAACATGTAGAAGAACTACACATGATGCCTGATTACCAGGTTTTCATCATGGTACTTATCCAAGGTGCCAAAAGGGAGTGGTTTTCACCATAGGATGAATTTATTTCTTTTTGCTTTTTCTACCAAGGTGCCTGTTTCCAGGTTTTCACCATGGCACATTTTCAATTTTTTTTTTAATTTTTTGCTATTTTTTAAATTTTTCTATTTTTTTTATTTTTTTGGAAGAAGGAAAGCTTTTTAGATAATGCTCCTTGAAAGTATAAACCATGATATGCTTATGATTCAAAATGATATGCTCAAAGATGCTGAAGGGGAAATGAAGACGCATGAGGAATAGGCAAATGAGGAAAAAATGATAGAAGGTAGAAGGATAATGAATGGAAGGAATGTGAAAGGGTAGATGGAAAGGAAGGCAAGATCAACATCAACACACACCTTGAAAGGTGGTGAGAGGATGGAGGAAACATAAACCATATTCTAGTCCAAGTGCGAACCATATTCTGGTTCATTATTGCTATTTGACTCCTCAAAGAGAGGATTGGTGTGCTTGTTATAATTCTCAAATGTGAATGGAGAAATACGAGAAGGAATATGGAAAATGGTTAGCAGAGGTTGCAGTTTAGGCACATGGAATGGAAGAATGTTTTTGGAAAAAGATGAAGTGGAAGCCTTTGGAAGCTTGAATGTCAACTTCACTTTTTGCTCAACATAAGACTCTTTCAAGAGAGACTTTGGAATCCATATAGCCTTAGGCTTTTCATTTCCTTTTGATGACTGAGAGAGAATATCTTCAATGATGGATTTTGGAACCCATACTTGTCTTGTAGTTTTCTTCTTAGATATCTCTTTCAACTTTATGCCCCCATGTCGACTAGAGGAGACATGGTGATCTTCTTTTTTTGATGGATTCTTGTATTGCTTCTTTTTCTTGTTTTGAACATTCAACTTACTTCCAAAAGACTTGGGACTTGTGGAAGAAGAAGGAGGATATGACCAGTTTAGATGGGTGGGTGGATGAAAGGGATTCAAGGATATGCATCTATGTTGATCTTGAGGAAAGATAGGAGATGGAGGGATGTAAGGACCCAAAATGGATGATGAATTAGGATAATTAGAAGGGGAAAGTGAAGGGACATAAGGACCCAAGATGGAAGGAAGACATGAAGCCCTTAGTATTAGTGGAGGAGGTCCAAGGATAGATGTGGAAGATGCAAAAGGATAATCAATAAGTTCATCAACATCTATATCACAACCAAGGATATCAACATCTTTAGAGTGAACATTAGGATTTTCAACAGGATCATACACATCTTGAATAGGAGCAGTTTCTTTGATAGGATCATTCGTAGCTTGCAAAGATTTAGGAAGAGCAGAAAGTGGAAGTGAACATGGAGTGGTAGAACAAGAAGATGAAAGACTTTGATCTTGACAAGTTGCTTTGGATAGCATAAGCGCATCATTTTTTTCTTGATTTTCAATAGGCTTAACATTAGAAGTAACAACACCATTTTTAATAACCTTAATGGAAACATCATCTTTGGAAAGCGCAAGTGTGGTAAGGTTATTTTGATTATCAATAAGCTCAATAGTGTAAGTAGTAGCTTGATCTTGATTAGGATATGGTGGAATGAATGCAGAAGAGTGTAGAGGATCATACCATGCAATGGAGAAGATACATCATGAAGAGAATTGGATGATATGGAGGGTCCTTGATCTTGATCTTTCTTTATGTTTTTTTCTTTATCATTTTTAGAGTCCTCTTGACATGGAGCCACTTCTAAGGACAAGGAAGCATGTTGGGATTGTATGGAAGACTTTGGAAGAGGTGGTGAAGGACTAGCTGAAATAGGCATTATAGCAGATGAAGGCTTAGGCTCTTTAGGTTCGACATTATTGAAAGTATTTGCAGCCAAGTGAAGGTTATCTTGAGTATCTTTAAGAGGTGGCCCTTGAGGATAACTATACGGAACCGCATGGAAAGCATTAGGATCTTCGTTGGATGAAGGATTTGTGAAAGATTTGGATGACTCAGAAGCTTTAGGGAGTGTGTGGGTATTGGAAGAAGTGGCGGATGGAAGGGGACCATCACAAGACAAAGGTTCAGCATTAACATGATTTTGCTGGAGAGTGTAATCTTTATTTTCAGCATGAGAGTTTTTAGACAAGACATGCTCATAGTATCTTCATTTATAATCAGCACGGAAAGCTTTCTCTTCCTCAATAGAAGTAGATGTGTCATATTGTTCACAACAAATATCATAATTTCTCTCAAAATCAGAATCATATGGATCACCATCACAATCTATCCAATAGGATGACCCTTTAGTAAGCCTAAGCACATGACGAGGAGGACTCTTAGGAATAGAGTTGCCATAAGTATTGCTACATTGTCCATCATCATAGTCATCATAGTCATCATAGTCATCAAAGGTAGGTGTGTCACTCTTTGTGGAAGAGACATCACAAGGACTATCATGTTGCTCTTTATGGTATGTCTTCTGAAGAGAAGTAAGACTCTTAGGAGAAGTAGAAGAAGAATGAGATCGTGAAGAAGAGGAAATTGAAGACTTAGTGGAAGAAGAAGACTTGGATAATGAGGAATTTGAATAATATTTAGAAGAGTCATGATAAGATTTGGAAGATGAAGAATGTGAATAGTGTTTAGAAGAATCATGATAAGATTTAGAAGATGAAGAATGATGAGAAGATTTAGAAGATGAAGAATATTTGGATGAGATCATGAGTATGATTCTAGCAAAGGCATCTGATTTAATTGATTTTTCTTTTATTTTTATCATAAATTCATCACTCATGAGAATTTTGGAGGAACAACACTTTTCGAATATGTCAATGAGCTCAAGATCGTCTATTCTTAAGAGAGGTTCCTTAACAAGATAGTCAAGATTCATGGTTATAGAAGAGGAGGAATCAAGCATGGAAGAAATGAATAGATGAATAGAAGAAAGTAGACTAGATAATAAGAGGAAAAGAATCAAGAAGAGGAAGAAGAAGAAGAATTTCCCATGGGAGTAGAAGACTTTAGAAGAACATGGGAAATGGAGAAGAAAGAAGAAGACTAAGAGCCATCTTGTGCAATTGATACCATAACGTTCATTGAGATGTTGAGCAACATGACAACACCTAGGATCTAAGATCTGGACTAACCAAGGAAGACTGAAAATAGAAGACCCTTGGTAATAGGATGACCTCACAAAATGTCAACACCAAACTAGGATAATCAAAGTTCTCTATTGTCCAAAGAGAAATGAAAAGATAGAAGAAGGGGCTTTACCAACACTGTCAAAGAGGTGCTTCAAATCAAAGGGTGACTACCCTTGCACTTTTGAACTAGGAGGTTGGGCTAGGCCAAAATATAATTGAAATTGAGATTAAATAAAAATTATTTGGACAATAAGAGTACGAGAATTTCCCAAGAATGTAGCTCACAATTCTAGAGATAAACTTTCTCACCAAGAACAACCTTCTAATGCGATATTTATCTTTGGCTAATGTGATACTGATGTTGATCTTGACCAATTTGTGAAAAATTTTGAGTTTTTTAAGGTCTAATTTCAAGTTTTCGAATGTGAGGGTGAAAATGTCTGATGTCAATCACAAATTTAACAGCATTTGGATAGGTTTGCAAACAGTAGAGGATCAAACATGTCTTCAAACACTTGAAACAAGGGCAAAAGAAACCTTGCCAAGACAAACACTTATGATATCAAAAATAAAATTGCACCCTATGAATGCTACCAATTGTTTGTATGTTGAGAACGTTTACACTGGTATCACACAATCGAAGACAATTCAAGCAATTACTACCTACAAGACAAGGCTCAATACTTACCAACTTAGCCCACAACTTGATGCCCCCTTGCCTTACACCAAGTGGTTACCCACAAGAGATATTGGCTTTGTCATGGAAATGTCAAATGACACAACCAAAGGGACACATATGGTGAGTATCTTAAGGTGATCCGGGTAAACCACTTGGATCAATCCTTGCACTAAGAAGATAAGCGGCTAAACAAGGTGGCTTCTATCTAATGGTTCTTAATAAGAATTTCCGTTCACAACACCCCTCTTGCTCCTCATAAAAGACTAGGACCTCGCGGCCTCAAGAGTACCTTAAGCATTCTTGTTCAATATTTTCCCCATGGTCGCAATCCCATGAGCTACTCACATCAAATGAAGACAAGTGTTATGTCTACCAAGGTTTTTGGTGTCCTTGATAGCCTTGAGATTATAGTGAGTTGGAATCACTTGCCACCAAGGAAAATGATGACAAGGTTGTCCCCACTTGAGTCGTTCCCCTTGATTGCTCAAGAGCAGGCCCGCTAAAGGATCCTAAACTAAACAAAGAAGTGGATCAACTCTTGAGGTTCAAGGTTTTTGGTTCACCATAAGGGTGAAGAGCATACTCCCCTATCTCAAGAATCTCTCCCAAACACACCAAGCAAAGTTCATTTACCCTCTTGTTTTCAAAATTCAAAGATGGGTCAAGATTTTCTAGTTCACCAAAATGGTTAAGAGCATACTTCTCCTACCACCCAAGAATTCCTACAACAAGATCTTAAGTGCCTAATAAATGAAACAACTAGTTTTTGCCACACTTAAAAGGAAAGCAAATAAACAAGCAAGATTTTTTTTTTGTTTTTATGCTTGGGCAGCCCTACGAAAACCATTAGTAGCCCTCTTTGACATGCGTTCTTTTGAAAAATTTCAAGTAATGAGAGCACCTACAACCACAACTTGTTAGACCAACAAGAGTTAGGAGAATCAAAATCCAAAATCTACCAATGATTAGTACATGAAAAATCAGATAATCTGCAAAAATAACTGATCAAATGATAAAATCTGAAAATGAAACCATCATGGTTGGATTATGCTCAGAAAGACCTTTCCAATGATATATCACACTTAAACTTTTGATACGATATTTCACCTTATGCTAGGTGATATACCTCAGTACTAGTGGGCGATATACTCCAGGCAGGTTAGGCAATAGTCCGTAAAGGGCGAACTATCGCGCGATATTTCTCTTCAAAGAAGGCGATATTTCTAGCAAGCGCGAAGTATCGCACCGCTATATAAAGGTATATCACATAATATACTGAGAAGTATCACGCGATATTCTGAGACAGAAAACCAGAACTGCAAAATTTTTGAAAAATAATCCGAAAAATGACGAAAATGCAAATGAAATAAAAGACAAAGCCTATCTACTCTGCCCCACGGTGGGTGCCATAAATGTACACGCTAAAATGGTGCACTTCTATGAACCATTACATGCAAGGTTTCTCAAGAATGAGGCCTCACAAAGCGGCTCATAGCTCTCTATGCATGGAGTTGCAAGGGACTATGATGTGTTTGCTCTCAGCTAGAGCTACAAGCTTGTGACCTTGCTAGTCAACCATACAATGAGAGATTCAAGTGAAGACAAGGGAAACAATGCAAATATCTCCAAGAATCAAATATGCAATGCACTGCAAATCTAAATGAGAATGCAATCTAAGCTATGAAAGGAAAGTACAATGCAACTAATCTATGAAAGGAAATAACAAGTGTTACAAAGCCTTCCTAGTTAGACTATGTGAGCTTATTCTATTGCATAAAAGGAAATCTATACTAAGAATGCCATTATTATGCAACTATGAAAGAAAATATGAACTAGATGGAATGCAACAAAGATCTTCAAAGCTTGGATGCAAGAGTGTCTTCAAAGAAAGCTCCAAATGACCTAGAAAACCTGCAGCATAACATTAGCATAAAAAAGATGATATGCAAATGGAGGAGAGAGCTCTTCTTTTATAAGAAATGAGGTGAAATGGACCATGGAGATTAAGAGGCAAAAAAGTCTTAATCAGCGGTGGAGCTTGAAAGAGGAGCAATCCATGTGCACAAGTATCCTCCAATAGGAAAATAAGAGTTGACTTTATGTCCATATGAGACAAAAAGTGCTTTTTCCCTTTTTATAAAATAAGAATAATGCTTTATTTATGCAACTTAGGATAAGAGGAAAAGGTGGGCTTTTTATTTAATTAAAAGGGGAGGAAATATTCCTTTTAATCAAATAAAGGCTTAGGATAAATGGTTAGCCCATAGGATAAAAATTCAATATATGATCGAATTTAAGATTTGATCAAGAGATTGATATTGTTGAAAATATTGATTATTGATAAAAATGATTCAGGATTGATAAATTGAATAAATGGGGCCCAAATTCTAGGTGATGATTTTTGGGTGCATACAGCAAGAAAAGCCTAATTGATGAAGATTGAATAAGATCTTCCTTCTGCTTCGAGCTCCACAAGACTCAGGTGGGTATTGCCTATGAATAGGTTACTATATTTCAAGTAAGCTTTTGATTAGTGGATTTGGTCTTCACTGTCATGCTATTATATTACTCAAATCTACTTCAATGAAAGATGATTCTGTAAATAGCTGAGAACAACCTGTTACAAAATATGACAAGGGAAATTACAAATGTAACAGCATGAACAGTGGGATAAGGATATGGATCCTTCTTCTTTTTATGAGTACAACTCAAGGAAGGTTAACCTCTGATTCTCTCTCCAAGGAATCAACAATCTGAACTATATCACCAGGATACAGTCCTTTCACAATATGCATGAACTTAAAAAGTAAAAGAACTGGTAATGATATTTTGTGTCTGATGACGGAAAGATGATTGTATAACAAACATCCAACCAGTGCCTATTCCATTGGGCAAAAGAGTCTGAATATAAATCCACAGGAAGATTTCAAGGAAATACAGTAGAATGCCTTACAAACTACATGCAATCTGGATAGGATGCCTTACAAACTATCATGTCAATCTTATGGTGTTATCATCAAATCCTAACACATATATCTACTCTCTAAAACTATTTATGAAATTTAATCCTCTCCTTGAGAGAAACTCACAAATAATTAAACAAACTAACTTGTAGTTGGTATGTTTTCAGATGCCTTACAAATAAAACATACAAGAGCAGAACATGAAGTAAAGAGACAATAACCATGTAAGATAGAAATTGCATTGTATCTTATTGAAAATGAGCTTGTCTCAATACATACAAAGCTTCAAAGTTCAGGAATTTAGACACAAAACTAGAAATCTGTTATACAAAAAATTTCAAAATTTATCATTTAGGGGTCTGCTCACAATAGAGCAGCCACAGGAACTAGAACCAAAAAATAATAGGAACCAAGAACCCTTACAACTAAGAAGAGAAGAGAATAAAAAGAAGAAGAAACCCTAAAATCTGTACTTGACCAACTCCTATCCATTCTGCAATCTAATCTCATTTACTCTTCTTGCTTCTCTGGAAATTTGATCTTCTCGAGCATCTCCAAAATCTGATAAATTTGTCTTTTTTTGCATAAAATCTACTCATCTACTGGAAATCTAATTTCTTTGTCCTTTACTCTTCCTTGAAATGTGATCCTCTGTACCCTCTGATCTTTTCATCCATTGAAAATTTGAATCATTCCCTCTGCCGGATTTGCAAAATCAATCAATTTTGGAAGAAGAAAAATCTCCCCAAAATCTGGTCGCGAATTTAAAAGCCTTTACTGCTCTTAGCAACTTGATCTGATCTAGTTCTAACTACCATCATTACATCTGTCATCTTCTGTTGTTTTCGAAAACATATTATACTGCCATATTTTGATAAAAAATGAATCTCCCAGACATTTTCCCGTGAGCAGCTCTGCCATTAAAAAATTTCAAAATTTCTCCAAAGTTTGAACTTTATAACTTTTTAAATCTTTTAAACCTTTAAAATCTGCACATGCCACCAGAACTTGCCACTTGTCATCTTCTCATTGATTGCTCGGACTAACCCACATTTAACCTCAGTCCATCTGGAGATCTGGAGACTACATGAATCTCTAAGTCTCTTAATCATTTTCTTAACCATGGTTTCATTTAGAGACTTAGAGAAATCCCTTTAGTCTCTAGATCTCTGAATAGCCATCTGGAGATTTGGAGACTAGTCTCCAAATCTCATAATAATTTCCTCTCTTTACTTTTTTTATGAGATTTCGAGACTAACTTTAGTCTCTAGATCTCTGAATAGCTATTTGGAGATTTGGAGACTAAGTCGCCAAGTCTCATGATCACTTTTTCTCATTATGAGATTTGGAGACTAACTTTAGTCTCTAGATCTCTAAATAATTATCTAGAGATCTGGAGACTTGGAGATTTGGAGACTAAGTCTCCAAATCTCAGAATGAATATCTAGAGATCTGGTGACTTGGAGATTTGGAGACTAGTCTCCAAATTTCAAAATGTACTTTCTTCTTTGTGAGATTTGGAGACTAGTCTCCAAGTCTCATAATGTACTTTCTTCTTTGTGAGATTTGGAGACTTGGAGATTTGGAGACTAGTCTCAAAGTCTCATAATATACTTTCTTCTTTGTGAGATTTGGAGACTTGGAGATTTGGAGACTAGTCTCTAAGTCTCTGAATCGCATTTGGAGATTTGGAGACTTGTGAGACTTGGAGACTAAGTGACATGTGTCCTTTTTGCAAAATTTCTTCTGGGCCCACTGGCATGGAAACCAAGGTGGATGCACAAGTATGGGCAAGCATAGCTTCCTCCATTTTATTTACTTCATATGTTTGTGTTCTTGTATATAAACACTTCAAATTTTGAAATTGGAGCAATGTGGGATAAAATTTTATGAAGCAATGCTGATTTTTTTTTATGGCTGCTAGTACTCAGAGAACCATAACTTTTGATTTTCAAACTGGGTTTTTCTAAAAATTTTTTTGTACAATGCACACATAACTGTCTCAAACATATGTAAAATTCAGCCCAACCTAGTTTGTATTTTTTTAATTATGATAAAAAAATGTGACTATAAATCTAAACAATGCACACTCAGAGAATGTTGACAATCTGCAAATGGAATGACTCCGGAAAAGTGACTAAATGGGCACATGGGGAGTTGAAAATTGGCATGATGAATCATTCCCATTTCTATAGCATGATGCAACCATTGACACATTATGATCAATCTCTGGGAGAAAGATACAATTAACTAAATAGGGCCTGTAACAGTGATTTGACATTTAAACAGAATTGTGCAATTTGACACTTGCTCAAAATGGAACTTCACCGAATGATTCAGGATGATAAAGTAATATCATAGAATGCATACATATATTGAATGGAGTGTGTTCAACACCTAGAACACCTCATAAGCTTCAAAATGATAGCCGGGTACATATGCATGAAAAGCATTTAAAGGGCTTCAAATTGCAAAATGTTAACATGGTACTCAAAACCCATGTTGCATTTTTGAGTACCAAAATTAGGTTTTAGGCCGAAACAGTATTAAGTTTTGGTTGCACCTATTCTGCATGTATATATATGACATGTAATTTTGTATTTGAGAGATAGAGAGTAATACAAAGAAGAGCATAAGCATGAGAAGTATATAGAAGAGTAGAATATTACTGTCAATATGGAATAAATCTTTACAAGAGGTTAAAGCATCAGCGCACAAAATGAACTGATCAAACAACAGTGTCAAAGCAGTAGTTCACCCTTCTAGATATAGTGTGTATCTAATTCTCAAGAGGTTGTAGCCTTCTTCATTGAGCAGTGTGCTCCGGCGGTGTGCCATCCACCCCTAACAAGGTTTGTTTTTTCAGACTCTTAATAGAGTCATTGTACTCAACATTGTAATGAATTCTCCTAACAGGGAAAAGGAACTCTAACAAGTTCATAAGACTAGTGCAATTATTCATGGGTACTAATTCCCATCGGGGTTTTCCTCTGGCCAAGGTTTCCCCATAAACATATCTTGTGTTATGTTTTATGGTTGATTGATTTATATGCTTTTCTATTCATTTTAGTATTTAAGTAATTAGGCTAAGTTTCAAGAAGTAGAAAAACATTAATTATAGAACATTGATTCACCCCCCCCCCCCCCCCTCAGTGTTCCCATTCTTAACAATTGGTATCAGAGCTTTGGTCCTTGAAGAGAATTTTAACCACTTAAGGAGATCATGGGTTTAGAAGATGTGAAACATCTAAAGAAAAATCTTGAAGCAGCTCTTGAATATCTTGACAGATCTGAAAAATGAATTTAAGAACTGAAAAGTGAAGGTAAATGGCTCACAAGTATTCATCAAGAAACTAAGAAAATATTTGAAATATTTTTCAACGAATGATTTGGGAAAAATGGTCAAAAAGATGAATGAAGAAAACATGTCTCTGAAGGATCATATTGAAGATTTGAATGAGTAGCTAACTTATATCAAGTCAGCCCTTGAAGATCATATCAAAGAAAACAAACAATTGGATGAAGAACTTATGGAAGAAAACTTGAAAAATCTTGGAGTTAGAGAAGATCAAGAAGAAGATGGAATCTAAGTTGACAGAAGCCAAGAATCATATTGACAAATTGCACACAAGTATTGATCTAATAGATTCATAGATTTATGCATAGAAGATAAAAGGAGATTCCAGTGGTATTGGATACAATGAAGAACAAATTCAAATCAATGCAATGCAAGAAAGAATGAAAGCACTAGAAGAATCTACAGAAGCCAAGAAGACTAGAAATTAAACTGAAGCTAAAGTTGAACCACCTAAAGATAAGCGCAAGCTAGTAAATAGAACTTGTTATGCATGTAACAAGCATGAACATATAGAAAGAGATTGTAAGGATGTAAGACCTTTCAATGGTTATTTTTATTCATGCAATAAGTTTGGTCATAGAGCTATGAATTGCAGATCAAATCAAAGAAGTCAGATACAACAAAAACAGAGAAATCAACCATAGCAAAGTGTTAGAAGTTCTCTAAACATTACATGTCAGATATGCAATTTCAATGGACACACAGCTAAAGAATGTAGTATGGTAACTCATATCAATGAGCCTAGGAATATAAGGCCTCTAGTCATTTTTTACTTGTGTAACAGGGTTGGACACATCTCAAGTGCAAAGACAAGAAAGACCCATTAAGTCTCAAGAATCAATATTGGATAAATATGGAGAAGTCAAGTTTTTGCAAGCTACAGAAGATGCGAGCAAGATTTGGATGGAAGTAAAGAAAGATAATACTATTGAGAAAGTGGCAGATGCATCCATAATAGATGCACCTTCTACTTTTGGATAGATGACCCTCATGGTCATAGGGGGAGCTAGATAAGCTCTAGACCCCTGTGCGACTAGTATACTCACCCTCAAAGTATGCACCTTTGGTTCTAGATGTTTGGTTTCTATTTGATGAAGTATACAACAGTGCTCAGTCTGAATGATAGTGAGAACTGAGTTTCAAAATCACAATTGGAATCTATGTTACAATGGCAAGCATTAATTATAGAATTTTGATTTATAAGTCATCGGAGATCTATTATCTTCACTTTTACATTCGAGATTATTGGTGTTCAAAATGGACGCTTATGATCTTAGGCTACCAATATACCCTCAGGTTGATTTTAGGATTGGTTAGTTCCAAAATGTATAAGGATCTTAGGGTAACTGAACCAACTATAGGGACAAGACTACCCTCTTCACTTCTGGCTCTACAAAACCAAGGTGGGTACACCTAACCTAGTGAACATATACTTCACACACCAAAGACTGGGTCTAAACAAAAAATTGATAGTAAGAAAGTACTAAATGCTAACCTCACATTCATTGACTCTCCATTACTATTGGGTAACACAACCACACAACCAAAGACTTAAAGCTTAGAAAGGTTATTGATTTTAAGATTTGGAATGTAATAACTTCAATCAATGTATGTTAACAAGAGGAATACTCATTTAGGCCAATGCCTCATCCATTGGGAAAGAGTTCTTAGACACAAAGACACACAAATTTGAGAATATCAGAGAATTCATAGCCATAAATACATTTATCCTAATCTTTACTACTTACAAGACATCCTTACATAGACAATGGAAAAACCATATCCCACCTAGAGCATAGTTTAATCCAATCCTAGATCAGAACTCAAGAATGAAGATACATGCATACAAACAATATGTAATGAGCTAGAAAACTCAAAGCTTACTAGACTTGACACAAAGGAGAGATAAGAACCAGATATTTGTATTAAGTATGATGAATTCCTTTTGTGTATACAATGAATCACAAGACACCCTGCTTGCAAACTACAGCTTAGACCTTCAACTTTCTTCTTTCATTAACAAACAATGAGTCAAAAACTATTACAAAACCTTGGGACCAGCAACTCGGGACTGATTTTGAACTTAGAAACTAGAACCCCTACAAAATCAATAATTCAACACTATATACCCCTGGTTACCTTGGAATCCTACACAAGTTAGGATGCAACAAGCCACGGATAACAAGGGTAAGGGTTAGGGTTTCCACCCACCAAAAAATTCAAACAGATCAAAAATTAATACATTAGAGGGAAAACCAAGCAACCTTGAGCGATTAAACCTAAAATCAATCTTCATTTATGGTAATTTTTCTGTAACTATACTAAAGACCATCAAATTCCATGCAAATCCATCTGATTTGACCCCCTACATCATGTCTCAAACACCTTTATTCATTCCCCTCACAGCATAAAACTCCCTACAGTCAATCATCATACTCGCTGGACCACACTACAACAGTCGACACCACCAACCTAATCAAATCTGGCCGCTAAAATATTAAAAACCAGTCCTTTTTGTCATTGAGAAAGCCTCAAAAATTTGAATTTGAACTGCAACTGTTACTTTATGGTGCCTGCAATATATCGACGGTCACAATTTGAATTTGGATCAACTTTATAACTTGACCTTGAGATTCTCATGTTTCGCGGGCTTTATGTCTTTAACCCATCCAGACACCTCGGGTTAACTCTTAGCAAATAGGTGACAAAGAAAATCTTATTCATGAAATAAAAACTTAACCCACCCTTTAACTCTACAAACTGGTAACCTAAAGAAAACATTTTAACCTTGGTCCTATTTGGCGAACTAGTGACTGAAAAGTTTCGCCAGTTCGTAGAACACTTTATGTTACCTCTAGTTAGTTTAGTGACTACACAAATGCTTGTTTTCCAAATTGATAAAAAATTTAGAGAACTACCATCTTTCTTCACAAATGAGCGAAGCCTTTGAAAATTTTTTGAGCCGCCAAAAACTTGTCCAAACCACCAAAAGGTTTGAGAAACTTTATTGGGCCTACATCAAGAAAATTGACAGTTGTCTCATCTTTGCATGTGTCAGAAAAAACCCTTTAGATCATGCACCAACCGTCGATGCTCTACAAGTGTCAGAACCCATCGAACCTCAAAAAACTTGGCCCCACTGACAACATGTTCAATCACACAACGTGGACCAATGAGAAACTGCCAATCAATTCTATCTGACACCGGGACCACCGCCACGAAGCACATAGCCAAAAGTGAATTGATGGCTATCACTAAAATGTTGACTTATCTAGTGTGCATCTTGACCTTGTAGTAAAGTAAGAGCTGTAAGATTAAGCGGGTCTTTAACTATCTATCAAACTGAAAACCTTAGGTCCCACTAACATGTCCCCATCAGTAAACCTTTCAACCAATCAGAAGAAAGTCACGTCATTAAATCTGACATAGGTCCCACTGCTCTTTATCCTCTCTAAAAAAGGTAGAATCGATGGCCATCACATGATCTTAAACCTCTAACACATCCCATAAGATCATACACCCATCATTGATTAACTATAGATGTGAGAACCCTTTGAGACACACTAGATACCAGGTCCCACTGACAACTGCCAGTTCATCAACACCTCATCCAATAAAATTTGAGCACATCAGCACTACGTGGCCCAACGGACCCACCTTTTGTTGACCTTGATACACAGGGAGATTGGATGGCTGGCGCATGATCTCATAACCTCAAAAGATTCCATGCGCTTTTACACCAACCATCGATCTTGAATCTTCAGACTGAGATATCAGGCCCACCTGACAACATTACAGATCACTATTTTTGACCAATAGAAAGCTGCCACCTCAACACCTATCTGACAATGGATCCAAATGTATCACCATTTTAAAAAAAGGGACCACCACTTCATGATTCAGCAACCAAAGGAAAGACAAGCTACTCGCCGGGTCGCTTAATATTAATCGGTAACCGCCAAGGACCAAGAGATTACGTGACCAGGTAGTCGCGTAATCACTAAAAAGAAAGATGTGACCACTAGGGATAAAGTGAACAAGTGACTATCTGGGAAAGAAATGTGCACATGCATATATGATTACTTAAGTGGCCCAAAAAAGGTAATGACAAATTAGAATGAGGCCGGGGCACTTTTAGGGCTTTTTCACTACAACAGCTAGATTTTCAAAATTTTCACCTAGGGTTTGAGCCAAAGACCTAAAAACAACTACAGAGACCAGAAGAAAAATGCCAGAGCCATGAAAATTTTATAGGTGCTAACAGTGGCTCATACTCAGGGATGTGTATCTCCTATAGATACAATGAGCAAGCTAGAATCTCCTGGAAGAGCAGACCAACTCAAAATTTTGACCCAAAAAACAAAAACAGAAGACTGTACAAGGGAAAACCTAAAATATTGCTCATGGAAAAGATGCTTCAGGAGAAGTAAAACTTTAGGAATTTTCCATGAATAGGCAATTCCAAAGTGCCACCAGTTAAATCCTTCAGGACATAAGAGTTTGTCCCCCATTTTCTTTCAATAAGATAAGGGCCCAACCAAATTGGATCAAATTTTCCATGCTTCCCCTTATCTTCTAACCTTGCATTCCACATCAAGACAAGGTCATCAACTTCAAAACTCCTTTGAGTAGCCCTTCTATCAAACAAATTCTTACATTATCTCTGCAATGTCTCATTTCTTTCATGTGCATCTCTCCTTATCTCTTCCAATTGGATCAGTTCATCCATTCTTACTCTCATCTCATCATTCAAATCTTCATCATATGCCTGGATGAACTTATACATATGCAATAGATTATTTTGAGGCAATCTAGCACTTATCCCATATACCAAATCAAATGGACCACAACCTATGGCCTTCTTAATAGTTACCTTGTCAGCCCATAATGCCCACCATAACTTTGAGTCCCAGGCTTTCTTATTTTTGTCCAACACTCTCTTGAGAATCCTAATCAAACTTTTGTTACTGGACTCAGCTTGACCATTTCCTCGTGGATGATACGAGGAAGAAAATGAAATGTGTATCCCATATTGCTAACAAAAATCACTAAATTCCTGTGATCTAAAACACATTGCATTATCAACCACAATTACCTCTAGGCAACTAAACCTGGTAAGGATGTTCTACATCATAAAATCTGCTACCACTTTGCTAGTAGCCTTTCTAGTGGGAATAGCTTCAACCCACTTGGTAAAATAATCTGTTGCCACTAGTATGTAAGAATGTCCACCACTAGACTTGTTTGGTATCTCCCCAATAAAGTCAATACCCCACTTTTAGAAAGGAGCCTAAACTGTAATAGGTCGGAGTGGAAAATTTCCATTAAATTTTAACTTACCAGCAAATCTTTGACATGTATCACATTTTCTTACAAATTGATGTGTATCCTTAAAAATTATAGGCCACCAAAATCTAGACCTAAGGATCTTGTGAGCTGTGGTCTTTTCCATA
Source organism: Chamaecyparis obtusa (assembly GCA_027943335.1). Lineage (NCBI taxonomy): Eukaryota > Viridiplantae > Streptophyta > Pinopsida > Cupressales > Cupressaceae > Chamaecyparis > Chamaecyparis obtusa. Next base: position 24,748 of record BSBK01004283.1, read on the forward strand.
TAGTGTCCTCCACAAACACCTTGGTGCATTTCCTTTAACAAAGCCTTAGACCTCTCATGGTCTATGCACTTTAGCAATACTCCTTCATTGCTTCTCCACCACAACTTACCATGTATAATGGCATACCTTGCAGATTGCAACTTGATAGTTATCCTTCTATTTTCATCCATCTCGGGGGGGAGGACCAATTTCTACAAGTAACCAATAACATCTTTGTACTAGTCACAATAATCCATATCACAAATATATGGCCTTTGTTCTTCTTCTAACACATTCACATGATTCACAATTAAATTGCTTTGTGCCATTAATTTTGCAAGACCTAAGCCTCTTACCAAATTTGTAATCTGGATGCCAATATTAAATTCTTGGATCCTATTAATCCATCTACATCTTTTCCCTGAAATTTCTTGTTGCACCAATATATCCTTAACTGTAGCACTATGAACATAAGCAACCACCTTAGCTCCCACAAGGTAACATCTAAAAGCCTTGACTACTTTAACTAAGGCATAAGCCTATTTCTTAGTAATATCATATTTCAATTCTGCTGCTTGTAGGGATTTACTAAGAAATGATATCGGTTGTTCATATCCATCTGAATTCTTCTGCAATAAAATTGTTGCAACTGTATGACAAGAAGCAAAAGAAAAAATTTGCACGGGCTTACCATAATCAGGTGTCCTCAAAATAGGAGCATCCTTGATGGACTTTTTGATATTTTTGAAAGATTCATCTGCTTCTTCATTCCATTCAATCTTTGCTTCTTTTTTCAACATTCTAGAGATAGGGATATTGATTTTTGCAAAATTTGTAACAAATCTCCTTAGAAAGTTTACTTGCCCAAAGAAGGATTATATTCCTTTAACATTTCTAGGTGGTGAAAGCCTATCTATAGCCATAACCCTTTTAGGGTCAATCCTCACTCCATCCTTGGACACAATATGTCCTAAGAGCTTGCCTTCGACAACACTAAAAGAACACTTAGTTGGATTCAAAGAAATCTCATACTCCAAAGCCCTAATAAAAATCTTCTCAAGATGCTCACAATGCTGAATTTCCTTATCTAAATATGCTATGAGGTCATCTTGATATACCACTAGAAATTTTTTTATGAAGTCTGTAAAGGCCACATCCATAGCTCTCTGAAAAGTAGCTCCTGCATTTGTCAGACCAAAAGGAATTCTGACATAAACATATGTTCCCCAAGGGGTAGTGAATGCAGTCTTGAATTGTTTTGACTCCTTGACCATGACCTGATTATATCTAGAAAAACCATCCATCATGGACATTAACTCTAATCCAGTAACCTTCTACAACATATTCTCCATATTAGGCAAACCATAATTGTCCTTCAAAGAATTGACATTCAAGTTCCTAAAATCAACACATAACCTAATGTCACCATTCTTTCTGACTGGAACCAAATTTGACACCCAAGTAGAATGTCTGGTAGGCTTGATGATGCCAGCATCCATCATCCTTTTGAGTTCATCTTGCATTTTTGGTGCCAAGGTAGGATTCACAGGCCTTAATTTTTGCCTAAAAGGTTTAGTACCTTCTTTCAATGGTATTTCATGCTAGAATAGATCTTCTCTATAGGCTTTCAAATCATCATAAGACCATGCAAAGACATGTCTAAATCTTTTGAGAAGATCAATCAGATTATTCCTAGTCCTTTGGGACATACATTTACCTATGTAAACATTTTTGGGTACTTGACTTGTTCCTAAATTTACTTCCTCCAAATCATTTATCTTATCAACAAATTTAGGAAAACAAGTCCTTTCTTTATCATCAAATTCCCTCTCAAGAGCAACCAATCCCCTTGGGATCCTATTTGAACTTAATTGCAAAAATTCCTCCCAAGAAAATTTTCTTTTCCATCTTTGATGTCAACATAAGTGCTGAAATCCATCTCATGACCATCAAAATGAGATTCACACTGCAAAAACCTTAGTATATCCTGATCATTAGAAAATACCTGCCAATTCTCAACATTGTTTGGGATAGAAGGCCAAGACTTACACTCAATCTTGGATATCCCTAAAAAGGTAATATCCTCTGGCCTTAATGCTATGTTCACCAATAAGTTAGCCATCTTGTTTTGGCTTCTATCCACCCAATCAATACCAAAGGCACTGAAACCTTCAATTTCATCTCAAACAACATTTCTATATTGTTTCAGCCTTTGATTCTTTGATGCATACCTTGATCTAATTTGAGAAACTATTAACTCAGAGTCACCAATCACCCTAAGATATTTGATTCCATGTTTTGATGCTTGTCTCAAACCAATCAGTAGGGCCTCATATTCAGCAACATTATTTGTGCAAAGGAACAAGAGAGTGAAAGAAAACTTGAAAGTCTTACCATTTGGGGATATCAATAGCACTCCTTCTCTAGCACCCTCCTTTGAACTTGCTCCATCAAAATACAGGGTCCATAAGACATTACCTTCTACCATGTTATTTTCATCATCAGCCAGAAGGATAGGCCTGACCTTTTCTTGTACCTCTCTCTCTTGAACTTGGAAAGAGCCAATATCAGTGTCAACAAAACAATTCATGTTGTCCTCTTCATCCTCCTCAATCATATGTGGAGTTCTAGTTTCCCTTGAAACTTTCACACTTTCTCCTTCAATGCTAAAGGTAGCAAAAGACAAATCACACTGAATACTTCCTCCCATAGAAGAACTCCATTTTCTAGATAATAACATTCCATACTGAGGAGGAATATCAACTACAAGAACACTCATAGTTAGTTGTTTGTCAGGAAATGCTGCTAATTTGTAAGGCAAAGCCTTAATGGTACTAATAACTGGCAATTCTCTTGAATCCATAGCTTGGCATCTCCCATGAGGTGTATCAACCTTTAGTCCTAATGACTTCATGATCTCTACAGGCATGACAGTGTTTGATGCTCCAGAATCAATCATGCAATTCTTCAATAATTTTCCATTTATCACAAGGGACAAGAAAAAATGATCAACTATCCCTAATGTAGCATTTACAACATTTGCATTCAAAAATATCTGAGGGATCTCAGAGACAATTGCTTCATTTTTACTATCAGGTGTGTCATCTAAAGAAGCCACATGCTTATCACTCCTACTCATTTCTTGGATCTTTATAGAAGAAGCACCATTTACCCAATCCAAGGCCTTGACCTTGTGCTCTTCTATTCTCATCATTTCCAAAAGTGGAACTTTGACAGTTATTTGTAAAAGCAATTTAGTCATGTTAATGGGAACATATGTATGGTTTCCCATGTCTTCCTTAATCTCAGTGACATCTTTATCTTCTACTTTGACAGTCAAGTCAGACTTACCCTTGTGTAGAAACTCATCATCCTTTTGAGGTATAGGAACAACTATCTCTGGTTTCTTTTCTTTACCTTGAGATACTGTAGCAAGTCCCATCATCTTTTTTACTTTAACCTTACTGACAACACCAACATCTTTCTCCTTTTCCTCATGCTGTTGTGTACTCTTTTTCTATTTCTTGATAAACATGCTACCTGGTTTACCATTTGTGCTTCCAACTATCCTGTTTCTCAAATTGTAATTGCTCCTAGCTTGAGTGACCATGTCTGCAGTGATTTGAGCAATTTCCTCATCAGAGGGTCTCCTTAAGGAAATATGTTCATCACACTTTACTACACCACATCCAACATCATCAAATTCTTCCTCCTCATCATCAATAGAGTCAACCTCATCCCATGCATATGAAGAATTCATTGCACAACCACTCTGATCATATTGCTTATCTTGTTCTTGGTTCTCAAATAAATCCAGAGTAATAACACAATGTTCTGGACTATGAGGAGATTGACAAGAAGTACACCATGGGATATCATCATTCATGTTAACTGAATTTCTTTGCAAAGGATCAGGAATCTTATCATCAGGGCTATCCCTTTTAACTAGAAAAATGGGCTTGCCATCCTTCCACTGAGTATTGTATGGGTAATTCTGCATTCTTGGTTGCCTGCTAAAATTACTTGAAATAGGCTGGTCATTTGTTGTAACCCTATTGTTTCTTTTTTCATCTAGCTTTAGATCCTCTAAAGCATTTAGAATCTTCTTTAGATTATCCTCCTCCTTTGGCTTAAAATTAGCAAACCTTCCCATCTCTTTCTTATTTTGCACTTGAGGCCTATAATCATCTCTTCTCCCTAATTTTCCTAATATTCTTCTATTACTTTCTATGTTGATAGCCAACTTGTAAGCCTCCCCAAGATTTCTAGGGTTCTTATCCCTTAAGAGGTAACCCATCTTTGCATCAAAAGTATTCAAGTATGTCACAAGACACACTCTATCATCTAACCTGATAACTTGCAGGAGCCTATGCATAGCCTTTTGGAATGTTATATTAAATTCATGGACCTCTTCATTCTAATTTTTCTTTATGTTATTGAATTCATTCAAAATAAAACCCCCATTTGTTTTATCTCCATAATGCTCCTTAAAAAAATTCTTAAATTCATTCCAAGATCCTATACTAGCATGGGGCAATCCTCTAAACCAATCCCTAGCATCCTCGGTCAGAGATTGTACAAATAACTTCATTACAACATCATTAGGCTCAACATTATAATCATCTATTACATCCATAAAATTTTTTAGATTTTCCTCACATGTGATGACATTGTTCCCATCAAACTTTGGGAGCTTCTTTCTAATTTCATCAAGAATTACATTAGGATAACCAGGAATACCAAAAAAGATAAGTTGTTTGTACCTTTCATGAATAGGAACTCCTTGAGGGGGGTCCATTCCTTGAGATGTAGATGTCCTTGTGTTTGAACCAGTAGGAACTTTAGCAGCACCTGGAATGCCATTTGTTTGAGTTGCAATGTTACCATGATTTTCACCTTGTCCCAAAAAGGAAGCAACAACATTTGAAGGTCTTGAGGTATGCTTGAGAAAATCAATCTTCTTCCTCATTTCTACAACAATAGCCTCCAACTCTACTTTTTCTAGTTCTTTAGCCCACATTTCTTTCTCTTTTCTAGCCTTCTCAAGGTCTGCATCTAATCTCAACCCTTGCTCTAATGGGTTTTCCACATGAACTTGTTCATTGATTTGAACTCCAACAGCCTTCTGTTTTCCTTTATCCCTAGGCCTAGTTATCTCATGTGTTCTCTGCACAATAGGTTGTTCTTGTACTCTTTTAGGCTCTGGGACAAAATTAATTGCCTCCAAATCTAACAACTACCTCTTTAGCTAATCAGCCCTTATCATGGCTTGTCTTACTTTGTCTTCTTTGTCTTTATCTCTTTGCTGTCTAATAGAAACTTGTTCTTGGACTCTTCTTTCCAATTCATAGAGTTCTTCAAATATTTCTTTTGAATCTGGGAGAGTAGTCTCAAACTCATCATCTCCCACTTGAAATTCATCCTCATATTGGTTCAATCCCAAATCAACAGCCTCTTCATATTCTGAAATATTTTCTTCTTGACTAGGCTTCATTTGAGTTTCTTGCCTTGTATCCTTTTTACTTCTCCAAGTATGAGAAATGTTTCTTTTCTTCTTTCCTCCCCTTGTCTGACTAGGCCTAGAAGAGCTTGGAATACCTTCTTCCATTCTATCTTCAGGATGCTCCTTTCTCTGAGACCTAGTACCTTTGTAACTCATTTTGTAAATAATCTATTAACTAGCACTGCTAAAGAGATGTTTGAGTCGCCACCCAAGAATATTTGGAATCTTACAATACAACTTCCTCACTAACAAATATCCAAATGAGCTCGACAAGACAAGGGACATGAATAACCTTATTTCTTCCAATGATGACCTACTGGTTATTATAGACTTGTGTAACATTTCCCCAGTAGAGTCACCATCTTGTTGGTGTTCAAAATGGATGCTTATGATCTTAGGCTACCAATATACCGTTAGGTTGATTTTAGGATTGGTTAGTTTCAAAATGTATAAGGATTTTAGGGTAACTGGACCAACTATAGGGACAAGACTACCCTCTTCACTTTTGGCTCTACAAAACCAAGGCGGGTGCACCTAACCCAGTGAAATTATAATTCACACACCAAAGATTGGATCTAAACAACAGATTGATAGTAAGAAAGGACTAAATACTAACCTCACATTCATTAACTCTCCATTACTATTGGGTAACACAACCACACAACCAAAGACTTAAAGCTTAGAAAGGTTATTGATTTTAAGATTTGGAATGTAATAACTTCAATCAATGTATGTTAACAAGAGGAATACTCATTTAGGCCAGTGCCTCATCCATTGGGTAAGAGTTCTTAGACACAAAGACACACAAATTTGAGAATATTAGAGAATTCATAGCTATAAATACATTTATCCTAATCTTTATTGCTTACAAGACATCCTTACATAGACAAGGGCAAACCCATATCCCACCTAGAGCATAGTTTAATCCAATCCTAGATCAGAACTCAAGAATGAAGATACATACATACAAACAATATGTAATGAGCTAGAAAACTCAAAGCTTACTAGACTTGACACAAAGGAGAGATGAGAACCAGATATTTGTATTAAGTATGATGAATTCCTTTTGTGTATACAATGAATCACAAGACACCCTACTTGCAAACTACAACTTAGACCTGCAACTTTCTTCTTTCATTAACAAACACTGAGTCAAAAACTATTACAAAACCTTGGGACTAGAAACTTGGGACTGATTTTGAACTTTGAAATGGGAACCCCTACAAAATCAATAATTCAACACTATATACCCTTGGTTACTTTGGAATCCTACACAAGTTAGGATGCAACAAGCTATGGATAACAAGGGTAAGGGTTAGGGTTTCCACCCACCAAATAATTCAAACAGATCAAAAGTTAATACATTGGAGGGAAAACCAAGCAACGCTGAGTGATCAGACCTAAAATCAATCTTCATTTATGGTAATTCTTCTGGAACTATACTGAAGACCATCAAATTCCATGAAAATCCATTTGATTTGACCCCCTGCATCATGTCTCAAACACCTTTATTCATTCCCCCCATGACATAAAACTCCCTGCAGTCAATCATCATACTCGCTAGACCACACTGCAATAGTCGGCACCACCAAACTAATCAAATACGACCACTAAAACATTAAAAACTAGTCCTTTCTGTCACTGAGAAACCCTCAAAAATTTGAATTTGAACTGCAACGGTTACTTTATGGCACCTGCAATATATCGATGGTCACAATTTGAATTTGGATCAACTTTATAACCTGACCATGAGATTCTCATGTTTCACGGGCTTTATGTCTTTAACCCATCCAAACACCTCGGGTTAACTCTTAGCAAACAGGCGACAAAGAAAATCCTATTCACAAAATAAAAACTTAACCCACCCTTTAACTTCGTGAAATGGCGACCTAAAGAAAACATTTTAACCTCGGTCCTATTTGGCGAACTGGTGACTGAAAAGTTTCACCAGTTCGCAGAACACTTTATGTTACCGCCAGTTAGTTTAGTGACTACACGAATGCTTTTTCACCAAATCGCTAAAAAATTTAGAGAGCTACCATCTTTCTTCATGAACAAGTGAAGCCTTTGAAAATTTGTCAGGCCACCAAAACCTTGTCCAAACCACCAAAAGGACTGAGAAACTTTATTGGGCCCGCATCAGGAAAATCGACGGTTGTCTCATCTTTGCATGTGTCAGAAAAAAACCTTCAGATCATGCACCAACCATTGATGCTCTACAAGTGTCAGAAGCCACCGAACCTTGAAAAACTTGGCCCCATTGACAACATGTCCAGTCACACAATGTGGACCAATGAGAAACTGCCAATCAATTCTGTCTGACATCGGGACCACCACCATGAAGCACATAGCCAAAAGTGAATTGACAGCTATCACTAAAATGCTGACTTATCTAGTGTGCATCTTGACCTTGCAGTAAAGTGAGAGCCGTAAGATTAAGCAGGTCTTTAACTATTTATCAGACTGAAAACCTCAGGTCCCACTGACACATCCCTATCAGCAAACCTTTCAACCAATCAGAAGAAAGCCACATCATTAAATCTAACATAGGTCCCACTACTCTTTATCCTCTCTGAAAAAGGTAGAATCAACGGTCATCACATGATCTTAAACCTCTGACACATTCCATAAGATCATATGCCTATCGTTGATTAACTACAAATGTCAGAACCCTCTGAGACACACTGGATACCAGGTCCCACTGACAACCGCCAGTTCATCAACACCTCATCCAATAAAATTTGAGCACATCAGCACTACACGGCCCAACGGACCCTCCTTTTATTGACCTCGATACACAGGAAGATCAGATGGCTGGCACATGATCTCATAACCTCAAAAGATTCCATGCACTTTTACGCCAGTCGTCGATCTTGAATCTTCAGACTGAGATATTGGGCCCGCTTGACAACATTACAGATCACTATTTTCAACCAATAGCAAGCTGCCACCTCAACACCTATCTAAAAATGGGTCCAGATGTATCACCATTTTAAAAAAAGGGACCACCACTTCAGGATTCAATGACCAAAGGAAAGACAAGCCGCTTGCTGGGTCACTTAATATTAATCGGTAACCACCAGGGACTAAGAGATTACACGACCAAGCAGTCGCGTAATCACTAAAAAGAAAGATGTGACTGCCAGGGATAAAGAAAACTAGTGACTAGCTAGGAAAGAAATGTGCACATGCATATATGATTACTTAAGTGGCAAGAAAAAGGTAATGAAAAATTAGAATGAGGTTGGGGCACTTTTAGGGATTTTTCACTACAATGGCTAGATTTTCAAAATTTTCACCTAGGGTTTGAGCCAGAGACCTAAAAAAAATTGTAGAGACTAGAAGAAAAATGCCAGAGCCATGAAAATTTTACAGGTGCTAACAAAGATCAAGCCCTTGGAGAGCACAAGAGATTAAAGCATCAAGTGTTGAAGGATTGTAGTCATTTCATTAGCAAGAAGAGTTAAAGTTGTTGGTGAAACCCTAGCTCGGATGTGTCACTTCAAAAATTGTTTGGAACCCTATTTGAGTGTTGAAGCAAGTAATGTAAACTCTAGTAATCTTTGATGTCACTAAAAGGAAGAGATATTTATTTAAGAAGCATCTGTTCAAATCAGTATTAGATGATTTAGAGGGAGCATTTTTTGGGACTCTGATAGGAGTCATGCATGTTGAAGATATTCACACTTACATTTATTGTAAGGAGTCTGTAGGAATTGACATGATAAGATCACTCATAGAAACTATGGTTGATCTCGAGTATGCCTTCAAGAATGATTTCTCTCACTTTACAGACAACCCTATTATTGAGTATGCAACTGCATATGAATTTTATGAGTCAGAATGGATTAAGATCTTACTTAGTAGGATTCATGATGATTTTTTTTGGATTGGTGAAGTCCATGTTTGTATTATAACTAATCTTGTTCATGAGATGACAAGACTCTTTAAAGTTGGCTCCCTTCTTCCAACATGAAAAGATGTCATAAAACTAGTAGAGCAAGCATGTAAATCTAGGAGTGACAAGCGCAGCATGAACATTGATCCCATAGAGGATAAATACATTAAACTCATGGCTATGATCCTTGGATACATGTTTCAGTATGCAAATAGAGTAAACAGTGTATCTGCAGCAACAATTCTGGTAGCAATGAGGATAATAAAGGAAAATGGAGAGTTTAACCTTTGTGAGATCTTGCACACACATCAGATAGACAACATTAGAGCTATAAAGAATAACAAGAACAAAGTATTCATATTTGTCTCATTGATCATATATACGTACTTTCATATTTTTGGTAAGGTCTCTCACTAGTACATTTGACCTTATTTTTCGACTAAACAATTCGACCATCAAATAAAAATGTTTAGGTTGGTCGGATTATAGAAGGAAAACTTTTGTTTTTTTTAAATACATGCCCATGTTGGTCAAAATTTTGACCAACATGGGCATAAATTAAAGTTAAAAAAAAGGTTTCAAACCTCATTTCATTATTAGATAATTGCAATGCGCGTAAAGGAGGTAGAAGCTTGAACAAGTTTAAGACTTGAATGAGAGGTATGTTTTCTTTCCTTAACTTTCCTGGTCTTGTTTACATTAGCATTTCATTGGCTTGATAGATTGATGCTATTTGGCCAATGTCATATGTGGAGTCTGAATTGTTTCTTAACTTTTCCCTTTGAAGTTCTGTAAGCTTAATTTTTTGCCTTCCAATGGTGACACAAATTGCTCTGGCATTAGGTTAGATTTATGATAACCCTCTTCTACCTACTTTCCTTTTATTAATGAAAATGTTTTGGGTGGCAATGGAGAATCTGGTGCATCACAGGGTCCCCTCTTTAGGGATGCAACTGTCCATGGTGCCCTAAGTAATTTGGCAAAACCCTTTGCATGGGATATGAGGCTAAAAAATGTTGGAATGATTTGGAATACTTTGGATGAAGATAATACTCCTATATTTCATTGAAGGTTATAGATTATGCCAAGATTAAATACAGCCTATAATTTAAACACCCCATCAATAGATTTAATGCCCAAGTGAAAAAATGTGTAGATTTTCAAAAATTTAAGTTAGATTATTTTAAGAAATTAGTTGCAATCAGAAATCTACACTTTTTATGATCTTTGTGAGTTGGGTGTGAAGGATAAATATTTAAAATATTTCCTTACAACTGTTTAGGACATGAAGGTAAGCTCTAGGTTCATTACATACTAGTATGGTCATAAGATAAAATTGGGTTGATCAAGGGATGAAATCGCATTTGGATAGCCAAGATTTGAGTTGTGGATTTTATCAGTGTCTGTAGTAGGTTTGACATGGTTATAGCAACATCATTGTTGGAGAATGTAGTGGCGAAGGAGGTAGAAGCTTGAATAGGTTTAAGACTTGAATGAGAGGTATGTTTTATTTCTTTCCTTAACTTTCCTAGTCTTATTTACATTAGCATCTCATTGGCTCGACAGATTGATTCTATTTGGCCAATGTCATATGTGTAGTCTTGAACTGTTTCTTAACTTTGCCCTTTGAAGTTGTGTAAGCTTAAATTTTTGCCTTCCAATGGTGATGCAAATTGCTCTAGCATTAGGTTAGATTTCAAATAACCCTCTCCTACCTAATTTCCTTCAATTAATGCAAATGTTTTGGGTGGCAATGGAGAATCTAGTGCATCAAAGGGTCCCCTCTTTAGGGATGCAACTATCTATGGTGCCCTAAGTAATTTGGCAAAACCCTTTGCATGGGATATGAGGCTAAAAAATGTTAGAATTCTTTGGAATGCTTTGGATGAAGATAATACTCCTATATTTCATCAAAGGTTATAGATTATGCCAGGATTAAATACAGCCCACAATTTAAACACCACATCAATAGATTTAATACCCAAGTGAAAAAATGCATAGATTTTCAAAAATTTAAGTTGGATTATTTTAAGAAATTAGTTGCAATAAAAAATCTACACATTTTATGATCTTTGTGAGTTGGGTGTGAATGATAAATATTTAAAATATTTCCTTACAACTGTTTAGGACAGGAAGGTAAGCTCTAGGTTCATACATACTAGTATGGTCATAAGATAAAATTAGGCTGATCAGGGGATGAAATCACATTTGGACAGCCAAGAATTGAGTTGTGGATTTTATTAGTGTTTGTAGTGAGGTTTGACAAGGTTATAGCAACACCATCATTGGAGAATGCAATGTGCGCAAAGGAGGTAGAAGCTTGAGCAGGTTTAAGACTTGAACGAGAGGTATGTTTTCTTTCTTTCCTTAACTTTCCTGGTCTTGTTTACATTGGCATCTCATTGGCTTGATAGATTGATGCTATTTGGCCAATGCCATATGTGGAGTCTTGAACTGTTTCTTAACTTTTCCCTTTGAAGTTCTGTAAGCTTAATTTTTTGCCTTCCAATGGTGACACAAATTGCTCTGGCATTAGGTTAGATTTCAAATAACCCTCTCCTACGTACTTTCCTTTGATTAATGCAAATTTTTTGGGTGGCAATGGAGAATCTGGTGCATCACAGGGTCCCCTCTTTAGGGATGCAACTGTCTGTGGTGCCCTAAGTAATTCGACAAAACCCTTCACATGGGATATGAGGCTAAAAAATGTTGGAATGCTTTGGATGAAGATAATACTCCTATATTTCATTGAAGGTTATAGATTATGCCAGGATTAACTATAGCCCACAATTTAAACACCTTATCAATAGATTTAATACCCAAGTGAAAAAATGTGTAGATTTTTGGAAATTTAAGTTGGATTATTTTAAGAAATTAGTTGCAATCAGAAATCTACACATTTTATGATCTTTGTGAGTTGGGTTTGAAGGATATATATTTTTTATATTTCCTTACAACTATTTAGGATAGGAAGGTAAGCTCTAGGTTCATTACATACTAGTATGGTCATAAGATAAAATGGGGCTGATCAGGGGATGAAATCACTTCTGGATAGCCAAGAATTGAGTTGTGGATTTTATCAGTGTCTATAGTGAGGTTTGACATGGTTATAGAAACACCATCATTGGAGAATGCAACTCAAATTTTAGGAACAACAACATCTAATTGCAATTAGAGGAATGAAAAATTATAATGTAATTTCAATGGCATTACAGTTATGTCACTTAAAGATAACACACAACTTCAAGCCAAGAATGCCAAAAAATGAAAAAAGCGGTGTGGTTACAAGATCATCATTTAGAGGACAACATCCCAACAACTATCAAGGTTTGGGAGCTATGTTTAGGAATTAGAGGACTACATTAAAAAAATTAGCTTGTATTAGATTCACTAGCACAATGTGTAGAAACAATATTTCTCTTAAAATATTAAATTCTTTTGAGATAGTATCCCTATCTTATCTAATTCAGGATTATTCGCTCATTTTCCTATCTTTTCTAAAATATTATAGGAATCTTCCCAAATAGTGTCTTCTCAATCTTATCTGCTCCAAGGCTAATCTTAGAATTATTCTACCATTAACTTGCTTAATTTTCAAAAGATTCACATCATTAATTTGTAAGAACCTATTCCATCAGTTGAGTGTATTTGAAAAAAAAATTGTAGTCAAATTCAGCAACTACACTTGGAAAACTTAGGTCAACATTTGAGATGACATCAATACAAGGTTCCAATGAAATGCATACACAACCCTCCCCCAAAAGATGCACCATGCAAGGCATGGGGTCATCCCCAAGACACCAAGGCAACTTCATTACCCCTATGAGTAAACAAATAAGATAAACAATTCATTACAATATTAATCATTAGGGAGAAGGGGAAATACAAGTGATTCCAAATAAAAATAGGATAGATAAAATACTAATTGGGCACACGAGAAAATTGAGTAAGATCTCAACCAGTGATATTACAACATTCAAGTTGGAACTAAATTTTGGGTCAAAGCGTCAAGTATATTGAGGTCATTTAAGTAGAAGAAATCCATCACAATAAGAAATCAGTCACAATTCCTAGAGAACTAAAAGCAGGGCATTATAGTGGTTAATACAAATACTACCAATTTCACTCACACTATCTTCACTTGTATCCTTGTGGATTTGGATACTTCAAGAGATCTTCTAGCTATTATCACATTCAAGGTTGCTAAACAATAGTTGGTCACAATCTCTAGATTACAAAGTCTTGTTCTTTCAATACATTTTTATCATTGTTTGACCCCACCCACCTATCACATTAGCCACAGGGTGGGAGAGTCAATCCATTTAAGGAGACTTCAAATCCCAAAGTGTTGATTGCAATCCAAAATCCAGAAATAATCAAACACAACTTTGTATTCTTCCTTCAAATCTTAATGAAACATGAAGATATTTGAAAGGAAATGTAAGTAAACCAATCTACAAACAATATTATTCCATTTCCAATCAAAGACACGTTACTTCAAGCATTTGAATTCATTGGTTTAATGATTGTGTCTACATAATAGTGAACCATAGGGTTGCAAGAACATTTATCTTTATTGATTCAAAGCTCTCTTCATTGGCTTTCTCACACCAATCTCTACATACCTCATCCACTCACATGTTTCTCTTCTAAAAGACCCTCAAACACTCGACAACCAATCTATAACAAATTTGAAAATACCTACAACCATATCTATAACCAATCATTTAGAATGTGACAAATTTTTGGAAGTGCGTTTGAATGTGAAGTGTGTGAGAAAAATGCCAATTGATTATTGATAGAAATGAGTTGAAGGTATCTACATTCAAAAGTGTTTGAAGTTTCAAGTAGTGTGATAAAGGCTACTAATGGTACATATTTGTTGTGGTGGATATTTTTTTTGTTCTTCATGTAATATTTTAAGGTTGTAGCCTCATCTAAATTTTATCATTAAAATTGAGTACTAAAATATGTTTGGTATAACCATAAAGCCATTATTTCAGGGAGTAGTTTCTTCCTTGTGTTTTAGATGTAAAATAATTTATGTAAATTATTCTATATTGTGGCTTTTCTCACTATGGTTCTTCTCTAGCTAGGTTTTCCATATAAATCTAGTGTTCACTTGTGCAATTGTGTAGAATTCATTATTCTTTCATTGTTACATTGTTGCTAATTCATGAAGTAAATATTTTTACATATGAAGTAGTAAAAAATTTAAGGTTTTATCATGCACTTTATTCAACTCCCCCCACTTTGTTGTCTTGTGTGCTAAAAAATAAAGAAATACTACAAGAAGATCAAAAGAGAGCTTGACAAGTGTCCATATTATAATGAATGAGACAACACATGTTGAATAAAACTCAATCTAAATTGCACTCCTATGTTCATAGAATAAATGAATAAAAAACCTTTATATAACTAATTAGATAATTTGTCCTAATTACCCCCAACATATTTTATTCTTTTGGCTAGCCTCATACTTTACCTACATTATTTTATGATATGCTATGATATGTCATAAACTATTGATCATGCATTTACCATTATCTAGATACAAGGATGAATTGGGGAGTCTTTTGGGTTTCATTTCTCACATCAAAGTTATGTGGAATGATTATATGGATATTTTGACTAGAAAACATACAAATTTGGAAGGTTGACATTCCTTTTAAAATGACATTTTTTTGTGTCTCTCTCTTAATCGTTAAGTCTTAACTTTGGATTCACTTCAAAGAAGTGGATGGTAGAGCTCTCATAGGTATATTCTAGAATGTAGAGGTTATATAGAAACAACTATTGTATTGTATTTTATCCTCCTAACATCCATATTAGATTTGACTTTGAACTAACAACATCATAAAGAAAACTTCAAACTACCAAACTGACTATATCCTACCAGTCTCTGTCCTAGGAATACCAGTCCAATATTCCTAATTCAAAATGCAATGAAATAGTAAAAAGAAGGCATGGAAAGGTAAGAAATAACTAATACAATGTTTTTACATTGAGAACCAATCCCAAACACATTTTAATCCATCCTAGGAACTAATTGTTCTTGGACTGTACTGTGAGACAAAGAGTAAATCGTAGAGAATAAATATAGTTTTATTACGAAACTTGGTCAAGTAAATCTATATTATTTTTTATTCAATGGAAAGATATGTTGTGGTGGAAAAAAATTTGGAAGGTTGACATTCCTTTTAAAATGACATTTTTTTGTGTCTCTCTCTTAATCGTAAAGTCTTAACTTTGGATTCACTTCAAAGAAGTGGATGGTAGAGCTCTCGTAGGTATATTCTAGAATGTAGAGGTTATATAGAAACTATTGAACATCTACTTCAAGATTTCTCATATTTTCAAATTTTTTTTTGTTTAGCTTGCTATTATATTTGGATTCTCTAACTCTTGCTAGGAAAATACACTTGCTAATTTCTCAATACATTTGTTTGAGGCAAAAAATAATAATAATAATAATTTAAGGCATGAATTTTGTGGTGACCCAAAGCACATTATTTTAACAACTATTGTATTCTATTTTATCCTCCTACCATCCATATTAGATTTGACTTTGAACTAAAACCATCATAAAGAAAACTTCAAACTACAAAACTGACTTTACCCTACCAGTCGTTGTCCTAGGAATACCAGTCCAATATTCCTAATTCAAAATGCAATGAAATAGTAAAAAGAAGGCGTGGAAAGGTAAGCAATAACTAATACAATGTTTTTACATTGAGAACCAATCCTAAACACATTTCAATCCATCCTAGGAACTCATTGTTCCTAGACTATACCGTGAGATAGAGAGTAAATTGCAGAGAATAAATATAGTTTTATTGATAAAAAAACTTCACTACAATACTTTGTCTCCCAAAACCAACTCTAAATACATCCTACCCACACCTACACCTACCAAATAGGCTTCCAAAGCTGGTTACCTTTCATGAGTATTGAGTTAATTGAAATCAGTACACTCCAAGTTGTTCAAAAATGTTGTCTTACTCAATAAATCAATTCCACCTTGAGTTTTGACTTTCCCACTCAAAATTCACTTGGTCAACCACAACTTGATTGCCATGTGGAAACCTATAATTGTCTTTCTAGCCCTCCTATCCTCCCTAGCTTTCACTACATGGATCCTTTTTTGTGATCCCAAACACTTTCTCTTTCCTTGTCATCGTAGACCATAGGATCACGAACGTTCAAAACCTATCATCATCGATCCCCATTAGTTGATCTTACATAGCTTGAACATAAAAGGGAAACATGATCTTGCAAAACCCTTGTACAGGATAGTCAAGAACCAAAAGACATCTTCATAAAATCTATGCTACTTAACTATATTCTCATTGATTCATGGCTATCATTGATTCATGGATTTTATTTTCTAGTAAGGAGAATTGATACTTCATCATGGCTTCAATTTTCCTTTAGACATGACTCTTTTTGACAGTAACACTAGTATAGGTTTCTTCACCAAGTCCTTTAGCTTGACTTCATATAAAAATCCAATTATAATATAGTTGGATTTGGAACTAGTTTTCATCTTATTTTGATGAACGTCTTTATGAATCTAGCAGCACATTTTATGTTGTTCCAAGACACATTTCTGTTGGAGTTTTATTTGAATGAATCTAGAAGTATATTGGAAGATTTTGAAGGTAGAATTAAATTTGTTTTGGAACTGGTTTGGTGCCTTTTTATTGAGTATATGGAAAGTTATGACAAATTTACTAAAACTTGCCAGAGTCTGTTCCTAGGGTTGTCTGTCGTAAGAAAAATGTCATAACTTTGTTTAAATCTTCAATCTTTATTTGAGAGGTCACAATACTTAGTCATTGTCCATGTTTAAATGATTGTATATGTGTGTATGTGTGTGTATACACACATGTACACACATGTGTGTATATATACACATTTGTGCATATGTCTATATATGTGTGCATATATGCACATGTATACACATATACACATGTGTGTATGTGTATATATACACATGTGTGCATATATGTATATATACACACATGTATGTATGTATATATATATAGATGTATACACATGAATTTAAAGAAATTAAATTACAGAATTAAAATTCCTTATGCATCTTCTTAGTCATCTTCCAGGTGAACCAAATAGGTCATCTCATATTCCAGAAATCATTTTTAGAATTTGTATCTTCCAGAATTGTAGCATCTTCCAGAATTGACTATATCTAACATTTGGAATTCCATGCACCAAATGGGCCCTTATTGCATAAAGAAAATGGAATCCAAAACAAGGCTCTTATGACCTTTCCAAAATCACAAATTGCACACAAACTGGTTTTTATCTTTTATTTCCTGATCTCATCCGTACATATCAGGGATCCTGCCGGTACATTCCTTGTTTGGTGTATATATAATCCTATTACAACTACCACAACCATATTTGGTTGGTTGTGATTTTAGCTAATGGAGCTTGTAGACATTGAAATAATTATTCTTTCATCTATCAATATGTTATTATTTGATCCATTAATAATATTCATCAACATCTATCATTATTATATTATTTATCTTCTATTATCATTCATAATTATTTATCCTCCATGATCAATCTTGTTTCTTTATCCAAGTCGATTTGGCCAAGAATATCTTGAAAGAGTGGTTCTATTGTAATGATGGTTCTATTTGCAACAAACTTGTTAGAAACATGAAAAGAAAACATGTTAGCAATTCCATCATTTGTCTGTTGTTTGGGACAGTCACCATAGAATTATTTGGACTGTCTCTCCTCTTGCCTTGTAAGGTTAAAATGACATTTTTTTCTTCCCTCCTTGAATAGACCCTTACCGTCTTGCACTTGTGCAATGATAGGACACCAATTTTGCTAATTAAGGTTGGCAGGATGATTACGCCTATCCTAAAAAAAGACTGTCAAATCATTATGCTTTCAAATCAATTACCTATTGACGTATCCCTTGCGAGGGAGAGAAGCCAAACACATAAAGAACATGCACATAAACACGGCAATTCAAAAATTTAAATGGAATACACCAAGAAGTACCAAATGATGAATGCTCAATTGTTGTAATGGCAAAGCAATATCAAAACCATCCATTTCTAGAACTTGATTTTTCTATAGTCCTAATGATTTTTCTTATTTCTTGTTTGTGCTTGGTGACAGGATTTTGAACATTGTTGACATACTTAAATGGAATACATAATACCAAATGATGAATGCTCAATTGTTGTAATGGCAAAGCATCAGAACCGTCCATTTTTAAAATTTGATTTTGTATAGTCTTAATTATTTTTCTATAGTCCTAATGATTTTGAAAATTGTTGACAAAGAGTGTTTCTTTTTTTATTATAGTATAAATGATTTTTCTATAGTTGTAATGATTTTTTTTTTTTTTTTTTTTGGTCCCTTTTTAATTTCCTATGTCTGTGCTTCGTGACAGGATTTTGTCACCTTCTTTTGATGGTATATTTCATTCACTCTATGTAGAATACTATTTTGTTCACTATTTTATTTTAGCTTCATATTTCTTTCATTTTTCATATACACAGAGACTACACGTGTTGATAAAAAAATGAGCTATTTGATTTAGGTTTACTTTTCATTATTGTAAATGGTTAATGTTTCTGATGCTACTCCTTGGTGTATTTCATATAAAAATAATCATATAAAAATAATAAATGTAGTAATGATGGTATGGTGCATTATTGATATAGGCTCGATGACTCATGTCAATGTGCCAAACTGTCAATGTTGTGGTGGGTAGTGTGTGTTGAAGACTTCACGGACACTGAACAACCCTGGACGACAATTTTGGTGCTGCCCAAATAGAAAAAAGGTTGCTAATGTGTATATATTTAAAGTTTCTAATGTAAATACTATTCATTATAATATAAGAACTAATGTAAACTAGGTATCACAGGGAAATAATGGTTGTGGATACTTTAGTTGGGTTGATGATAACTCATCTACATCTATCCACCCATCTCCACTTATCTGTGATGAAGGATTTGAGTGCAAAACATGTCAGGCTAGGGCAAATTCTGAAATTATATTTTTACGATGCCTTCTCTGTATTGTAATCGTATATCTTTGTTGCGACCATATGCAGAGATGAACTCATGAATTAGTTAGTTTAGTATTTTCATATTGTAACTAATATTTTAATATTGATATGACATAACTTCTCTTTGCCTCAAGTGCGCATATATATGGTTTACATCTTTTTTTAGAATAATTCTTCATGTTTATGGCTCAAGTGAGCTCCAATCTACTATCAATCACATGATTTAATGTATAGTATTTTCTTGGTTATTCCATTTGTTCCTTGACCTTGACTATGGATTGAATATCATTTTCAAGCTTGAGCAAGGCTTCATACCAAGCAGTGTTCGTAGATTTTTACCACTGATTTATGCTGGAGGTAAACTACATGTGTCATGTAAACAACATGATTGAATGCAATCTCTTTTGCATGTTTTCAAGAGTTTTCCCACCAATACAAGTGTAAATAATGCATTGAATGTAATCTACAGATGTTGCGTGGTATAAAGTCTCGTTGAAGTTTGAGCACAATGTGGTATGAAGTCTCCCTTTATTCCAGTGAGGGATTGGAATGAGTTCATTTTAGATGAAAAGGAGAATGGGGATACTCAAAGAGGAATTACACCAGCAAATGAGAGAAGGTATAAACATGACAACTGAGAAACATAAATGCAGATTTCACAACAGATGAGAAACATAATTGTAGTCATCACAACAGTTGAGAAACATAATTGTAGTCATCACGGTCACAATTTTTTAGAGACAACATAATTGAGTTGTATACCCAAGTGATGGAGTGCAACTTTTTCACCTCTGATTCCAAGTTGACACTACGTGATACAAAGACCATAGATAAGGAATAAATTTAGAGAGCGGAGGAGGTCCATAATGACCAAAATAATACATGATGAACCAAAAGTTAAATGAGGCAATTGCAAACATTTTAATATATTTTTATTATTAAATAATGAAATTTACATATACTAGTGTTCTAAGCCTCCTCATTACATGATTTATTATTGTAAGCCCCCTCTAACTTACGCATCTAGAAAATGAAACTACAAACTATTGGGATTGAGACAAACCTTATAGAACAACAACAACTAGGAATGATCACTTTCCAACATCTATTGAATACATCTGTAGCTCATGAATACAAGGTCCTCCAATACATGTATTCAACAGATGTTGGAAAGTGATCCTTCCTAGCTGCTGTTGTTCTATAAGGTTTTTCTCAATCCCAATAGGTTGTAGTTTCATTTTCTAGATCCATAAGTTAGAGGGGGCTTACAATAATAAATCATGTAATGAGGGGGCTTAGAACACTAGTATATGCAAATTTAATTATTTAATAACAAAAATCTATTAAAATGTTTGCAGTTGCCTCATTTAACTTGAGGTTTGTCATGTATTATTTTTGTCATTATGGCCCTCCTCCGCTCTCTAAATTTATTCCTTATCTATGGTCTTTGAATTCCGTAGTGTTAATTTGGAATTAGAGGTGCAAAATTTGCACTCCATCGCTTGGGTATACAACTCAATTACATTGTCTCCAAAAAGATGTGACCATGATGCCTACAATTATGTTTCTTATTTGTTGTGTCCCAGGACCCCTTATGACCCTTTACGACCTTTTATGACCTCTAAGAATACATCTTAGAGGTCTTAAAATGTGGTAAAGGGTCATAAGAGGCTCCTAAGAGGGGCTAGATGAGCTTCCACCTTCACGTGGTTGGGCCCTATTAAGTAGAGAATGTTAATTAAACTATTCTCAAAACATAATTGTAGGCATCATGGTCAAATTTTTTGGAGACAACATAATTGATTTCTATACCCAGATGGAGTGCAACTTCTGCACCTCCGATTCCAAGTTGACACCGTGGGATGGAGAACAACTTAGAACTGGAGGTGCAGAAGTTGCTCTCCATCATCTAGGTATACCACTCAATTACATTGTCTCCAAAAAAATGTGGCCATGATGCCTACAATTATGTTTCTCAAAGAATGTTAAACTATTCTTGAAACAAAGAGAAGCTCAATAATTTAAGGTCTCAGTACAAGCACTAGAATTGAGTTTTTTGGCATGGGCTGGGAAATTTTTGTATATCAACATGTGATAGAGTTTGGGTGAAAAACTCTATCACATGTTGATATACAAAAATTTCCTAGTTGTGCCAAAAAACTCAATTCTAGTGCTTGTACTACATGACTGGTGCCAAAACAGGGCTCTCCCAATCACTGATTGTGACCCACTGGCAACAACCAACAGAATGAGTGTGGACACCTAAAGATAAATATCAAATAGGGGAAAAGAACCTACAACAACAGAGGCAATAGTTATAGATATAGATGAGGATATCCCAGAAATCCCTAATTTAGTGCTTCAGAGATCCACTTACCCAATCTATGACTCAATTTCAAAACCTTCCAATATTATACTACTGCAGACATATTTTCCTTTCTCTGGCTAAATACATGGCTTATATTTAGCCTAGGGTTTTTTCCAAGAAGCAACTCGAAAACCCATACAACTTTGAGTGTTGGGTGTATTATGATACATTACCCTAATTTGACTTTCATCTAGTGGCTATGCTTTCGACTTGTCAGAGAATCACTTTGTTTTGATAGTGCTAATCAAACTATGACAATTTGAAATCTGAGACTACAGTTACATATTTGTATTTGCTAACAAATGATAGACTATGAATTAGGGATTTCTGGGATATCATCATCTAAATCTACATCTATTTTATTTACATTGGAATGTAGTCTACTGATATTGATATTGCACTAGCCGAGCATGATGGAGGCATTGATTCTAATGTGAATTGTAGTACTCAAGGTATACATTTTCTATTTGAATTCTGATTAATGAATATTTAATACAAGAAAACATATTCAATTGTTTAAGGTGGATTAGTGATGTAGGAGCATCCGAGGGTAGTTGGCTATCCTGCATGTTTGGGAGATTTGATGGAGTCATGTGGACTTATTTTCATATGTGAGGCATTTGGTAGAGTTGGATAAACCCACTTGGGTCTTGGGTAATTGGTTTTGATGTATTTAATGGTCTTGGTTTCTCAGCATGGCCTAGAAGGAGCTCGGCCTTGCTTGGGAATTTGGTGCCTATGTCAAGCCATATAAGTAATTTTCCACAAAGAGTTAGAGGCTGAAAATTTCAAGGATTGAAGAGGGCCTATATTTCTACCTATGGTTTGAAGCATGAGTTCTAATTCATCCAGAGCTAGGAGATATCATGATTTTACTAAGACATCAATTTTGGGAATTTAATTGTTGTTGTTGGCTGACTTGTGGCATTTAATTTTGGTATTTGTATTTAA
Source organism: Chamaecyparis obtusa (assembly GCA_027943335.1). NCBI lineage: Eukaryota > Viridiplantae > Streptophyta > Pinopsida > Cupressales > Cupressaceae > Chamaecyparis > Chamaecyparis obtusa. Next base: position 47,513 of record BSBK01004283.1, read on the forward strand.
TTTATGTTCAGGGCCGACCTGTGGCTTAGATTGGTATAAGTAGAGGTTGTGGGGGAAGTCTTTAGGAAATTATTCATCCACTTGGGAGAAGAGGAGGTGGATGTGGAGCGAGTTTTGAGGAGAGCTAGTAGCTGCGGCTTGGGAAACAAGGAGATTGCTTGGTGGGCTTGCGAGCACAAGTTTAGATCTTCCTTGGGGGTTCCTACCAGTGTGTGGATCTGGGCTAGCTAGGGTTTTGGTTTGGATCTTGTGAGATCTTGTGGAGTTTCTATTGTAATTGCATTGTATTTGGCCGTAACCCAGAAGGCCTTACAGCCGGGCATGTTGAATGAAAATATGATGATTCTATTATGAGTATTGGCATTGTGTGGATCTATATCTCTGTATTGTTATTATATTCTATTGTGTGGTTATTTTCTGGGGGCTAGGACATTTCCATTGGGGATTCTCCTACCTTGCACTACATCAAGTGGTATCAGAGCATAGTTGTTCCTGAGTGTGTGGACAGAGCGCTGAATGTGAGGCAGTTTACACCAAGACCTTGGGTGGAGTTTTTCAGAGTGAAGGTTGTTCCTGAGTGTGTGGATAGAGCACCGAATGTGAGGCAATTTTCACTAGGACCTAGTTGAAGGTTGGATCTAGTTGGTGATTTGCTATAGAGGGTTTGTGAAGATCTTGGAAGATGGCTCTAAGAAGATTGGACCTTGAGATGATTGCAAAACTCCATGATGTAGTGGAGAAGAATATTTCAAAGACTTTTGCTCAATTGGAAGCTAGATTGAATAATAAAGTTAAGGAAAGGATGGTTGAGAGTGATCCATCTCTAGATAAATTTCATAAGAGAGTTTGAGAGATCTTGAAACCGTGGAGCTGGAGTCTACCGATCAGGAAGCGAGTTGTCTAGCCGGTTAGAAGACTTGTTCAAGAGAGAAGAGGGCATAGCAGGGTCGAGATGGAAGTTGGTTTTGTTGATCAGTGTGTGGAGGCTGATGTGGAACCTACGGAGAAACTTGTGGATGTTTCTATGGAGCTTCCTAACCTTGTTGATGCTGTGATTGAGGTTGGTTTTCATGATCAGTTGGTTGAGTCTAACATGGAAATTGTGGAGCACTTGGTCGTGGATAATCAGTTTGATAAAGGTGATGATCCATATGTTGGTGATAAGGATGTTGTTGATATGGATGTTGCTGGTGTGGATTCACTAGTTGTTGATGTGGTTGAGGATCTACATGATACTATGGATCTGTATGTTCCCTATGTGGACCTGTTGGTGGTTGACATGGTTGAGGATTTACATGTTGCTCCTATTGTGGATTTGAGCTTACATGTTGGTGACTAGATTTCATGTTTGAGGATATTTTTATTGTTGGTAGTGATCAGCTACAGAGAATGTTGGTGAGGCACTATGTTCAGTTTGTTCCTGGGAGTGAGCATGTTGATTGGATGGTTGAGATTCTAGTGGTTGACAGATGGATGTAGATTTGGGTGATTTGCATGTTAGTTATATTGTCCCTATTTGAGTGGAAGCCTTTGGTGAAGATGAATATGGTTGCAAATATTTCATCTAGCGTCAAAGTATGAGGCATACTTCTTTTCGCACCTGGGGAGTCTGATGCAGGAGCATCCCAGGGTAGTTGGCTATCCTGCATGTTTGGGAGATTTGATGGAGTCATGTGGACTTATTTTCATATGTGAGGGGTTTGGTAGAGTTGGATAAACCCACTTGGGTCTTGGGTAATTGGTTTTGATGTATTTAATGGTCTTGGTTTCTCAGCATGGCCTAGAAGGAGCTTGGCCTTGCTTGGGAATTTGGTGCCTATGTCAGGCCATATAAGTAATTTTCCACAAAGAGTTAGAGGCTGCAAATTTCAAGGATTGAAGAGGGCCTATATTTCTACCTACAGTTTGAAGCATGAGTTCTAATTCATCTAGAGCTAGGAGATATCACAATTTTACTAAGACATCACTTTTGGGAATTTAATTGTTGTTGTTGGCCGACTTGTGGCATTTAATTTTGGTATTTGTATTTAATTTATGTTTAGGGCTGACCTGTGGCTTAGATTGGTATAAGTAGAGGTTGTGGGGGAAGTCTTTAGGCAATTATTCATCCACTTAGGAGAAGAGGAGGTGGATGTGGAGCGAGTTTTGAGGAGAGCTAGTAGCTGCGGCTTGGGAAACAAGGAGATTGCTTGGTGGGCTTGCGAGCACAAGTTTAGATCTTCCTTGGGGGTTCCTACCAGTGTGTGGATCTGGGCTAGCTAGGGTTTTGGTTTGAATCTTGCGAGATCTTATTGAGTTTCTATTGTAATTGCATTGTATTTGGCCGTAACCCGGAAGGCCTTACAGCCGAGCATGTTGAATGAAAATATGATGATTCTATTATGAGTATTGGCATTGTGTGGATCTATATCTCTGTATTGTTATTATATTCTATTGTGTGGTTATTTTCTGGGGGCTAGGACATCTCCATTGGGGATTCTCCTACCTTTCACTATGTCAATTAGTGGTGATGATGAGACGTGCCATTTAGATGTTAACTGTGATAGTCTCTTGGTTTCAGGCAATGTAGAAGGAGAAGCCTAGTTCAATATGCAATTTCAATTCATATACATAGGATATCAGGTGGAGTTGAAAAACACAACAGGGTTGCATTTTTGATAGAGGTCTTTAATTGTGCATATTTTAATTTATAGACCATCACAAACATTGTAATTTTAACCTATTAAAAAAATGTAAACGTGTTGTTTTTTTTCAACTCCACCCGCTATCCATGCATATTATGCTTATGTTGCATGCGCATTCTCGATTTAGAGTGGGGAAAATCTTATTTTTGATGTGAGGGAGAGAAGCCAAACACAAAGAACATGCAAATAAACATGACAGCTACAAAACATAAATGTAGGTATCACAATAGTTGAGAAACATAAATGTAGGCATCATGGTCCCAATTGTTTGGAGACACAACATAATTGAATGCTATACCTAGAAAATGCAACACAACAACTACTCCTACAGTTCTAAGTTGACACTGTGGATCCAAAAACCATATATAGATTCCTTATCTTTGGTTTTTGGATCCCATAGTGTCAACATAGGACTACAGGAGTAGTGGTTGTGTTGCATCGTCTGGGTATACCACTCAATTATGTTGTGTCTCCAAAACATTGTGACCATGATGCCTACATTTATGTTTCTTAGTTGTTGTGTCCCAGGACCCCTTATGACCCTTTACAATCCCTCAAAATACATCTTAGAGGTCTTAAAGTGTTGTAAAGGGTCATAAGAAGATCCTAGGAGGGGCCAAATGAGCTTCCACCTTCACGTGGTTGGCCCTGTTAAGTAGAGAATGTTAAACTATTATCAAAACAAAGAGAAGCTCAATAATTTAAGATCTCAATCAATGTACAAAAAATATATACAACAATAAGATATCTGGTTGATACTTAATATTAACATAAGTTATGATTATTATAATTATAAATGATGAATAATTATTAGATAAATAATAAAAATAGTGAAATTAAAAAATATATATATATATTTAAAAAATAATAATAATAAGTATGTCGATATTTTGACCAACTCTCTTTGTCATTTTGATGGGGACGCTATATATTTGATGTTATTTTTGACCACATGCCATCAAAATTTCAACAAGATTTGGTCACATAGATATAAGGTATGATTCAGGTTGAAGCAATCACTTCAACGATGATTACGTTGATATTTTGACTACTTTGGACTTTGGACTTTTGATGACTATTTCTAGCATCGTATAAGTGATGAAAAAGTTTGACAACCTTTTTGGTCATTTGGTCAACCAATTAGGGTTGAAAATTTGACTAATCCTCATCAAAAAATAGGCTAAAATTTACTAGTGTCTAATCTTTACCTAGTAAGAAGCAAACCTACATTGCCTCAAATTTCACTTAAGGCATTATCAAAGAGCACTCTGAAAGACTTCATGGATCTAGTGATCAAAACATTTAGAATCAAGATGCAGAAAAGGTTCTGAATTCCTAAGCAGCTAGTGGAAAAATACAAGGACACTATATGCTTTATGGTGGAAACAGATTCTACATGCATTAAAGTAGTTGAGCCTAGAACAAAGTGGATTCATCCACTTGGTTATGAAGTATATGAACATATTTTGGAAGGCTATGCACAAGTCCTCCTATCTATGCCAAAGGATCCTAGTGAACCTAGAAGAGGTACATATGAAGAGAAGACAAAAAAAGTTGATTATGTCTTGTACAATGTAGAAACTAAGAGGAAAGCATCTCAGATTACCTCTAATATTCTAAAAATTCTTGGTTTCACCCAAGAAGACCTAGATAAAGAAAAGGAAGCCAATATTTCCATGTAACTTGAGAGTGCACCCTCATCTACACAAGTTAAAGAAGAAAAATCTAATGATAATCTAAAGGAGAAGAAGAACAAGATAGGAGAGAGCACCTATGTACCCTCAACTATAGGTGATCTAGAGTCCTCTCCACCTTCTAAGCCAAGAAAGGTGTCTAGAAGAAAGAAGAAAACTAGTGCAAGTAACCCATCCTCAAGGACAACCAAAAGTAAAGCAAAGAATACTCAAGCACCTCCTAAGGTAGGATTCAGACCGAATTTGAAATTTTTGAAGACTAGAGTTGTTGATAGATCAAATTGGAAAATTATATGATAAATATGGAGAGATTGATAAATCAAAAATTCTCTCTATAATTATCAAGCATATGATTGAGTTCAAAAAGTCAATTTTGGAACTTAAGACAGTCATCCCTGATAATGTATAGAATATACTTGATTCATTCAAAAGACAAGCTTGTTGGAAATATTCAGGAATTAATCAAGTTACTGAGAGGGGAGGGGTGAATCAGTAACTCCAAATTTTCTTCTCTTTTAACATGTATTTTACTTTTAACCTTTGCATACAGAAAGCATGAAACTTAAAAGCATTCACAATAATGACACACAGATTTGGTTACCCAGAAACCTTCCAAAAGAAAGTAAAACTGGGGTGGGGATGAAACCCACAAAGCTTTAATACTGCAGAATAAAGTTGGCCGGTTAAGGCTTACAATTTGATCACTTCTGATGATCTGCCCTGTTAGGAGCAATAAGGATTGCTAAATCCACCTTGTTAAAGGATTTACAAACATACAGTGAAGTATGCACTCGGTAAAGAGATTTATACAAAGACTGTTAAGTCTACCCGGTTAAAGGATTTAGTACTGATTCACCTGTTAGAATGAAACAGTAGATCTCTGCTTTGCAACTGGATTGCTGATTGAGATTCTCTGATGTACTGATCACCTTGTGTGATGAATTTGTCTTTGCTGAACCTTATACTTCTGAAGCCTTCTGCATTTCGCTTATCTCTGCCTTTCTTTTTCTTTCACATTATTCTTCCTTGATTCTTTTCATCTTTTTACAATATAGTTTATATACAAGTCTCAAACAATTAATTACAATTACAATTATACAGTCGGCTTGACAAATAAACATAAGTGCTACTAAGTCGGCCCAAATATGGTTACTCGGTTCCTTCACACTGACTCGGTGACTTTCTGATACTCGGCGTCCACTGCATTACTCGGCATCGTCATGCACTCGGTAGAAGTGAAGGCACGGTTCATACTGATCACTCGGTAGGTATTGAACTCGGTAAGCATTGGTGACTCGGTAGACAAGATGTTACTCGGTTTACATTGTCCTGAACGGTTTGTACTAACTTGCTCGGTTTCCACTGTCTGCTCGGTTTGCACTGTCTGCTCGGTTTGCACTGTCTTCTCGGTTTGCACTGTCTGCTCGGTTTGCACTGTCTGCTTAGTTTGCACTGTCTGCTCGGTTTGCACTGTCTGCTCAGTTTGCACTGTCTGCTCGGTTTACATTGTCTGCTCGGTTTGCACTGTCTGCTCGGTTTGCACTGTCTGCTCGGTTTGCACTGTCTGCTCGGTTTACATTGTCTGCTCGGTTTGCACTGTCTGCTCGGTTTACATTGTCTGCTCGGTTTGCACTGTCTGCTCAGTTTACATCCAGAATGCAAATAAGTGTTGTCACTAGTGGCAATTCTGCTTAATGCCAACAATCTCCCCCTTTGGCATTAGTGACAAAAACACTTATTGGCCAAAATTTATATACACCGAATCATGCTGAGTTTTATTTTGATTTTTCAAAATTTTGTCTTTGTTATAGGGCTTTATACATTGTCTCCCCCTTTCAATGTGCTAACTGTTTCTTATACAAATCTATACAGTATACATATCTCTCCTTCTATACATATCTCCCCCTTTTTGACGATAATGCCAAAGGTGCATATACAAGTTATTTACAGAGAGAATCCAAAATTTGATAGGAAACCGGAATGTACCTTCATTATTAGTGCCAGGGTTCTGTCCCAACTTTCTTGCAGAATCTTACATGTTTGTATGGCAATTTGGATTTCTGCAGAGAGTTCAATCATGTGATCTGCTATGGAGAACTGATTGTCATGAATCAATGTTCTAGAATGTTCAATGTGCTTATACATTGTATTCATGATGGGAAGGATCATGTGTTGGATGTCTAGCAGTGTGGACCGGATCCTTGAGTCTTCTTTCAATAGATCAGACTGCATATTGGATAGATGTGAAATTTTCATGTGATGAGCAGAGCTTGAACTTGGTTCAAGTTGCAGCTTCTGTATGCTAATCTTCATATCCTCATCCATTTTATTCATTTTATCTTTGACATCCTTTGTGAACTCGGCAAAATTGCATAGTCTAGCCAAAAGAGAGGTAGCATTCGAATAAATAGACTCTGTATTAGACAAAATTGAAGACAATTCTACTTGGTTGATAGCTATGTGCTGAGCAATGTGCTCAAGCACTTTATTGTTGAATCTCTTCTCGGCTCTTTCAACTAACTTTTCTATCCCGGATGAGTCCTCATTGTATTTCTCAACTGCTTCTGCCAATTGTAACAAAACATGCTGGGAGGAGTCTACTTTAATGCCTAATGCATCAGACAGAATGTCCTTAGCATCCTTGATGATTTGATATTCTTTGTCTCTCTCCTCCTTAAGCTTCTTTTGTTTTGCTTTCCTTTGGAGGATCTCACCTATATTCTGCATCTGGTCTGCTGAGAGATTTGCAAAATCTAGTGTAGGAATCTCTATCTCTTCATCTAGGTCTATATCCTCAACTATATTTTTACCCAAAAATTTTATACTCGGTAGAGCCTTAGGCTTATCTGTACTTAATGTTCTTGTAGTAGTGATAGTAGATAAAGTAGGGCTGGCTATTGACACTGGTATACTTTTTACTGGAGAACTTACAATATTTACACTTGATGATTCAAAAGCTGGAAAACTTACTGGTATAGGAGACTGCAGCTCGGTAGAAGAAATGGTAGCTGCCTCTGATGTTGCTAGGGATGTTTGGACAAATGTAGAAGTTGTCACAACCATGCTTGAAGGTGTCTCTGGGCTGGATGTAGAGACTTTCACTGGAGAGGTAGGAAGGGATGCAGTGACTTCTGCTGCTATCCTTACAGTATCATCTACCTCGGTGTCTTCTTCTTGCTCATCGCTGTCATCTTCAATATCCTTTATTATTACAGTTTCAATGCTTGGTTGGTGAAGGTGGTAAATGTTCTTCCATGTGGCTTTTGCAGCCTTCACAACCGATTCAATATTGTTGATCAAAATCAAACAAGTATTGAACTTCAGTGTCATCTTGTTTTCATTCTCTTTTAGTGCCTTCTTAACTTCATCATTGTTCAGGCTCGGCATCAATTGTCTTAGGTTTTGATCAAATATGTCTATTACAGTTTGCCTTGCATTGCTCCATCTCATTCTTATCGGATTCAATAGAACTACTGGAACCTATGGGGTAATTTCTTCAGGAGAGTATTTCCACTGTCCCATCTTCTCAACAACAGCATCTTCTATTTCCTTTTGCTCTGCTTCCGATCTGGTTTCATATCTCAAGGATTTTATGTTACTTACTCCAGATCCTGATCCATCTCTGAAGAGTTTGAGCTTTTCTTGAAGGGTTAGAGGAGGCTTTTTGAATACTATGTCCTTATCTGCCTTTTCTGCCTTTCCTCTTGTATTTCTCCTTGTAAACACAGCAGTGGGAGGCACAGATGCCTTAGTGATAAAAACTTTTCCTTTCTTCTTTACAGGTTCTGGTTCCTCTGTTTCCTCATCCTTTTCCTCTTCTTTTTCACCAATTTCTTCTTTCTCCTCGGTTATCATTTGCATTTTAGCTATCCTTTTCTTTCCTTTGTTTACCGCCTGTGGAAGCTTTATGCTTAGTTCAATTCTCATCTTAGCTTCATCATATGTTCCAAAATATGGGGCTTTGGGATTGACAGGCTGATTTAGAAGTGCTTCAATAATGTTCTTGGTTTCATCAATATTTACCTCATAAGGAAGAGGTTTTGCATACACAGTTCTCGGTTTAACTGCTTGAATATACACATTATCACAATCTACCATAAAACAGATGTCATCTTTGTAATCTTCCACCAACTTCTGTGGAATCTGGAATCTGTCATTCATTTTCTCTTTGAAAGACTCAAAATAATTATCCATGATGCTTTCAAAGTTTTCACCCATTTCTGCGATGTATTCATTAATTTCATAAAGTACTGGCACATCTTTTCTCCATACAACTTTTCCTTTTGAAGGGAAGAATTTCTGAACATAGAAGAATAAACAGACTAACAAGGATCCAAACTTACATGGATTGTTTTTGGAAGTTTTGATGCTTTCCATGTTCTTGTTGAACTGTTTCAACAATAAGTCTGCTAGGTCAAATGTCAAGTTGTTTTTGACTACTTTGTATGCTAGGTCAACAGCTTCACATGAGACACTGTTCTGTCGACTAGAACTGTAAATCTTGTGTGCAATGATATGTGTCCCAAACTTCAATTCGGCGTCGGTAATGCTGCTAACCTTCATGCCTCTACCATCCCACTCGGCTAGGGTTTTCTTCTCTAGTTCCGTCCGACCTAGGGTTTTGGTAGTTTTCGCTTTGTTTAACATGGGAAGACCGGTAACTTGATGAATCATTTTCCTTGTGATCTCAATAGGTTGCTCAAGCCAAATCTTGCCATCGTGTACTCGGCTGAGAATGTACCTAACCCATTTATCTCGAAAGTTTCGAGGAAGATGTGCAATGTGGACTAAACCCTTATCTTCCAGATGTTTGTGCTCGGGTTTCAAAGTACCATCCACACATAGTTCCTCACGCACAATGTCCAGTTCTAGGTTTCCCATTTCTTGAATAGAACAGTTAAAATGATTACGGATATCATTGATAAGCAGTACCTTAGGAGGAATCTGAGATTGAGCTCTGTTCAGATCTAGGGCGGCTGCAACTGCGGGCACGATCTTAAAATCTGGTGCTTTCCACTCCCCTTGGACTAACATGTCTGATCCTTTCTTCGCTGAGGTGCTGGATGATGCCATGGTAGCTCACAGAAAATTCCTTTCGCAAGAGTATTAAATCACCGGGTTGCCCTTGAAGTTTTCTGCTCTCAAAGTGCTTAAAGATTCGCGGTGAAGAATGAGTTCGATTACTTGCTTTTTGTTTACAATTCTGTCATTAATGCTCATTTCAAATTAGGGTAGGAATTCTGACAGACTGTCACCCACTAAGAATTAATTGCTCGGAAAAGACTTCGCAGCTCGGTGAACTCAAAAATTCATAATGCTCCGACCTTGCTCGGTAAAGACAGGTACCGACCTTGCTCGGTGAAGACTATACCGACCTTGCTGTGATCTCACTGCATCTTGCATGCTGATTTAGACTTTTCTTTTAATTTCGGTTCTGGAACTGCTTAAGATTGATCTATGAGAGTACAGTTCCAGTGCTTCCTTGGAAATTTAATTTGAGTCGATAGAGCCATCCATTCCATTACTTGGACTGGATTGCTCGGTAGCTTTAGGAATCCATTTTTGTCTTACCTATTTCCTGACCTTAGTTGCTTCATTTTTCTTTCCTTCTTCAATTTCATTAGCATTCATGCAGTTTCTGGCTATGTGACCAAGTTTAGTGCATTTAAAACATCTTATGGTAGTATCTCTTTTCCTTAGATGATGTTTTATGCAATTCATGCCAATGTGTCCATATTCTCCACAGTAATGACATCTACACCAGGTGTTGTAGTCCCATCCAAACATTGCTTTCACAATTTGTTCTACTGGATTAAATATCTTGGATCTGCACTCAGATGCCTTGTGACCTTGTTTGTTGCACTTGTAACAATTACCTCTGAATCTAGGTTTTTCCCTGCATTCATTTGCTTTATGACCAGGTTGATTGCAGCTATAACATTTTCCATTGAATTCTGCTTTTTCATTGTTCCAACATTTATTTGAAGTATGTCCTATTTTACCACAATGATTACAAGTAGGTTTTTGATTTCTTTTAGTACCTTGCTTAGAGGATTCGCCTTCTTCTTTGTATCCAAGTCCTGCTTTTCCTTTTTCCCTATGAAGATTTCGTTCATACAGCTGATTCAAGTCTTCTTGACTTTTCAGCATTCCTTCATTGATTTGTTTTTCAGCATTTAGGTCATCCATCAATCTTAGATTGATTTCCTTTTCAGATCTTAGTTCTTCTTTTGTGTTTTCTACTTCTGAACTTAGATTTAGAATTTCTTCATTTGTATGAGAGATCTGATCAATTAGGTTTTCTAGCTGAAGGGTTTTGTTTTGGACTTCAATGTTTCTTTCATCTAATTCATCTTTCAACTTGTTTTTCTGTTCCAAGATCTCATAGAATCTTGTAGAGTGTAGTTCTTGTTCTCTTTTCAATTTTCTCACTTCTTCCTGCAGAGACCCATTCTTTTCTAGGAGTTCTTTGATAGCATTGTTTGCTTCATCTGAGTTATTTGAGGGAAGAAGATCTTCAATCTTTTCTTCAATGTAATTCTGATCATTCATCTGATTTGCAAGTTCCTTCCTTCTTCTTAGGGATTGGGAAAGATGTTCTTTTGCTTCTTTGAGTTTAGCTATGGCCATTTCCAGATCTAGCTTTTCATTTTCAATCACCTTGTTCAGTTTGAATACCTCCATTGTCCTGGATCTTTGCTCAAGCTAGTTAAGCTTTGTCTTGAGAACCAATGAAGCTCTGATACCAATTGTTGGAAATATTCAGGAATTAATCAAGTTACTGAGAGGGGAGGGGTGAATCAGTAACTCCAAATTTTCTTCTCTTTTAACATGTATTTTACTTTTAACCTTTGCATACAGAAAGCATGAAACTTAAAAGCATTCACAATAATGACACACAGATTTGGTTACCCAGAAACCTTCCAAAAGAAAGTAAAACTGGGGTGGGGATGAAACCCACAAAGCTTTAATACTGCAGAATAAAGTTGGCCGGTTAAGGCTTACAATTTGATCACTTCTGATGATCTGCCCTGTTAGGAGCAATAAGGATTGCTAAATCCACCTTGTTAAAGGATTTACAAACATACAGTGAAGTATGCACTCGGTAAAGAGATTTATACAAAGACTGTTAAGTCTACCCGGTTAAAGGATTTAGTACTGATTCACCTGTTAGAATGAAACAGTAGATCTCTGCTTTGCAACTGGATTGCTGATTGAGATTCTCTGATGTACTGATCACCTTGTGTGATGAATTTGTCTTTGCTGAACCTTATACTTCTGAAGCCTTCTACATTTCGCTTATCTCTGCCTTTCTTTTTCTTTCACATTATTCTTCCTTGATTCTTTTCATCTTTTTACAATATAGTTTATATACAAGTCTCAAACAATTAATTACAATTACAATTATACAGTCGGCTTGACAAATAAACATAAGTGCTACTAAGTCGGCCCAAATATGGTTACTCGGTTCCTTCACACTGACTCGGTGACTTTCTGATACTCGGCGTCCACTGCATTACTCGGCATCGTCATGCACTCGGTAGAAGTGAAGGCACGGTTCATACTGATCACTCGGTAGGTATTGAACTCGGTAAGCATTGGTGACTCGGTAGACAAGATGTTACTCGGTTTACATTGTCCTGAACGGTTTGTACTAACTTGCTCGGTTTCCACTGTCTGCTCGGTTTGCACTGTCTGCTCGGTTTGCACTGTCTTCTCGGTTTGCACTGTCTGCTCGGTTTGCACTGTCTGCTCGGTTTGCACTGTCTGCTCGGTTTGCACTGTCTGCTTGGTTTACATTGTCTGCTCGGTTTGCACTGTCTGCTCGGTTTGCACTGTCTGCTCGGTTTGCACTGTCTGCTCGGTTTACATTGTCTGCTCAGTTTGCACTGTCTACTCGATTTACATTGTCTGCTCGGTTTGCACTGTCTGCTCGGTTTACATCCAGAATGCAAATAAGTGTTGTCACTAGTGGCAATACTGCTTAATGCCAACAAAGCTATAGAGGAGGATATGAGAATTAGAGAGAAAATATGGGATGATAATCTTCCTATTTGTTCATTAGAAAAAAAGATAATGTTGTTAGATTTGGTGAAACCTCATCTGAGATCAAAATTCAGAACTTTGAATATAATGAACAAAGATTATGAGTTGATTGCAAAGGAGATAGAGAAAGCATTTGAGAAAGTATTTCTGGATAGACACATGTACCCTCCTACTGCACTTGTACCCCAAGTTACTCCAAAGAAACAAAAAGAATCAGAGATTCCAAATGTACCTATTATAGGTCCATAGGATTCTGTACCCAAGGTTGCAACACTCTCTAAAGTAGTTGAAGCTAAAAATGAAACTATTGTGATTGATAATGTTGAAATAACCATGGCAACAATAGATAATGATCTAGATAAGTTTGAAGAAACTTTTGTAAGTATTGAAGAAGCTGAGATCCTATGTGGTGAAGAAGCACCTATGCAATAAGAAGAAGTCCTTGTTGAAGATATAATAGGACATGAAGATGAAACAGAGGATGAACCTAATGAACAACCCTCTATTGAGATCCTAGTAAAGATGGAGAATGAAAGTATGGATGTAAGTCAAAGCATAGACTTATTTCCTACTCCTAAGCCCTCCATATCATTGTTGTCAAGATTATGATGCAGGAGCATCCTAGGATTATTGACAATCCTATATCAAACAAAAATGTGTTTGTCTTTGAAGGTAGATTGTTGGTTTTGATCTTGGTTTAGTGGAGTTCTTGCTTGGTTTGGGAAATTGGTTGATTAGTTTCTATGGTTACTGGGGTGCTCAGTCTTTGAAGAATGCTTGGTAACTAAAGGTGTCTATTTCTTGTTGCTTGGCATTAACTGTGTTGCTCAGTCATGCTTGGCATGGTTGGTCGACTGATGCTCAGTTATTTCTTCTATTGCTCAATACTCTTTCTTACCGACTAGATTGTTTGGATAGATCAACTTGGCTAACTTGTGTAGTTATATTGGGTCATGCTCCTCATGTTATAGATTAACCATTGGACATGTGGGGACCTAGATCTAGCATGTTGCATTCTTCTATGTGGATCTGATGACCATTGGGGCCATCTTTGAGATTTTATTTATTTTGTAAGGCTATTTGAGAGCCGAATGATGTTTTAGCATTTAATATTTGTTTGTATGGGTTAATTATTTCTTCAGCCGAATTGTGGCTAGGAATCAGTATTTATAGGATGCTTGGGTAGTTTTTTAGCATCAAAGGATTGAGGGGGGAAAGTTAGTATCCTGACAACTTAGGAGCAGGAAGATTTCTTGGAAGTTTGAGTACAAGTTTAGATCTTTCCTGGGTGTCTACCAGTGTGCTGTGTGTTATAGACCTGGGCTAGTTGAATGTTGATGTTGTGGAAAAGAATTGGATCCTATGAGATCTTGTAGATTGTTATTTTCTTTGTATCTGGTCATAACTGGGAAGGCCTTATAGCCTAGCAGATTGCATGTAATCATTGATTTGATGAATAAAGACTTCTATTTATATCATATCTATGTTCATCATTGTGTATTTCCACTGCATATTGGTTTGGCTGCAAGGTCAGTCTATCCTTAATTGGATTCACCAACCCTGACTGCATCAGGTGGTATCAGAGTGAGGTTTGTTCCTATTGGAGCAAGTTGATCTTGTGGAGTGAAGTGTATTCCTATTTGAGAAAGGTTTGTTCCTGTTGGGGTTGAGTGGATCTTGTGTGTCTAGATCTTGACTTGAAGATGCCTTCGAGGAGAAATCATGAGACTTTAGATGAAGAGGCTGTTGGAGAATTTAGTCTTGATGATTTTAGGGCTTTGTAGAAACAAGTGCAAGACCTACAAGAAGAATTGAGAAAGAAGAATCCTAACCTGAAGGAGGATAGTGATGATGAATTTGAAGAAGACCATTTTGAAGAAGCTGTAGAAGAAGCTAGAGATCTAGAGGAGAATAGAATTCTGAAAGCTATGTCTAAAATTGGGAAGAGACCTAAGATTGAAGTTTCTACATTTTCTATAAGTCATAGGCCCGAAGAATTGATTGATTGGATCAATGAGATTGAGGAATACTTAGAGTATGAAGAATTAGAAGACCCTGACAGAGTTAGATTTGCAAAGACTAAGTTGAAAGGTCATGCAAATATTTGGTGGAGAGAAGTTTAGTTGGCAAGAGGTAGAAGAGGAAAAGAGAAGATCACTAAGTGGAACCGAATGGTTGACAAGTTGAAGAAGAAATTCATTCTGGTGGATTATGAATTGGAAATGTTCAAGAAGATGCAAGATTTGAAGTAGACTAACAAATTAGTACAAGAGTATACCGAGGAGTTTTACAGACTTCTAATTAGGACTGGTCATTCTGAAATTGATAAAGAGAAGGTTGCTAGGTATGTCTATGGTTTGAGACCTAGTATTCAAGAAGAGTTACTTACTGTTCAGATGACAACAATAAGAGATGCTTATCAGATGGCATTGAAGATTGAAGAGAAACTAAATAGGAAGTTTGAAGGTAGATAGAATAGTAGGAATCAAGGTGGTAAGACTGGTGAGACAGTTGCTAAAAATAATATGACAGAGAATCCTAAGCATGATATTGGATCTAGCAATGGTCAAGTTACTAAGAATAGTGGACATAGAGGTAGATGGAAGAATGAGTTCACTAGCATGTGTTATAATTATGGAGAAGTTGGTCATAGAAGTTGGCAGTGTTCTAAAAAAGAGTTGCATTAGCTACTGAGGATTACATTGAGAATGTTCCAGAGAAAGGTGAATGTCTTATCACTAGAAGATTGGCTACATGTGTCTCTGAACCGATGCAAAGAAGAAATTTTTTCAGGACTAGATGCAAGTGAAAAGATAAGGTATGTAATGTTCTAGTTGATGGTGGTAGTTCTAAGAACTTTGTTTCAAAAGAAATGGTTATTAAATTGAATTTAGAGAGGAGGAACCATCCTAATCCTTATCAGATTAGTTGGATATGAGATGTTTCTAAGGCTAGAGTTGAAGAGAAATGTTTGGTTAATTTCTAGATTGGATCTTACCATGATGAGATATTATGTGATGTGTTGCCTATGGATGTCTGTCATCTATTGCTCGCTAGACCTTGGTAGTTTGATAAAAATGTGTTGTTTGATGGTCATGCTAACACTTATGTGGTTAGGCATGAAGGAGCTTGGCATAAGCTGATACCTTTACAAGAGATAGGGGTTAAAGGATGTGGAGTTATTAGGTGTTGTCCTTGTGACAAACCTTAGGAGAACAAGGTGGAAGAACCTATTCATGTTAAGCCTAATTTGAAGGAGAAAGAGAATGAGATATCTGAAGAGTTTTTTGAGATCAAGAAGTAGATGGTTTTTCTAGCAGAAATGGTTCAACAAATGGTGACATTTGTGACATAAAGAAATGTATATGATACTAAGTTGATTGAGGAGTTTGGAGAGGATGAGTCTTACCAAGGCACAACTGTGATTGGTAGGGATTTGCATCGGTTGCTATCAGTTGCCAACCAGGAAGATAAGAAAAGTGGAAAGCAGAAGAACTTGCTATGGAAGATAGAGGATAGAATGAAGACTACGTGGGATGAAGGGCAAGAGGAAATGTGGGTTAAGAATAGATTTGGCATACCTGTTTTGATTCCCTTGAGGTGTTCCTGATTTCCTTATGAGAAAATCTTTCTGACCTGGGGTGTCTAATGCAAGAGCATCCTAGGATTCTTGGCAATCCTATATCAACCAAAAATATGTTTGTCTTTGAAGGTAGATTCTTGGTTTTGATCTTGGTTTAGTGGAGTTTTTGCTTAGTTTGGGGAACTAGTTGCTTGGTTTCTATGGTTACTAGTGTGCTCAGTCTTTGAAGAATGCTTGGTAGCTAAAGATGTTGGTTTCCTGTTGCTCGGTCATACTTGGCGTAATTGGTCAACTGATGCTCGGTTGTTAGAAATAGGGAATACTGAGAGGGGGGGTGAATCAGTATTCCAAAAACTTTATCTTTTGCCTAATTATGGATATAACAAATTATCTTTGTACATGCATAACATAAGAAGCTAAACAATATGCATAGCAATAGAAATAAAGAACTCAACACATGATATGTTCTCAAAGAAACCCTAGCCAAGGGAAAACCCCAGTGGGGATGGTACCCACAAAGATCCACTAATCAAAAGTATCTTGTTAAGGATGTTGACCCTATTAGGAGTGTATTAAAAGCATATAGTGTATCGGTCCTGATTAAGGGACTATAGGCCTTGTTAGAAGCCTCAACCCTGTTAGGAGTTGTCAATACAAAATCTGATTACCAGATGAGCCCACTGCCCAAACAAGTAATGTACAATGTATACTTATTACAAAAATGGATTAAGGTATATAACCTTATGCTACTTGCATCAATATCTTTTTGTTGCTCTTACATTCACATCATATTTACCACATATCTCTTCCTTCTTTTTCTTCTTACAATTACATATTACATATATACAAGTTATTAAAGATAATAAATTTACATGGTTAGCTTCCATATATATTTATCCAAGATTTAATCATCTAGGATGTCATCCCTTTATATTTTTAAGTCATTATTTTGATAAACAAAATAATCCCTTAACTCTTTACCAATTCTGCCTTCAAGTTCTGTCATGTTGGCTTAACACTGTCTTTGGTAAAACTATCATAACTAATTCCGTACATGCCATACTAACTTACGATCTGAGATGGGTTATCATTAGTCAACATAGAGTCTATGTTCAAGTGCACAAGTACTAAACTTACTCCAGTCAATGTCACAAACACAAATTGTATCCTGGTGCACTAGTGAAAACATTGTCTTATACTTAGACAAATTTGCAATGCGCTCTGCTATACTTGCTCTCTGACTTGTGCAATCTTCATGTGCATCATATGTTTCCATAATGAAAAAATCTATGTACTCACTTCAGCCAAATTGCCAACATTGGTTATTTCTTCTATTGCTTGGTATTCTTGCTTAGCAACTAGATTGTTTGGATAGATCGGCTTGGCTGACTTGTGCAATTATATTGGGTCATGCTCCTCATGTTATGGATTGATCATTGGATGTGTGGGGACCTAGATCTAGCATGTTGCATTCTTCTATGTGGATCTAATGACCATTGGGGTCATCTTTGAGAGTTTATTTATTTTGTAAGGCTATTTGAGAGCTGACTAATGTTTTAACATTTTGTTAGGGATTTTTCTTGATGGGTCAAACTTGGCAAGGATATTGGCTTGATTCTCAGTAAATAGGTTTCCAAGTTTGCAAGAAAAGCCTAATTGATGAGGATAGGATAAGATCCTCCTTCTTCTTTGAGCTCCACAAGACTAAAATGGGTATTGCCTACAAATAGGTTACTATATTTCAAGTAAACTATGGATTGGTGGATTAGGTCTTCATTGTCATGCTATTAAGTTTATTAGAGGTACCTTTATGGAAGATAATTTTGAAGACAATTGAGAACAATCTGTTGTAGAATGTGACTAATGAAACTCCTAGTATGATAACATGAACAATGGCATAAGGGTGATGAGTCCTTCTTTTTATGAGTAAAACTCAAGGAAGGCTAGCCTTTGATTCACCCTTCAAGGAATCAACAACTATGGACTATAAAACATCAGGGATAGTCCTATCTCCTTTGGTGCATGGACATGAAATGAAAATTTGTGCTTGATGGTAGAAAGGTGACTGTATAGCAGAGATTAGACCAGTGCCTAATCCTTTAGGCAGAAGAGTCTAACATAAATCAATAGAGGAATTTCTAGGAAATATAGTGATATGCCTTACAAACCACATACAATTTGGATAGAATGCCTTAAAAACTATCCCCTCAATCCTATATTATTATCATCAAGATCTCAATAGATGTGTTCATTCCCTAAAATTGCACATGAGGATTTAATCCTTTCCTTGAAAGAAACTCATTCAACAATTAGATAACTACTTTGCAACTAGTATGTCTAAAATGCCTTACAAGTGAAACATACAAGAATGGAACACAAAGCTAAGAGACATTAACAGAACCAAGATAGAAATTATATTGTATTTCATGAAAGTGTATCAGTACATACACGGAAAAATCTTCACTCAAAGACTCAGAATGAGAATCTACTATAAAAACTTGTATTATCAGCATTCAACCATCAAGAGTATGGAACCAGAGAATAGAATCCCTTAGATTGCCAAAAGCTAGAACTAGGAACCAAAAGATTGGAAAACCATAAAGCTAGGAAACCCAAAAAATCTTGGAACCACTACAAAATCAGAACTCTTACTACTTATACCACTAGCTATCTTGGGATCCTCAAAGAATTCAAGATGCAATAAGCTTCAGATAGCTAGCATTAGGGTTTCACCCACTAAACCAACCGATATCAATCATAAATTAATTCCAAGGGAGAAAACCAAGCAACTTGGACAAACAGACCCAAAATTGATCTTCATCAATGAAAATCTCTTGATTTATATCGAAGATCATGCAAACACCATGCTTATCAGTCTAATTGTACACCTGCAACATGCCTCAAGCACAAAACTACACTTCTCTTGGTATAAAAACATCATGCCACTAACCATAGAGACCCTCGGATCAGTCTACAACAACCAACACCACCAAACCAATTGAAATCAGCTGCTAAAACCATAAATTTTGGTACCTCCTGTCGCTGGAAACCCCATTCAAAAATTCAAATTCAAACTGCATTGATCACATCAAAATTTTTAACATGCAACCATAGACTTTTCCTTTTCCTAGTAGATTGGATGGCAGGTGAGATCTCCATTTATCTTTAAAATGACTGCGGGACCTAGAACAGTTAGTCACCACCTAGACAACAACCCGGTGAATAAGAAAACAACACATCAGCAACAACTAGTGCAAAGGACCCATGGAGTAGGCTTTCTATTTTTAGTGAAGATCGACGGCTATCGCTACACCACTGACTTATCCATCATGAAACTTACCCTTGTGGTGTAATGATAGCCAAGAGATCACGCGACACTTTAACCTCTTTACAAATCAGTGGCCCCACTAACACAACATAGTTAGCAACACGTGGACCACTGAAAAGTCCCCACATCATCTTTGTCAGACACCAGGAACACATAAAAAAATTTTCCTTGTCTTCGCATCGGACGGTCATTGCAAAAGTGCTGGAATAAAGCATGTGCATCTCCGATCAATGGTATCATGACAACCGTTAGATCTTGTAGCATATAAACTCTCCTGAGACTGGCAAACCCACTGACAAGTCCACCTTAGCACACTTAGACCAATGAGAAACTACCAATCAATTCTATCTGACACTGGGACCACCGCCATGAAGCACATAGCCAAAAGTGAATTGACGGCTATCACTAAAGCACCGACTTATCTAGCATGCATCTTGACCTTGCGGTAAAATGAGAGCCGTAAGATTAAGTGGGTCTTTAACTATCTGTCAGACTGAAAACCTCAGGTCCCACTGACATGTCCCCATCAGTAAACCCTTCAACCAATCAGAAGAAAGCCACGCCATTAAGTCTGACATAGGTCCCATTGCTCTTTATCCTTCGTGAGCTATTTTGATAGCCTCCACCTGTATACTGACACAACCAATGAAAAAGAACCATGGTGGCATGACATGGCATAGGACCCACTGAAGACTCATTGCCTAGAAGATCGGACAGTGGGCACATGATCGCAAGGGGGAAGAATATTCCTTGCGATTAGGTGCCAGTCATAGATTGAAAAAGAGAACAAGAGACCGGGCCCACCAGGATAGATGGCAAGTAGTTGGTAAATCGCATGTCAGAACCTTCTAACAACCTAAAATCTTGCGAACTAGTGACAACCACAAATTAAAGGCTTTGAAACCTAGGGAAAAATTAATGGCGCAGGGACTTAGGACTTAGGAAAAAAATAAAGGGGACCTCGCCTGACATAAAAAACCTAACCGTGAGGATGGTAAAGTGGTGAATTTTAATTAACACATGTGGTAAAAAGGTTTTAAGTCACTGGGAAAAGCAACACTAAAATAGAACAGGGCCTAGGCACTTAGGTCAAATTTTGAATTTTAAGCATCCAATGGCTAGTTTTTTGAAAATTTGACAAGGGTTTTAGCCAGAGACCAGAAAAGAGACCGCAGAGGCTAGGGGAAGAACAGTGAGGGCATGAAAATTTTTCTAGGGACTAACAGTGGCTCTATTTGAGGATGTTGAAATGCAAGTTTTAACAAGAACCACAGGACTCTATGACGTAGACCAAAAACCACACTAACCTAAAACAAGGAAGGAAACACACAACCTGAAGGGAAACAAACCTGTACAGAATTTACAAAATATTTACACATGCATGAGGATTAAAAACTTAACTAAAAAAGGGTTTCAAGAATTTCCCATGCACTAGCAATTCAAAGACTTCACCATTCATGTTCTTCAGCAAGTAGGAATCCTTCCCAAAACTATCATGAATCACAAAAGGACCAAGCCAAAGTGATTCAAATTTTTTATGCTTCCCTTTATCCTTTGCCGCCACATTCCATTGAAGTACCAAATCATTAGCTTTGAATTTCCTGGTAGTTGCTCTTTTGTCAAATAAGTACTTCATCTTTTGTTGCAACTTGATATTATTCCTTTGACTCTCTTTCCTCTGCTCATCTAACTCGGTCAGCTGCATAATTCTATTCTGCATTAGCTCTGTGACATCCAATTCTTCATCTTGAATAAACTAGTAAATTGGAATTAGATTATTTATGGGTAGCCTTGACTGCAAACCATATACAAGCTCAAAGGGAGACTTCCCAGTGGCTCTTTTCACTGTAATCATGTCTGCCCATAAAGCCAATCTTAATTTGGAATGCCAAGCTCTCTTATTCTTTTCAAGTGTTTTCTTCAAGATTGTCAGGATACTTTTATTACTAGACTCAGCCTATCCATTTGCTTGAGGATGATAAGGAGATGAATAGGAAGTCATGATTCCATTGTCTTTGCAAAACTCCTTGAACTCATCTAATCTGAAACACATTGCATTATCTGTGATCAAATTCATAGGGACACCAAATCTGGTCAAAATATTGTCAAGTAAGAAATCAATCACCACTTTACTTGTTGCCCTCTTTGTAGGAAAAGCCTCTATCCATTTTGTGAAATAGTTAGTTGCAACAAGTATATAATTATGTCCTCCACTAGATTTCTTAGCAAACTCACCTATGAAGTCCATGCCTCACATGGAAAATGGTGCTTCAACAACTATTGGGTTTAATGACAGTGCTCCTGAGTACTTTAATTTTGAAGCAAAATTCTGACATGCTTCACATTTCCTAACATATTGGAATGAATCCTTAAACAATGTAGGCCAGAAATAGCCAGCCCTCAGAATCTTATGGGTAGTAGTCTTTGCTAAAAAATGACCTCCGCAAACACCAGCATGCATTTCATTTAAAACCTTCTCTGCTTGATATCTATCAAGACAAAACAACAAGACTCCATCTCTATTTTTCCAATACAAGTCTCCTTGTATCAATGTATATTTCTGAGCTTGCAATTTCAAGGATCTCTTTTGGTTATCTATCATATAGTCTGGGCATCTAGCATTCTTTATGAAATAGACAATATCATCATATTCTGGTTGAAATTCAATACTTGTGATTGTCATACCTGGAGTTCCTTCATTATTTACTTGGACTAAGTCCATGTTTTCTTCAGTCGTCAATTTTGCCAGAAGTTGTCCTCTCACAAGCTTAGTGATATGGATTTCCAAATTGAATTCTTGAATTCTAGTAATCCACTTGCATCTCTTACCAGTAACCTCAGATTGAGTAAGGACATCCTTAACTGCTGCATGTGGGACATATGCAATAACCTTTGCACAAACCAGATAAGGCCTAAAGGAATTTACTACCTTTACCAATGCATATGCCTACTTCTCCATCATCTCATAATTTAACTTAGCATCTTGCAAGGATTTACTAAAAAATGCAATTGGATGCTCAAAGCCCTCATTGTCCTTTTGCAATAGAACAACAACAATGGTGTGAAATGATGCAAAAGAAAATAGTGAAAAAGGCTTGGTATAATCAAGAGACCTAAGCACAGGTGCTTGTTGGACCACATCTTTAATTTTCTCAAATGCAGCCTGAGCCTCTACAGTCCATTGAAAATTCACATCCCTTTTCAACAACTTTACTATAGGCTTGACAATCTCAGCAAAGTTTGCAATGAATCTCCTAACAAAATTGATCTTTCCTAGAAATGACTGCACACCCTTGAGATTTTTTGGTGTAGACACTTTCTTGGTAGCTTCAACTCTCTCTGGATCAATTCTTATTCAATCTTTTGATACAATGTGTCCTAGAAATTTTCCTTCTTTGACTGCAAAATTACATTTTTTAGGATTCAGGGACACACCATACTCCAGAGCCTTGAAAAAAATCTTTTCTAGGTGTGAACAATGATCATGAGCCTTCTTGGAATAAGCAGTTAGATCATCTTGATATACAACCATAAATAGATCAATATATTCTTTGAAAGAAACATCCATGGCTCTTTGGAAAGTTTCTCCAGCATTTCTGAGACCAAATGGCATTCTGACATATACATAAGTTCCCCAAGGTGTTGTGAATTTAGTTTTGAATTGTTCAAATTCTTTCACCAACACCTGGTTATACCCAGAGAAGCCATCCATCATAGATAATAACTCACATCCAGTGACCTTATGAAACATTGCCTCCATGTTAGGCAGTGAATAATTGTCCTTCAATGATGCAACATTCAAATTCCTAAAGTCCACACACAACCTAATGTCACCATTCTTCTTTCTAACTGGGACTAAATTAGACACCCAAGTTGAATGCCTTATAGGTTGAATTATTCTTGCATCACTCAACTTGACTAGCTCTTAGGAGCCAACAATGGGTTAATGGGCCTTTGGTTCTGTCTGAATGGTTTGACATCTTGCTTTAATGGGATCTCACGTTGGGAAAGGTCCTCTCTATAGGCCTTTAGGTCATCATAGGACCATGTAAACACATGTTTGTACTTTCTCAACAACTTTATCAAATTATCTCTTAGTTGAGGGGTTAATCCTTTTCCAATATAGACCATTTGAGGAGCATTGTGTGATCCCAAATTTACTTCCTCCAGATCTTCTATATTAGCATTACTTATTTTTGACAAATGATCATTTTAGCTGCTATACAATGCTTTAAACTCAGTTAAGCCTTTAGGAATACTATTTGAATTTAGCTGAATCACCTCATTTCCCATGACCATGTCCTTACCTTCAACTTCCTCAACCAATGTGTTGCAGTCTATAGGCTGATCCTCATATAGGTCAAGACATTGAATAAATTTCAAGATGTCATGATCATCCTCAAAGACCTGCCAATTGTAAATATTGTTTGGAACAACCGGCCTACTTTTTACTTCAAGAATTGACACCCCAAATAGAGTTGAATCATCTCTTTTTAAAGAAACATTTGCTAAAAAGTCTTCCATAATGTTTTTAGATCTTTCTACCTAGCATATATTGAAAGCATAAAGCATTTCAATCTGATCCCAAATTACATGCTTATACAATTTTAATCTATCATTCTTTACTGCATATTTGGACCTTACTTGTGCAACCACAAGTTCAAAATCACCATAAACACTTAATCATTTTATCCCATGTTTGATAGCAATATTCAATCCCAAAGACAGTGCTTCATATTTAGCAATATTATTTGTGCATTGGAACATCAATAAGAATGAATACTTAAAAGTTGTACCTGATGGAGATATGAGTAGGACTCTAGCTCTTGAGCCTTCTTTTGAGCATGCTCCATCAAAATACATCTGGCACAGTTCATCTTGCTATTTCTTTAATTCTACAACTAGTGGATCTATCTCTTCCACTAGTGGGATAGTCTCTTCTAACTTGAAATTCTCCATGTCAACATGCACACAAAAATTTAAATGATCATCATTTATTTCAATCATATGTGGAGTTCTACTTTCTCTAGATAATTTCACATTGTCACCATCAATATTGAAATTTGCAAAGGACAAATCACACTGAATACTACCTCCTATCTGAGCACTCCACTTCCTTGTCAACAACATCCCATAATGAGGGGGAATATCTACCACCAGAACACTCATTGTTAACAACTTGTCAGGGAAGGCTGTCAACCTGTAAGGAAGTGCTTTTATAGTACCAATAACAGGGACCTCTCTTGAATCCATAGCCTGACATCTTCCATGAGGTGTATCTACTTTCAGACCCAAGGATCTCATTATTTCTACAAGCATAATAGTATTAGAGGCTCCTGAATCAATCATATAGTTTCTTAACAACTTCCCATTTACTATTAGGGACAAAAAGAAAGGATCAATAGTTCCTACCATAGCATTAGTAGCATTAGTATCTAGATAAATTTGAGGGATCTCAGAGATGATCTCCCCACACTGGTTCTCAATTGAATCACTTCTTGCAGTAGCCATTTCACTAGCCTTGGTAGAACTTTGGGCATCAGAAGAAAAAGCTCCTTTCACCCAACTCAAAGCCTTTACTTTATGCTCTTCTATCCTCATCATTTCTAATAAGGGGACCTTGACAGTGATCTATGACAACAATTTTCTCATGTCAATGGGAACATACTTGGAGTCAAATACATCTTGTTTAGTGATAGTAGTCTTCTCATTTTCTTCATGTGTAACCAGATGAGGACTATCTTTTCTTTGACTCTTTACTTCCTTTTGCAAAGGAGAAATAGCATCTACAAGAGGTTAGCTTTTACCTTGTAAGCCACAATTGGCTTTGTGAAGTTGACATTTTTCTTCAACTTGGTTTTGTCAGCAATTTCTGCAACCTTTTGCTTATTTTGGGCTTATTTTTCATCCTTTTCCATTTTCTTGATGAAAATTCTAGCAGGCTTGCCACTTGGACTACCTACCACCCTATTTCTCAAATTATAGTTGCTTTTAACTTGAGACACCATGTCTGCTATGATTTGTGCAATTTCTTCATCAGAAGGTCTTCTCAACATTATTGACTCATCACTTCTTAGAGTATTGCACTGAACTACATCAAGGTGATTATCCTCTTCATCTAAAAACACTTGCTAATGGTAAACCTGATTTCTGACTTGGGAAATCTCAACATCTTGATCTTCATCTTCCTCTACAGATTCTAATTCATCATGTATGTATGAAGAAATCATACCGCATCCTTGATCATCATAAGACTCTCGATTGTTGTTGTCTTGATCTTCATCTGCAGAAACACTTTGAGCAATAGCACAATAATAGGGATCATGAGGTTATTGGAAAGCAATACACCATGGAACATCATCATTCATATTCACTACATTTTGGTGCAAGGGGTCAGGGGTCTTGTCATTTGGTTTATCCTTTCTTTCAGGAAGCATTGGCTTTCCATCCTTCCACTGAGTATTATAGGGATAGTTTTGCATTCTTGGTAACTTATTAAAGTTATTGAAAGATGGCCTATCATTTCCTTGCACTCTACTATTTCTTGCTTCACAAAACTTTAAATCCTTTATTGCTTTCAAGATTTGTTTCAAACTATCATCATCTTTTGGATTTGCATCAGGTTTCCCTGGCTCTCTTCTATTTGAGACTAATGGCTGATAATCTTCTCTCCTTCCCAACTTCCCTGATATCCTTCTATTGATTTCTATATTAATAGCCAATTTATAAGCCTCTACAAGATTCCTAGGGTTCTTATCTCTCAAAAGATATCCCATTTTTTAATCAAAAGCATTCAAGTATGTGACAAGACATACTCTGTCATCCAATTTGATAACCTGCAATAGTTTATGCATGGCCTTTTCAAATCTAACATTGAATTCAACAACACCCTCATTTGAATTTTTCTTAATGTTGTTGAACTCATTGAGCATGAAACCTTTATTGGTTTTATCACCATATTGTTCCTTGAAAGAATGCCTGAACTGATTCCATGAACATATGCTGGCATGAAGTAAATTTCTCAACCAATCTCTAGCATCTTTAGTTAGAGACTGAACAAAAAGCTTCATGATGACATCATCAGGATCAATATTGTAGTCATCTATTACATCAATAAAACTTTTCAAATGTTCTTCACAAGTAATTGCATTGCTTCCAGTGAATTTTGGGAGCTTCTTCCTAATTTCATCAGGGATGGGATTTGGATAAGTAGGAATCCCAATAAAAACCGATTGTTTATGCCTCTCATGAATGGGACCTACTTGAGATGGGTCACCACCTAAAGATGTAGATGTTTGAGTATTAGAAATATTAGAAATCTTAGGCATACCTAAAGTTGTAGTAGTATTCAACACATTTTCTCCTTGTGCTTGAGAAGTGGAAAGGGTATTGGCATGTCCCGAAGATTGCTTAAGGAAATCAATCTTTCTCTTCATTTCAGTAGCAATGGCTTCAAGCTCTACCTTTTCTAACTCCTTGGCCAACAATTCTTTTTTTCTTTTCACTTCTTCCAAATCAGCCTCTAACCTTGCTACTTGATCCATGGACTTCTTTGCATTATTTGGTTCATTTATTGAAACTCCTACAGCCTTTTGTTTACCTTTGTCCCTAGGATTTCTCACTTCATAAACTTGCTGGACAATAGGCTGATCTTCTGCTTGTTCTGTCACATGATCCTGATTCATGGCCTCAAGATCCAACAATTATTTCTTCAATTGCTCTGCTCTAATCATAGTGTTGGTTAACATTTTGTCTTCCCTTTAGATTTATAATCTTTGACTCTTCTTAACACCCAAGGTGAGAGAACAAAAGGATGTTCACCAACAAATGGGTCAGTGTAAGTCATCTATCACTGCCCTCTGAATTGATAGGTACAGCTCCCTGATTGTGTTTAATCTTCAATGAATTTGTTTCTTTATGATCATCAGATTATCTTCTTATGAGTTTTAACTAAATTGTTTGCAGGCACAAACAATTCAGGCAAGGATAAAGTGGATAACCTATAATCCCCAATGGAATTTTGATCACAGATTATCATAAAGACTATCTTCTAACTAAACCTATCTATTCTAAGAATGCATATTCTACTAATGAGAATAGAAGTAGAATCATATATAGATAGCAAATAGAATTGCTTATACTGCAACTACTAATCATGAAATGGAATTCAAGCAGGAATCACAGCTCCATACATAATTTTACTTTCTATTTGGATGCATCTAAATAATAGGATGAATAGGAGAAGAATCATACATGAAAGGTAAATGGAATTACTTTCACTACAATTACAAACATGAAATGGAATCTAGCAAGCAATTACAGCTTCATATATAACTTTTCTGTCTATTCACATGCAAATGAAAACTACTAGTACAACAAACATGAAAATAGCTAAGTAACTAGAATCACTCTTGCTACAATTACAAGTTTTCTGACCTTTACATTGATTTCCTTCATAGTATTTATAGAGTTTACATACAATGCTTATAGCCACTGGAAATGATTCAACTTCCAAAATATAGAAAGACAAAGCACAAAACGGGAACATCCTCAATGAAAGACTTTGAAAAACCAATCACAAACTTATGACACTTCAATTTGAGACCTTTCATTTCCTCAAACAACACCTCTCAAGATGAAGTCCATTGGGCTTCTCAGAGTCAAGCTATCTTTCAAACAATAGTCAATCCGATCTACAACTGCATTCAACCTTCTTTAAATGTCTCAGAAATATTTGGCATGATATTATTTGATATAATAGCTTTATCACTACCACCATCTAGGGCAACCCATGTTGCATCTTCTTGACTGTAAGCTACAACATACAACATCATTAGGATTATACTCTTTATTCTTTTCCTACCCGTGACCTCAATCGAGAAATCCATCATCAATATCCCCTTCAGTTCTTAGTCACCTTCGAAGTACTTATTTATGATAATTGAAAATGTATTACGTTGAATTTTTAATCTCTTTATTTTCCTTAAGTCTTGGGTCCCACCTAACATGTGGATGAATCTCGCAAGTTCACAAAAGCATCTGGCAGGGGTCACAATTTTGCGAGGACCATCAGATGCATTCCTTTATTCCACCATAGGTAAGTCCATTGACTCGGGTCCCACCTGGTCCTCCATTGTCACATGATCACATGGCTCTTTTTTACCTCTTGTGATCATGCGACAACTCTATTTTTGTCAAGTCTGCACATCTTCCAAGAGGTTGTATTTCCCTGGCCAATGATAATGTCTACATTGTTGGCATACATGGACTCCAACTGGAGTCAATTTAATCTTCCCTATCCTTTGTGCCTCTTTCCCACCTAACTGACTATGCTTCATGCCTTGTCGCATGATCGCAAGGCAGTTCTCTCAGTCATGCGATCATGCGACCACACACCTAACTGGTTGTGCTTTCACGTCATCCGATCACTTAACCTATGTGGGCCCACCTTACTGCATGGAATACTACAAGGAATCAAGAACTACCATATCATTGATTTATTTGACCAATCACATGTCGTCACCTCAGTTATAAAGTGATACCAAAAATGGGCCCGCTGGGACAGGTGGCACCTTGTCATTATTTCGCATGAAATAAACATCGTGTAACTTTTTTATGCAAAATAATGATAGCTGTAGATTCTGACCAAAGATGAAACCTACACTGGGCCCGCATCTGCTAAGGAATCTACATGTCGTAATCCCATTAAGCCGCAAAGGGAAACTGGATTCATCACGGCAAAGCGGGAGCCGTCAATGAAGAATCTCAATATTACTTCCCCGTCGTGCCATATCTTGTTGACTTCAAAACAAAAACACTTTCCATTTCAACCAGTATGATCATAATACATTATAGAATCAATCTATGTATTAGAGTAGTGAAAACCATCAACTACATAGACTATGTAGAAATGCATGAAGAATTTGGCTCCATTATATATTTTTGACTGATCAATCTATAAATCATATTATATTTTCAATGTTTCCTTTGAAACATACAATAGTCAACTCTGTTAACTATCCCAATGCTTAATAGCATTATGAAATTAAGCTCCATTTTCATTGTTTTAGACTTATTACTTAAGTCATTCTTGACTACATAGCACTGTCATTATATTTGATGCACATTTCTGATCATAATCCATCCTTGTATAATATGACTCATAATTCTATTTTAATGATGCTTATATGCCGATCATTGGCATTGTTCTATTCTTCAATATAATTAAGAAAGCAATTAATCATTATCATTTTTGATCATATGCTTCCATTCAACTTCCATTAGTAAGGTAATACATGTAACAACCCTTAATACTTGGAAAGCCATAACTTTGTTCAACCGATGTCAAGATCTTGATTAAACTTTTCAAATGCGATGGTGGAATAAGAAATCTCTGCACTGTTATCAAATCCAATGTGTTTTGAAGACTTTCAAGAGTAATCTTTTGTCACTTCCCTTATAACAGTCTTGGGACCGAATCTTCAATGATCACTTATACAAAGAAAAAGATCTCCTGCACATTGACATATGGAAAAGACCTCTTTGAATGTTTTCATCAGCTCTAGCACTACACTATCCAAATAAAGAGCCCTTTTTCTAATTCCTTGCAACATCTGAAGATCATGACTTGAAAACATCACTCTGCTTGAGAAAGAAACATCCATTAAAGCACAAGTCTCTACCGGGTTAGGATCTACAACCTACCCAAAATAATGAAGCTCTGATAACAACCCACCCGGCTTGAAACAAGATGGCAAAGGAAGGGGAACTTGGCAAAGACTTCCTGTCCTAGGGAAGACTTAGACCTAGACACCAGACTGACCAGACATGACCAGACATGACCAATATTGCCAAAAAAAATGGGTGACCAAAAGTCAGACAACACATGGCATGTCTAATCTTTTCCTCTTTTTCCTTGTCTCTTTTCTATCTTAAATGTATCTGTTCTTGGACTCTCCTCTCCAACTCATAGACCTCTTCAAAAAAAATTTCCTGATTCAGTGAGAGTAGTCTCAGATTCAGCATCTCCTACTTGAACCTCATCTTCATATTGGTTCAAGCCCAAATCAACAGCCTCCTCATATTCAGATGTATTTCCTTCTTGATTCATCTGAATAGACTGGATTTGTTCCTCTTGTCTTGCATTATCTCTATGTTTCTGAGTATGAAACATACTCCTATTCCTTCTTCCTCTCCTTGTTTGACTAGGCCTAGAAGTACTTGGAAGACCCTCTTCCAATCTGTCCTCAGGAAGCTTATTTCTCTAAGACCTAGTACCTCTGTAACTCATCTTGTGAATGATTTTCTGACTAGTACAGCCGCAGAGATTGTTAGAGTCACCACCCAAAAGAAATTTGGGAATTTTATCTGAAATACAAATACCAATGGTAACCAGCTAGTTTGTATAGGGTAGGAGCCCTAGCTCAACTAAACCCTATAACTTAGCAAAATATTTCTTACAAGTCCCTAGCAAAGTCGCCAGTCTGTTAGGGATTTTTCTTGATGGGCAAACTTGGCAAGGATATTGGATTGATTCTCAGTAAATAGGTTTCCAAGTTTGCAAGAAAAGCCTAATTGATGAGGATTGGATAAGATCCTCCTTCTGCTTTGAGCTCCACAAGACTCAAGCGGGTATTGCCTACAAATAGGTTACTATATTTCAAGTAAACTATGGATTGGTGGATTAGGTCTTCATTGTCATGCTATTGAGTTTATTAGAGGTACCTTTATGGAAGATAATTTTGAAGACAGCTGAGAACAACCTGTTGCAGAATGTGACTAATGAAACTCCTAGTATGATAACATGAACAATGGCATAAGGGTGATGAGTCCTTCTTTTTATGAGTAAAACTCAAGGAAGGCTAACCTTTGATTCACTCTTCAAGGAATCAGTAACTATGGACTGTAAAACATCAGGGACAATCTGTGTGTGTGAAAATTGTACCTAATCTGTAGACACAACACTTCAGTAAAACATTAGAGGTTAGCAAAAACAAAATCGTGCAATGAAATCTAATTTAACCAAGTGATTTACTACCTTCTAATAGGTGCGAGATTGATGTTCTCAGATTGCTATCGAGATCAGTGACCTAGACGACACCTAAATGAAAGATTTGAATGCAAAACTGATATGAAATATGAATGCAATTAATCTATTTTTTTAAAGATATTTTCTATGCAATGATATGATAAACTGATATGAATCTATGCTAATATGAAAATTGATCTATGATACGCTAAATGATCTAACAATGATATGAAAATGAATCTAAATGAATGTAAAAAAAAAACAAATTGATCTCACAATAGCCTTGATTCGCAATAAGCTTTGATTCTCTAGATGTTGATTCTCTAGCATAAGTTTGCACAATTATGAGATGCTTTGAGATGAGCTGAAGCCTTAATTTATAGAAATCCAGGGCTTTGGAGGTGCATGGAAGAAAGCCGTAAATCACTCAGATTAACTCAACTTGATTTTTGAGTTATCTGATAATAAAGATAATTAACTCACAAAAATATGGAAAAGCTAAGTTTAACTCAAAATAGAGTTTAGCTTTAATTGATAATTGATAGTTGTCTGCTTTTATGATTGTGCATGTTTTATTTATGAATTAATTTAATAATAAAGTGATTTATTTCCAACTTAACTAATTTTTTAAAAATAAAACAATTGATTTATGGGTTAATCAATTATTTTTCAAACTTTTATTCCAAAAATAATATTATTAAATATGACAACTTACTTTAATTAATTAAATAAGAATTTAATTAATTAATGATAGAAATTTTGATTTATTGTCAAAATTAAATAATAATAATTAGGAATAAATATAATTAAATTCAATTAAATAATTAAGTGGTAGTATTAAATCCAATTAATTAAATATGCAAAATATTCAATTAATCAAATTTTAGGAAAAATTAGATTTATCACCAAATAATCATTAAATCAAAGATAATTATGATGATTAGGAATATTACTAGGAATATTCCCCGATATAGAATTTAGGATAATCAATTAGGATTCGATGATGTTTAGATGTGCCTTAGGTTAGGACTTTGATGTTGATTTTGTTTGATATGTTGATATAGAAGATTAATGAACTTATAGCCCATTTTTGGGGTATTACATTTTGCCCCTCTTTGAATTACTGTGTGAAGTGCAGTGGTTCAAAGACAGTCTATGTTTGATAGAGATATGAAACTAATTCAAAAGATAAATCAATTCTAAGATAGAAATTGATTGAAAGATATGATGATGCTAGGTCCTAAATGACCAAAGATAATGTTAACTATAACAGTAATGAATCGATGATTGCGAAAAAGTGTCAAAACACCTGATTCTGAACCTTAGGATTGCGAAGAAATTAGTGACCGGTTCTAGACTTGATTGTCTTAGTAGAACTAGCAGGTATCACATCTGAACCCTTCAGTTGCCGAAGAACCAGGGAAAGAACACTATGATCTGATGGTTGCAAAAACTGATACAGTTTACAAGATTAGGAGAATACCAGATTGATATAGATCTTGATGAATCTGATATGCCCGAAGTGATGATAGATTTGCCTCGAGCGATGAGGTCTTTTTTGATGAATCAGTAACTAGACGTGGTTGTTGTCTTGATTACTGAGGAAGATATGATTTCCATAAAGATATGATTTCAAATTAGATTATAGACTTTGAATGATGTGTAATACCATGCCCCCTTCAGGATTAAAATTGAAATTTGACAAGAAAAGTCAGTGTTGATAGTTCAGAAGCATGTTAATTGATTTGAGAAGTGGTTAAATACATCTGGGAATGCATTCTGCATTTTTTAGAGGTCCAGACGACCATGTGTGACTAGGTTAAACCATGAGTTGACCATAGTTGACCAAGTTGAAATTTTGATAGTTTGATGTAAGATAATCAGTTAAGTTGAATATTGGATTTTTGTGATGATTGAAGGTCGATTATGCAAGTAGTTAATAATATGAATGATCTCAGATTTTGATTTTGATCCTGAAAAAGGATTCTACTTGTTGTTTCATTGGAGGAACCTTCATGTGAGATTCGGCTCTTGTTAGATTTGAAGAGGTGATTGAAGAATCTTTTAAGCATTGAAGTTCATTTAGCCATTGTGAGATCATGCAATATGGAAAAATGCAAAGAGACATGTAGAATGAAATGCAACCTAAGACCTAGGACCTAGTCACTGATCATGTGTTGATTTGTTATCATCATTGAACTTTTAGGTAACCGAATAAATCAATACAATGCCCACTAGCTATGAAACTATAGACATATGAATATCGATTTGTATGGACAAGAATCAATACAACACCCACTGGCTAGGCAACCATGGACATATGAATATTGATTTTATTTTTGAAATGTCAGATTAGATATAAGCACCAAGGCACAAACGCTAGGATGACCTGAATATCATGTCCATTTTGATATAGCAATTTGTAGAAGCATCAAAACATAAACATCGTGATGACCGGAATACTCCTTGCATTACAAACACATCAAGCAGTCAAGAGATCATTCTAAGTCCAGTGTGAATTACCCATAGTGACCCTTTATCATTCACATCCTTAGGTAAGATCGCGTTTCACAGGAGGAGAAAGAACTCACTCAAAAAGACAATAGTTAAATCAAAATTCCTTGAATTTTTTGGGTATTAATGGTCGAGGTACGCATGGCCATCCAATTTGAGATAGAGGCTCTTACAGTTGGACACCATTTCAATCTAGAATTTCCAAAGTTGTTAGATTTTCACATACAAGAAGAAAACAAAGAAAAGATTATGCCCCTAGTCATCACTCTCTAAATCCTATAAAGGACATCATCGAAGAGCTCGAAGGGACACAATATGCAAAAATCTCAATGCGAATCAGTAAGCATACAAGAAGATAAAAGCATGTAAAAAGCATAGATTGTTTGATGTTGAGATGTTTGATGTTGATTGCGTTGTTGTAGATGCAAAATCCTTTCTGGAGACAAGACTGACTGACTGACTCACATAAAGCTTCAAAGGACTCTAACTAGATATGATACGTCTAAGATACATTGGAGACCATAGGATATGACATTGATTGCCCCCAAGTTTGAACATTGATAGGATACAGATACTTGAGCTGATTGGTGTACAAATTGACTTATTGAAAACAAACTAGGAGATACGTACAAACTAAAGCAAGACTGAAAGCTGGGAAAGACCAAGATTGCACTGATAGATGGAGCGTTTGAACAAGTGGTGCCCATTTGTGGGTTTTCACCATCTTGGTAGAGATTCTATTTTTGCTACCAAGGCACCTGTTTCCAGGTTTTCACCAAGGCACTTTTTCTTTTTCTCATTTTTTTGCATTTTTCATTTTTTCAATTTTTTTTCAATTTTTTATTTTTTCAATTTGTTTTTTGTACTTTTGATATTTTTCAATTTTTTTGTGAATCATCAAGGCACCTATTGCTAGGTTTTCACCAAGATGTTCATTTTTTCAGGACTTTTTCCAATTTTAAAGATTTTTTTAGGACATTTTACCATAGATTGAATGCCTTAGGCGTAGAATTTCTTCAGATGGAGAACATTGATTGGTTCTCAGAGCTATTCTCCTTTAGTCATTGAGAGATGATAGGAACTAGAGCCAAAAGTAGCAATGATTACAAAGGGACCCAGCCAGTTGAGTTCAAACTTCCCCTTGCATTCTCGATGGGATTGATTTTTAGGATTTTCTCTCAAGACTAGATCACCAACCTGAAATTCTCTGTGTCTGACTTTCTTGTTGTAGCCTCTAGACATTCTCCTCTGATATACTCTGAGATGATCATACGCTGCTTGTCTGTGCTCATCTAGTAGTTCAAGTTCTTGCAACCTAGACACTCTATAGTCATCATCAATTACTAAACCATGCATTCTGATTCTTAGTGATGGGATTTCAACCTCAATAGGTAGTACTGCTTCAAACCCATAAACTAAAGCGAAAGGTGTAGCCCTAATGGGTGTTCTAATACTTGTTCTGATACTAGTTCTGATACTTGTTCTGATACTTATTCTGATACTGGTATACTTGATAACATCTTTTTCCATTGCAAACTCCCAAGCAAGATCATATCATACAGTCCCAATGT
Source organism: Chamaecyparis obtusa (assembly GCA_027943335.1). Lineage (NCBI taxonomy): Eukaryota > Viridiplantae > Streptophyta > Pinopsida > Cupressales > Cupressaceae > Chamaecyparis > Chamaecyparis obtusa. Next base: position 82,961 of record BSBK01004283.1, read on the forward strand.
CTAGCAAGGTGGAGAACAAGAGGGATTAGCAAGCTAGTGGAATAGATGGAAGACAAGAGAATGAAGGAGAATGAAGGGAAGAAATCCTCAAGGGAAAACTCCTCAAGAATACTCAAGCTAGGGAAAAATTGTCATGTAAAGCACATTTGGACAAGCAATGAAAGACCAGCATAGGATAAGTCACAAAAGTGTAATGCCAGAGCAGGAAAGGATGTAGTCCAAAGGAGTAGACATGTCAAGAGGCTTCATAACACTGTGTTTTACTCTTTCTTTCTTTTTTTTATTAGATCAAGACCAAAGGGGAAATGATAGCGAAAGACTAGAATGAATGGTGGAAAATAAATATGAAGGCTAAACAGGAAGGGAATGAAAACAAGATCATCGTAAGATAGCTCACAAAATAGCCAAATGTTCATGTATAGATCAACATTGTCAAGATCAAAGAGAGAAGATGAAATGGATGAAATATGTAAAAGAACTACGCATGATGCCTGAGTGCCAGGTTTTCATCATGGTACTTATCCAAGGAACCACAAGGGAGTGGTTTTCACCATAGGATGAATTTATTTCTCTTTACTTTTGCTACCAAGGTGCCTGTTTCCAGGTTTTCACCAAGGCGCATTTTCAATTTTTTATTTTTATTTTTAAATTTGTTAGAAGAAGGAAAGCTCGTTAGATAATGCTCCTTGAAAGGATAAACCATGATATGCCAAGGATTCAAAATGATACACTCAAAGATGTTGATAGGGAAAGGGAGATGGAAGAGAAAAATGGAGGATAAGGTTTTATGTAAAGCGAGTGAGGTTGGAAGATAGGAGGAATAGGCAAATGAGGAAAAAGGATAGAAGGTAGAAGGATAATGAATGGAAGGATTGTGAAAGGGTAAATGGAAAGGAAGGAAAGATCAACATCAACACACACCTTGAAGGGTGGCGAGAGGGTGGAGAAAATGTGAATGAAGGAATACGTGAAGGAATATGGTGAATGAATAGCAAAGTTTGTGGTTTAGGCACATGGAATGGAAGAATATTTTTGGAAGAAGATGAAGTGAAAGTCTTTGGAAGCTTGAATGTCAACTTCACTTTTTTCTCAACACCAGAATCTTTCAAGAGAGACTTTGGAATCCATATAGCTGTAGGCTTTTCATTTCTTTTTGATGATCTAGAGAGAATATCTTTAATGATGGATTTTGGAACCCATACTTGTCTTGTAGTGTAGTTTTTTTTTTAGATATCTCTTTTGACTTTATGCCTCCATGTCATTTAGAGGAGACATGGTGATCTTCTTTTTTTTATGGATTCTTGTATTGCTTCTTTTTCTTGTATTGAACATTCAAGTTACTTCTAAAAGACTTGGGACTTGTGGAAGAAGAAGGCGGATATGACTAGTTTAGATGGGTGGGTGGATGAAAAGGATTCAAGGGTATGCATCTATGTTGATCTTGAGGAAAGATGGGAGATGGAGGGACGTAAGGACCCAAGATGGATGGAAAATTAGGAGAGTTAGGAGGGGAAAGTGAAGGAACATAAGGACCCAAGATGGAAGGAAGATGTGAAGCCCTTTGTAATGGTGGAAGAGGTCCTAGGATGGAAGTGGAAGATACAAAAGGATAATCAATAAGTTCATCAGCATCTATATGACAACCAAGGACATCAACATCTTTAGAGTGAGCATTAGAATTTTCAATAGAATTGTGGACATCTTGAATATGAGAACCTTCTTTGATAGGATTGTTCAAAGCTTGCAAAGACTTAGGAAGAGAAGAAAGCCAAAGTGAACATGGAATGGTAGAACAAGAAGATGGAAGACTTTGATCTTGACAAGGATCTTTGGATAACATAAGCGCATAATTTTTCTCTTGATTTTCAATAGGCTTAACATCAAAAGTAACAACACCATTTTTACCAACCTTAATGGAAGTATCATCTTTGGAAAGCACAAGCGTAGTAAGGTTATTTTGATTGTCAATAAGCTCAATAGTGTAAGTAGTAGCTTGATCTTGCTTAGGAGAAGACTTAAGACATGGTGGAATGCATGAAAAAGGGTGTGCAGGATCAAAAGAACCCTAAGGTGGATAAGAGACATCGGGAAAAGGAGTGGATGACATGGAGGGTTCTTGATCTTGATCTTTCTTTATGTTCTTTTTTTCATCATTTTTAGAGTCCTCTTGACATGGAGCCACTTCTAAGGACAAGGAAGCATGTTGGGATTGTATGGATGACTTTGGAAGAGATGGTGGAGGACTAGCTAAAGTAGGAATTATAGCATATGAAGGCTTAAGTTCTTTAGGTTTAGCATCATTGAAAGTATTTGTAGCCAGGTGACGGTTAGCTTGAGTTTCTTTAAGAGGTAGTCCTAGAGGATAAAAATAGGGAACTATATGAAAAGTATCAGGGCTTGTGTTGGATGAAGGTTCCATGAAAGATTTGAAAGACTCGGAAGCTTTAGGAAATGTACGAGTATTGGAGGAAGTAGGGGATGGAAGGGAACCATCACAAGACAAAGGCCCAACATTAAAATCATCTTTCTTGAGAGTGTAATCTTTATTTTCAGCCAGAGAGTTCTTAGAGGAGAGATCCTTATAGTATTGATGTTTCAAATCAGCATGGTACATTTTATATTCCTCAATAGAAGTAGATGCATCATCTAGATATTGTCCACAAAAGCCATCAAAATCTCTTTCAAAATCAGAATCATATGGATCACCATCACGATCCATCCAATGTGATGGCCCATTTGTAGTAACTAGGAACACATGACAAGGAGGACTCTTAGGAACAGAGGTGTCATAGGTATCATTACATTGTTTTTCATCATAGTCATCATAGTCTCCAAAGCTGGATGTGTCACTCTCCATGGAAGAGGTATCATAAGAGTTATCACATTGCTCAAATTCTTTTCAAGGGCATGGTGACATGTACAAGTCTTTATCAAATGGAAAAGGGCATAAAGCTTCCATGGAGAACTCTTTAGGTTCCTTGTCTTTCTCAAGTTTGTTAATCTTGACTTGCATAGCATGCATCTGTTTCATCATGGCCCTCATCAGAGTTTCTTCCTCATGTGTATTGATTCTTTGAGACATGTGTACTAATTCTCAATAGCTACTGATCTGTTCTTGACACGGTGATTTATATGACAGATTTTGGAATTAGGCTGAAAAAGCTACGTATCTGGCAATTCTGACAATTTTCTGACAACTTTTCAAAATTTTCCCAAATGACACTCTGCAGACTCATACGACAGATGGGTAGTAATGAAATGACACTTTGAGAAAACTCGTATGAATTTCTAACCTCTTGAGATGACTTTTGACTCCAAAAAGGAATTTCACTTCAAATTTTGCAAATTTTAAGTTTTCAGATTCAAATTGTTTGCAAATTTCAATGTCCAGATTTGAAGATTGTAACAGATTTGTTCATTTTTAGTAACTAGATAGATAAACAAGCACACAAAATAGCAAGCAAGTGATTTCAAGCATGTCTAAAAATAATGAACAAGGGAAAAAGCAACCTTGCGCATGAACAATCAAGTGACTTATTCATTCTAATCCTCAGAAGCGCTAATTGTGTATGTTCCAAAATGTTTTGCAATAACGCACATATACTCTATAAAATTAAAATTTGGCCTTGCTAGGGTTTTTAGTAATGGTTTGACTCTACAAATTTTATGATCCAAAGGGGTGAACTCCAATCCCGGCGCACCAGGGTTTTGACACAGTCTGAGAACTTAATCTTCAAGAGGTGCTAGGGAGATCTAACAACCCAACAATGAACCATACCTGTGGAGATTTCTTCCACAAAGAAATTTATATAGCGGCTGTCACTACCATGGTGAAAATGGCTATTACTGCTTGAGGTTCCATCAACGTAGTTTTCCCTATGAAGGGATTGTTCGCTATGGTTAACCCTCTCTAAAGGTGACTCACACTAGTATACCACAAGGGGACTTGGCTCCAAATCCAAAGTTTTTGATGTCTTTTCACTTTTAACCCAAACAAAGCAGATAGATAAATCTGACATGCTAAAACAAAGTTTTGCTTCACCAAGGTCTATGATGTCAACTCCATGTGATCTATCAACCTCTCTAGGGAGAGAATGTATCGATCAATAAGAGAAGGCGCACTAACCAATTTTGATTCACTAAAGCTCATGATGTCAACCCCACGTGATCTATCAACCTCTCTTGGGAGAGAATGTATCGATCAATAAGAGAAGACGCACTAACCAAGTTGAATGTGAAACGCACTAAGTATCCTCCCTACCTACAAGGATTCTATCGTCAAGAAGGATTTCACTGGGAATCCAATCTCTCAAGAATCATGAATAGTGTTCATAGGGCCTAATTACTATGTGAGCACAGATGTATGTTTCCAAAAAGAAAATCTACCAAAAGTACCCAAAAAGCAGAAAGAGGAACACTTAACGCTTAAAGAGAATATGAGATGAGTCCATAAGGTGGAACACTTAACACCTCACACAAGCTGAAAACTAGTCCCCAACTTAGAAAACAAGTGAGTTCTTAAAAGCATAAATGGATTGCCAAGTGGAACACTTAACGCTTCTGTCTTGTTGACCCCTCCCCTTTAATGTGGCGCTGACCTTGCAACCACAGGGTGGAATGAGGGGTCGGTGGATTAGCGAGTCCAATAACCCAAGATAGCAATCAAGATCAATCACAAGTATCTAAGACTACTTAATGAATCCTTAAAGGATAACAACCTAGTATCAATTATGCAAGTGTGTAGAAATAAACAAAAGCATGAAAAGATGCACACAAGCCAGACACATAAGAGATTTATTTTAAGTCCAAATCAAAATGTTATTAGATGAAGGAGAATACCTGGGATCCTTGCAATGTGCTTAGTAGATTTTACCTAATTTTTAGCAATTCTTGTTGATCTTTTCCATGCAAGCAAGTGACGAACTCTCAAACAAGCAAACAAGAAAACAAGATATGCAAAATATATTCAACTTATGAAAACCATAGGGCTAACTCTAAAAATCAATTATTATCAGCAATAATAACCAACAATTAACCCAAATGACAACTCATATCATTCATTGAACTATGTAAAAAAAATAAGTGCATACCCATCACAAAACTTTTTTTTTTTTTTGCATTTGACCTACTCAACAAGATCTAATTTTTTTTTTATATGATTTTGGCTACAAAAATAGAAATTAAGAATAGAGACCCCTACTAAAAAACAAAGAGATTTCCAAAAATGTAAAATTTTTAAAAAAATCTCTTCATTTGTGCCCTAGAGACCCATTTTATCAAAACAGACCAGTTTTTGTAAATTGACTATTTGAGCTATTATATTGTGTCCAAATTTAAAACACAAAGAATTTAAAGAGATTTCTAAAAATATAGAAATTTCTAAAAAATATACTGATTTGCATCAGATATTAATTTTTTCTAAAATTTCAAAAAAAAATTATTACAAATTCAAAACATCTCAGAAAATTCTAAATTTTTTACTGTAGCTTCTCTAATATATGTCCAACCTGAAAAAAAAAAATTTAGAGCAAAAATCCAATCCTTTTGAGAAATAAAATTAAATCTTTTAAACTTTAGGGCTTTAGCTCCAAAAAAAAAATCAAAACCAGCATGTAAAGGTGGGTTGCCCCACGGTGGGTGCCAAAAATGTATGTGTGAAAATTGTACTTGATCTATAGACACAACACTTTAGTAAAACATTAGAGGTTAGCAAAAAATAAATCGTGCAATGAAATCTAATTTAACCAAGCGATTTACTACCTTCCAATAGGTGCGAGATTGATGTTCTCAGATTGCTATCGAGATTAGTGACCTAGATGACACCTAAATGAAGGATTTAAATGCAAAACTGATATGAAATATGAATGCAATTAATCTATTTTTTTATAGATATTTTCTATGCAATGATATGATAAACTAATATGAATCTATGCTAATATGAAAATTGATCTATGATATGCTAAATGATCTAACAATGATATGAAAATGAATCTAAATGAATGTTAAAAAAAAACAAATTGATCTCACAATAGCCTTGATTCACAATAAGCTTTGATTCTCCAGATGTCGATTCTCCAACATAAGTTTGCACAATTATGAGATGCTTTGAGATGAGCTGAAGCCTTAATTTATAGAAATCCAGGGCTTTGGAGGTGCATGGAAGAAAGCCATAAATCACTCAGATTAACTCAGCTTGATTTTTGAGTTATCTGATAATAAAGATAATTAACTCACAAAAATATGCAAAAGCTAAGTTTAACTCAAAATAGAGTTTAGCTTTAATTGATAATTGATAGTTGTCTACTTTTATGATTGTGCATATTTTATTTATGAATTAATTTAATAATAAAGTGATTTATTTCCAACTTAACTAATTTTTTAAAAATAAAACAGTTGATTTATGGGTTAATCAATTATTTTTTCAAACTTTTATTTCAAAAATAATATTATTAAATATGACAACTTGCTTTAATTAATTAAATAAGAATTTAATTAATTAATGATAGGAATTTTGATTTATTGTCAAAATTAAATAATAATAATTAGGAATAAATATAATTAAATTCAATTAAATAATTAAGTGGTAGTATTAAATCCAATTAATTAAATATGCAAAATATTCAATTAATCAAATTTTAGGACAAATTAGATTTATCACCAAATAATCATTAAATCAAAGATAATTATGATGATTAGGAATATTCCCCGATGCAGAATTTAGGATAATCAATTAGGATTCAATGATCTTTAGATGTGCCTTAGGTTAGGACTTTGATGTCGATTTCATTCGATATGTTGATATAGAAGATTAATGAAATTATAGCCCATTTTTGGGGTATTACACAGTCCTGTCTCCTTTGTTGCATGGACATGAAATGAAAATGTGTAATGGTAATGATAAAATTTGTGATTGATGGCAGAAAGGTGACTATATAACAGAGATTAGACCAGTGCCTAATCCTTTGGGCGGAAGAGTCTAACATAAATCAATAGAGGAATTTCTAGGAAATACAGTGATATGCCTTACAAACCACATACAATTTGGATAGAATGCCTTACAAACTATCCCCTCAATCCTAGATTGTTATCATCAAGATCTCAATAGATGTGTTCATTCCCTGAAATTGCACATGAGGATTTAATCCTTTCCTTGAAAGAAACTCATGCAATAATTAGATAACTACTTTGCAACTAGTATGTCTAAAATGCCTTAAAAGTGAAACATACAAGAATGGAACACAAAGCTAAGAGACATTAACATAACCAAGATAGAAATTATATTATATTTCATGAAAGTGTATCAGTACATACAAGGAAAACTCTTCACTCAAAGACTCAGAATGAGAATCTACTATAAAAACTTGTATTATCAGAATTCAACCATCAAGAGTATGGAACCAGAGAATAGAATCCCTTAGATTGCCAAAAGCTGGAACTAGGAACCAAAAGATTGGAAAACCATAAAGCTAGGAAACCCAAAAATCTTGGAACCACTACAAAATCAGAACTCTTACTACTTATACCACTAGCTATCTTGGGATCCTTAAAGAATTCAGGATGAAACAAACTTCAGATAGCTAGGGTTAGGGTTTCACCCACTAAACCAACCAATATCAATCAATAATTAATTCTAGGGGAGAAAACCAAGCAACCTGGACAAACAGACCCAAAATTGATCTTCATCAATGAAAATCTCCTAATTTATACCAAAGATCATGCAAACACCATGCTTATCAGTCTAATTGTACACCTACAACATGCCTCAAGCACAAAACCACACTTCTCCTGGTATAAGCATGTCACCAACCATAGAGACCCTCAGATCAATCTGCGATAACCAGTGCCACCAAACCAATTGAAATCGACCGCTAAAACCATAAATTTTGGTACCTCCTATCACTGGAAACCCCATTCAAAAATTCAAATTCAAACTGCAACAGTCACGTCAAAAATTTTTAAATGCAACCATAGACTTTTCCTTTTCCCCGTAGATCAAACGGCGGGTGAGATCTCCATTTATCTTTAAAATGACCATGGGACCCAGAACAGTCAGCCACCACCTAGACAACAACATAGTGAATAAGAAAATAGTACATCAGTGACAACTAGTGCAAAGGACCCACTGAGCAGGCTTTCCATCTTTAGTGAAGATCAACGGCTATTGCTACACCACTGACTTATCCATCATGCAACTTACCCTTGTGGTGTAATGACAGCCAAGAGATCACGTGACACTTTAACCTCTTTACAAACCAGCGGCCCCACTAACACAACATAGTCAGCAACACGTGGACCACTGAAAAGCCCCCAGATCATCTTTGTCAGACACTAGGAACATGTCACAAAATTTTCCTTTTCTTCACATCGAACAGTCATCACAAAAGCGCTGGCATAAAGCATGTGCATCTCCGATCAATGGTATCACGACAACAGTTAGATCCTATAGCGTATAAACTCCCCTGAGACTGGCAAACCCACTGACAAGTCCACCTTAGCACACCTAGACCAATGAGAAACTACCAATCAATTCTGTCTGACATCAGGACCACCGCCACAAAGCACATAGCCAAAAGTGAATTGACAACTATGGCTAAAGTGCCAACTTATCTAGCGTGCATCTTGACCTTGCGGTAAAGTGAGAGCCGTAAGATTAAGTGGGTCTTTAACTATCTGTTAGACTGAAAACCTTAGGTCCCACTGACACATCCCCATTAGTAAACCCTTCAACCAATCAGAAGAAAGCACGTCATTAAGTTTGACATAGGTCCCACTGCTCTTTATCCTTCATGAGCTATTTTGACAGCCTCCACCTGTATACTGACACAACCAATGAAAAAGCACCATGATGGCATGACATGGCATAGGACCCACTAAAGACTCACTGCCTAGAAGATCAGACGGTGGGTCCATGATCGCAAGGGGGAAGAATATTCCTTGTGATCACGTGCCAGTAGTAGATTGAAAAAGAGAACAAGAGACCGAGCCTATCAGGACAGATGGCAAGCAGTCGCTAAATCACATGTCAGAACCTTTTGACAACCTACAGTCTTGCGAACTAGTGACAACCACAAATTAAAGGCTTTGAAACCTAGGGAAAAATTAACGGCGCAGGGACTTAGGACTTAGGAAAAAAATAAAGGGGACCCCGCTCGACACAAAAAACCTAACCATGAGGATGGTAGAGTGGTGACTTTTAATTAACACATGCGGTAAAAAGGTTTTAAGTCACTGGAAAAAGCAATGCCGAAATAGAATAGGGCCTGGGCACTTAGGTCAAATTTTGAATTTTAAGCATCCAATGGCTAGTTTTTTGAAAATTTGACAAGGGTTTTAGCTAGAGACTAGAGAAGAGACTGTAGAGGCCAGGGAAGTACAGTGAGGGCATGAAAATTTTTCTAAGCACTAACACATTTAATATTTGTTTGTATGGGTTAATTGTTTCTTCAGCCAACTTGTGGCTAGGAATCAATATTTATAGGATGCTTGGGTAGTTGTTTGGCATTAGAGTATTGAGGGGGGAAAGTTAGTAGCATGTGATCTTAGGAGTAGGAAGATTGCTTGGAAGTTTGAGCACAAGTTTAGATCTTTCCTGGGTGCCTACCAGTGTGTTGTGTGTTATAGACCTGGGCTAGCTAAATGTTGATGTTGTGGAAAAGAATTGGATCTTGTGAGATCTTGTAGATTGTTATTTACTTTGTATCTGGTTGTAACCAAGAAGGCCTTAAAGCCTGGAACATTGCATGTAATCATTGATTTGATGAATAAAGACTTATGTTCATATCAGATCTATGTTCCTCATTGTGTATTTCCACTCCATATTGGTTTGGCTAGAAGGTCAATCTGTCCTTAATTGGATTCACCAACCCTAACTGCATCAGATTGACTCCTAATATAGCGAGTTTAGATTCATGTGGAGAAGAAGATCTAATAAAGATAAGTGTGATGGTGATGGAAAAATCCAAAGAAAAGCAAGTGATGAGAAACCCTCTCTTTGTAGAATCAGTCAACATTTTGAACAACTTATTGACTACAGATAAGAAATTGGTTAATGTTCACTCAGTGAATGATGTTAGTAGTATTTTGTCAAGTTTCAAAGAAAAATTTTCCAGTCTAGAAGACTCGATGACAAAAATTGTAGAAGAGAAATACAACAAGAAAAGAATGAATGATTTGATAAACAATTTCTCACTTGACCTAAACTCTCTAAAGATTGGTCAAGCAATGTTGAAAGAGTTAGTAGCAAAAGGAAGAAAGATAATAGTTGATTGCATGAATAAATATATACTCACATCAGATCATTCAAAGAAGATTCAGGAAGTAGAGTCTTTGATTGCAGTTGTAAGTAAATCAGTTGAAGATCCCTCTCAAGACATAAATATTTTCAATAATGTTTATCAAGGACAGATAGAAAAAATAGAGAAAGTAGAGAAAGAGATTGCAAAAATAAGGGAAAGACATGCACGGCTGAGAAATGCACTAGCACCCTCATTAGATGTCCTAAATCAGAACATCAAGCATATAGATGCAACAACTATTACATATGATCAAGGCCTCTGCATGGATCTATAAAAGATGGAGAAACTTACATATGCATTATGCACCCATCTTCAGACTGTTGATGCACTCAAGGTATTTTGGTAGCAATAAATTAAGAACCTTCAAATTGTATATCCAGATGTATTCACCATGTAAGCACTTGGAGATTTCCTTTTTTGAGCACCTTTGTCATTAATGTCAAAGGGGGAGTAGTGTATATATTATAAAGGAGATATAATTGTATATGATGTACAGTATGTAGAAAAGTATAAGTTATATGATAGCAGTTGTGTGTAAGTCAAGTTTAGCAATTTTTCCATATTCCTTTGTTGCCATTAATGAAAAAGGGGAAGATTGTTGGAAATTTGACTTTACTGAGATTATATGACTATTTTTGTGTTGTCATTATGAAAAAATTCATATGGATTTTTGATAGTCAACGCACAAGCTTTGAAGTTCATATTTCAGCTAAGTATGGAAGACAGTGCAGACAATAATGTACCTAATGATTAGAGCATCAGCACACATGTGTATGATCAAGTTATGGTATGCACCCTTAGATATAAGCTTATTAATATGTTATAATGCTTATTCTAAGAACACATGGTTAGATATGATAGTATCAATAAGTTACAACAAGTCTAAGTAACACTAGCAGTTCAACGGCAGAGCATAATAGAGCATGGAGCTGACATAATGCTTTGTGTTTAGCATGTATCATTTCATTTTTTGCCTATTGTAATAGTAAATTAAACATGTTATTATCATTGTATGTAAACATTCTTGAGCCAATTATATTGGAAGCATTGTATGTGTTAGGTTTTAGGCTGACACAATATTAAGTTTTGGTTGTGCCTATTCAGTATGTATATATGACATGCACTTTTTTATTTGAGAGATAGAGAGTAATACAAAGAAGAGAAAAATCATGTGAAGTATATAGAAGAGTATAATATTACAGTCAGTATGGAATAAATATTTACAAGAGGTTAAAGCATCAATGCACAAAAGGAACTGATCAGACAGCAGTGTCAAAGGAGCAGTTCACCCTTCCAAATATAGTGTGTATCTGATTCTCAGGAGGTTGTAGCCTTCTTCATTGAGAAATGTGTTCTAGTAGTGTGCCATCCACCCCTAACAAGGTTTGTTCTTTCAGACTCCTAATAGATTCAGTGTACTCAGCATTGTAATGACTACTCCTAACAGGGCAAAGGAACTCTAACAAGTTCATAAGACTACTGCAATTATTCGTGGGTACTAATTCCCACCAAGGTTTTCCTCTGGCCAAGGTTTCCCCATAAACATATCTTGTGTTATGTGTTATGGTTGGTTGATTTATATGCTTTTCTATTCATTTCAATATTTAAGTAATTGGGTTAAGTTTCAAGAAGCAGAAAAACATTAATTGTAGAACATTGATTCACCCCCCCCCCCCCCCCCCCCCCCCCGCTTAGTGTTCCCATTCTTAACACAGTCTCCAAAAAGCACCAATCTAGAAGGAAAATAATCTCTATGAAAGCATTGGATCGATGCAAATCTATGCATCTATAGCTCTGATCAGGAGGGGCTATCACCCCAAGTGTACCTTAGAGATACTCAAAAGTATCCTTTGATAATGACTCTGTGAACATATCTATAATCTTCTCTTTCATAGGCATATTTTCCAATATGACTTCCTTTTCATTCATCTTATCCTTCAAGAAATGATACTTTATAAAAATATGCTTTGTCTTTGAATGTAACATAGGGTTATTTGAAACATTGATAGCACTTGAATTATCACAATAAATAACAATAGGCTCATGAAAGCTTATAATGATGTCTTCCAATATTTTCTTCTTCCAAACTACCTAACTATAGTTTGTATCAACAAAAACATACTCATCTTTAGAGGTAGATTGAGATATACAAGTTTGTTTCTTATTGGACCAAGAAACTAACTTCTTTCCCAAGAAGAATGCTCCACCTATAGTACATTTTCTATCATCCACATTACCTTCCCAATTGGCATCAATATAAACACACAATTTAATATCATCATCCTTAGGATACCATAGGCCATAGTATATTTTTCCATTCGAGTATTTGAATATCCTCTTAATAGAAGCAATATGTGATTCCTTTGGTTCTTCTTAAAATCTTGCAACAATGCAGATAGCATTCATTATGTCTATTTTGGTCTAAGTCAAGTATAGAAATCCACCAATCATTGATTTGTACCTTTTCTTATTAGAAAGAGAAGAAACATCATTCTTTTTTAACTTGCAACTAGTAACCATAGGAGTTCAAATAGATTTGGAATCATCCATTCTAAACCATTTCAACAATTCCTTCACATACTTAGACTGTGATATGAAAATCCCTTTTTCTGATTGAGTAATTCAAAGACCAAGAAAGAATTTCATCTCACCTATCATTGACATCTCAAATTCCTTTTACGTCTCATCAGCAAAATCCTTACTCAATTTTTCATTGCCACCAAAAATGATATCATTCATAAATACTTCAATAATCAAGACATTTTCATGATCAATTTTGAAATACAAATTATTGTCAGCAGATCCTTTACTAAAACCAAGCTTAAATAAATATTTATCTAACCTTGCATATGAGGCTCTCAGTGCTTGTTTCAATCCATACAATATTTTCTTCAATTGACACACCATGTCACCTTGATTAGTCAAAAGAAAACTATCAGGATATTCAATATATACTTCCTCTTCCAATTCTCTATTCAAGAATGTAGACTTAACACCCATTTGATATACCTTTATATCTTTGTAAGTAGCATATGCAAGAAAGATTCTAACTACAATTCTAGAAACAAGAGAAAAAGTATCCTCAAAATCAATACCTTCCATTTGTAAATATCCTCTGAAAACCAATCTATCTTTATGTTGGTTTGTAGTGACTGATTAGAAAAGTACTGTACACTTTTCATTTATCGTGGGGTTTAGGGAAATGGCCTAAATTTTTATTTTTTATTTTATTTATTTATTTATTTATTTATTTGGGGGGGGGGGGGTAACTCGTCAAGAATTTTTGAGTTGACTCATCAATCATTTCCCTAGGTTCACTTGTAAAGCTTTTCCCTAGGTTGACTCATCAAGTATTTTTAGGGTTAAATTGTTAACTAACATAAGTCTTGTTATAATGGCTTATCTTTAGGGTTTCTCATGATGAGAATTTCGTAGCTTCTTGCAGTGGTATTGAGTTGCAATGGATTATAGATTGTAATAGATTGAAATTTCTAGATAATAAGATTAGACACTATGTTTGGTGGATGGAGCCCGAGACTAGGTGAACCACATTAAATCTTTATGTCTTCTTCTTCTACTTTTTTGTTCTTTATTCCTTTTCATTATTAGTTATATTTACATGTAACATTAGATTTATGTTTTCTAATCCTAACAAGTGGTATCAGAGTGGGGTTTTTTTAGTTATCCTCTACAAGAAGGTCTTAGGGTTGAGTGGGAATCTAACAATTGAGTGGGAGTAATGGCAGATGATGATAAGTTGAAGGTTGAGAAGTTTAATGGGAAAAACCTTCAGTTATGGAAAGTGAAAATGGAGGACTATCTCTATCAGAAAGATTTATGGTGGCCATTGGGAGGAAATCCAAGAAACCAATAGCATTGTCTGATTAGGATTGGGATATTTTGGATAGGAAGGCACTTGGTAGTATTTATTTATGCTTGGCATAATCGGTGGCATTTAATATTACACAAGAAAAGAAAATTGAAGAGTTGATGAAAACCCTAGCGAAGTTATATGAAAAGTCTTTCGCTTAAAATAAGATATTTCTTATGAACTATTTATTTAATATGAAAATGGTAGAAGGTGGGTCATTTTTTTATCATTTAAATGAGTTTGATATAGTTACCATCCAATTATCTTCTATTAATGTCAGTTTTGATAAATAAATTAGGGCTCTTTTGATTTTGTGCTCTATGCCTAAAATCTGGGATGGCTTGGTAATGGTTGTCAGTAACTCTCTTTTTGGTTCAAATATCCTAAAATTTTATGATATTGTTGGTGTTATTCCAAGTGAGGAAACTCATAGGAAAATCTCAAGTGGATCCACATGAGGTAGTGTTTTGAATGTAGAAAGAAAAGGTAGATCAAGGGATAGAGGAAAAAATTATGGAAGTCATGGTAAATCACAAAGAAAATCAAAGGGCAAGAGGTCTCAATCTAGAAGACCAAATGATTGTTGGTATTGTGAGAAACCAATTCATAAGAAGAAATATTGTTGGTCTCAGAAGAATAAATGAGACAAACAAGAAGGAAATAGGGAGGCAAATGTGGTAAGTAAAAAATATGAAGAGGATATTTTTCTTCTTTCCCTTGAAAATGTTGATGATTCATGGGGTCTAGGTTTTGGGGCATCATTTCATGCTACACCCCATAGAAGTTGTTTCTTGATTATGTCCAAGGGGATTTTGGGCCAATTTATTGGGAGATAATGATCCTTGTCAGATTGTTGGAAAGGGGAGAATTAAGATCAAGTTGCAGAATGGGAATCATTGGCTACTACAAGAGGTAAGGCATGTTCCAAGGTTGAGTAGGAATTTAATTTCAGTAGGGCAACTAGGTGATGAAGGTTGCATAGTTACTTTTAATGATAAAAAGTTGAATTTTTCAAAAGGTTCCTTAGTAGTAGAAAAAGGTGTGAAAGTAGGCACCTTATATCTTTGTACAAGTCATATTGTTCCTTCTACTTTAATTGTTATAGAGAAAAGTCAATGTTCAGGAATAGTTGTTACAGTTGAGCAAGTAGAACCTGAAATAGTCAATGTGTATTTTGAAACAACACTATGGCATAATAAACTTAGGTACATGAGTTTAGAAGGTATGAAATTAATTTATTCAAAGAAATTTTTATCGAGTCTAAAATGTTTCAATATGGATTTCTATGAAAGTTGTGTGTAATGAAAACAAAAGAGAGTTAGTTTTTTGAAAAGTGGAAAGGAAACGAAAGATGGAAAATTAGAGCTTGTGCATAAAGATGTATGGGGACCAACTCAGATATCTTCCCTTGGTGGATCTTGGAATTATGTTACATGCATTGGTGATGCAACTAGAAAAGTATGGATTTATTTTCTTAGGTGTTGTTAGGAAACCAGAAAACTCAAAATGCACGAAAAAAGAAAGAAAACTAGGCTAAAAGATTTGAACTGAGTAAAAAATCAAATTTAGGTGATACTTTGTCAGTTTGTAAGAAAACCGTATGATATAACTGTACAAACCAAATGATATTTCAAGACAAGACAAAAGAGTATAATGAACAAAGATGATATTCCACTAGAAGGAAAATGATATACCACATAGAATAGAGATGATATTCCAAAAAATGACAAAGATCATCTGGTAGTATTATGAAATGTCTTCCCTCTATACCATATAATTTCATATGATTTTACTGGCCATCAAAACAAAGACATGAACCTGTGACCACAAAAAGATGAAAATGCAAGAAATGGAGCTAAATGCAAGAATCCAACCCCACGGTGGGTGCCAAAAATGTGTGATGAAAATGTGACACACTTCTATAAACAATTACACTTGAGAGAATCCATGAAGAAGGAAAACTCAAGCAACATCTTATAGGTTCCTATCTATGACATGCAAGAATCTAAGATAGTATAAATGGTGTCTCTCAAATGAACCTTAAAGAGAGACTTTGATGCACAAGATTCTCAAGAGACAAAATCAATGGACATGGTTAAGAGGCAAAAATATGTGTGAAAGAGATTAAGAGGTAAAAGGAGATTCCACTCATCTTGGAAAGTGTGCATTCCATGTGTAGACAAAAAGTCTTTTTCTTTTTTTTTTTCTAAATTAGGAAATTCCTTTTTCAAGTGCACACATAGGATAAAGGGGATTTTATTTAATTAACAGGGGACAGGTTCTTTTAATTAAATAAAGTTTAGGATAAAGTGGTCAAACTTTAGGATATCATCGAATAAATGATAAAGTGATGATTTGATAAAGAAATAAGAGATTAAATCAATGTACAAAATTGATTAAGAATGAGATGTAGTCTATTATTTAAATTTTAATGTTAGAGAGAGGCTTATAGTTTTCTAGACCATTTTTAGGTGATTACAAGTACAGTCCCATTTATACCTATCTTAAAGATAATACATTACCCATGGACCAATCCCAAAAAAAGAAAAGAAATTATATAAGAAAAGACTCATGTTATACACTTGTATCTAACATATTGTAGATCACAAAGGTCTCGACAGATTGTTTCTTAGATGTTTAGAGAGAGAGGAATCAAAAACCACCTTACAAGACATTCATGAGGGGATTTGTGGGACAAACTCTTTAATGAGTTTACCTTAGCAAAGAAACTTCTTAGGATGGGATACTATTGGCCAATGATGGAGAAATATGCTAGCCAATTTGTAAATATTTGTTAGAAATGCCAAAATCATGGGAACCTGATACATGTACCAACCCAAGAGTTACATCTATTGACCACACCTTGGCCCTTTTATCAATGGAGGCTTAATTTTATAGAGATGGTATATCCACCTTCATCGAATGGTCACAAATACATTATAGCTAGGCCTGAATACTTTATTAAATGGGTTGAAGTCATGCTCTTATCAACTACAACAAGAAAAAATATTTCAATGTCTATCTTGAACTGCATAATTTGTAGATATGGTATTCCACATGCCATTATAACAGATAATGGAAAGTATTTAAAAAAAAAGGATGTCAAAGAATTATGTGAGAAATTACATATCATTCAAGATTTATGCTCAATATATTATCCTCAAGGAAATGGTCAAGTTGAAGCTTCCAACAAGAACATCCTCAAAATTGTCAAGAAAATAGTTGATGATTCAAGTAGGGATTGGCATATTCAATTGAACCCGACATTGCGGACCTATAAGACAAGCATTAGAAAACCAATTGGAGAAACATCATTATCGCTAACCTATGGGGTCGAAGTAGTTTTGCCTTTAGAGGTAGAAATCCCATAATTAAGAGTCTCATTGCATGGCTTATTGATAGAAGAATATTATAGGGTTGCTAGATTACAACAACTAGAATTGCTTTAAGAACATCAAACCCAAGCATATAATCACCTCAAGGTCTACCAAAAGAGAATGTCAAGAAACTACAATAAGAAGATAAAGCCTAGATAATTTCAAATTGGATACTTAGTCCTAAGAGAGAATCCTAGAAATCAGCAAGAAAGAGAAAAGAAAGGTAAATTTGAGACAATTTGGCTAGGAACCTTTTGTTGTAACATCTTCCTATGGAATAGGAATGTATAAACTAGCCACTTGTGATGGGATGAGATTCAAGAAATCATCAATAGCATTCACGTAAAGAGGTGTTATACCTAATCAGATGAAATAGTATCAATCAAAAGAGTATAAGATGAAAGAGTATCAAATGAAAGAACAACATTTGTATAGAAAAAAATTGATCATGAATAAATCCAAAAATTGCAAAAAGTGAACCTGAAAAAACTCCAAAAACATAAAAAATGCAAACAATCCAAAAATAATGAAAAGAGATCCTAAAGAAAGTAAAAGCATTTGGAAAGTGATCCTAAAAAAATGTTAAATCTTGGTGAAAACCTAGCAAGTAGGCACCTTAGTAATAGAAAAAAAAAAATCTGAAGGATGAAAATGGCAAAAAGTAGCATAATCCTATGATAAGTGACAATGATTAGGTGCATTAGTATTCATTTTAGATTAATTTTTCATTATACTTGTTATCAGATTTCTCAAAGGGGGGTGGAAGGTTAATCAAGGTTACGTCATCAAAAATCTATCCTTGAGATGGAATATATTGGACTTTAACAAAAATAATGCAATTTAACTTAGATCATTTCATAAGTTGTATTTAGGAGCATAATCATTAAGTACATTTTATTTAATAACTTTCATAAATCATCATTCATATAGGTGCATTTTTTGCATGTAAATTATTAAACATTAATCATTAATTAGATGTATAAAGTGTATAATCATTTATCATTGATCATTAAATGAATTATCATTTAAGTCTTATCATTGCATATCATTAATCATTAAAAATAACTTTAAAAAATCAATCTTTTAGATTTATCTCATAGTACATTTCATTAAATACATTTACAGTAGTAAGCATTAAAAAATTATAATAGATTGCATTTAAGGTGCATTTCATTGGCATTTATATATCAAATTGTATTAAAGTCATCTAGCTACATCACATAAAAGAATTAATTTTGTATCAAGACATTAATCATTACATCATTTATTTAAATTCTTCTAGGTTCATTCATTTTACATCTCACATCATAAGTGTCTAAATTGCATTTCATGGGAACATTACATCATCACATGTACATACAACATTGCATAAGCATAAAATCATTCATATAAGCATTTAGGTCAATCGAGTAAATGTTTACATACATCCATACATAAGAGGTAAACTGCATCCATACATATGCATAGAAAAACACAAAAATAAGCATATAGATAGGAACATGAAGAACGACATATGCACATATAGATCATCAAAAACATAAAGTCCAACATATCATGGCATCAAAGAGGAGAGAATCATAAGTCATCAAAAGTGAGTGTGTCTATCAAAGTTTTGATATCATTTAAATATACATCATCAAATGTCTGGAAGTGTACAACAAATTTATAATTAGGTATATCAAAAATCAAAAGTACATCATCAAAGTCAAGATCCATGATACATCAATATACATCAGGATACATCTAATCAATAGGGGCAACCTAACTCTATCCATCCACCTTGGCCACCATCCCTACCTCCACCCAAACCCTATTTTGAAATCAAACATGTAGCAATCAGTCAAATCAATCAAGTTGGTCATCTAGCATTAATCAATTATCCTATCATCTACTTTCTCAACTTTGAGTGCATCAAATTTTGCTTCTCTAGATCTTGAGGATGAAAAATCAACCTACCAAATTGACATCAATACAACATCAACTAAGTGATTGCGATTGGCATTTAATAAATTGACCTCAAAAGAACATCACAACATTTGAATTTCATATCAAGAAACAAATCAAAATCAGAATTTTCACTAAAATTTTGAAAAATCATAAAAATTCTAAAAATTATCCAAATCAACCCAAATCATTTCAATTCACTTTCCGAGGGCGCATGTGACTATCAGAATGCAAAATTATTACAATTGGGGTAATTTTTAAAATCAGGGACATTGAACGTCAGAAATTCAAAATCATCATTGGGGTATTGAAATCAGGGATTCACATCAACATTTTAGCATCATCAAATCAGCATCACATCATCAAGTTAGTCAAATCTACATCAGACATCAAAAATCAAACATCAAGTATTCTTTGAACCAATGTGTGAAATTCAAAGAGGGGCATTTGTATACACTTGAAAACGGTCAAAATAATTCAAAGTCATTAATTAATTAAATTTGACCAATTGGATTAATTAAATCCAATAATCAATTAATTATTAATTGATTTAATTAATTAATTACATAGTTCAATCAAATAATTAAATCCAACCTCTTCAATCTTCATACATGGCTAATTTAATTAATTCTTTGAATTAAATAATTCCTAAATTCTCTCAGCAATCACATGTGGACAAAAATCAATTAGCTAATGAGGAAAGGGGATTTGGAGCACATGGATCACTCCAAGACTTTCCTATCTTATCTATTCATTCAACCTTTTAGATATCCTAGCCCTTCATTTTGTCATCTTGTCCCAATATTTGAAACACAACTCAATCTCTCTCATCTAATCATGGTTAAATCACTCTACCCCCTACCCTTGGGAAATCCTATAAATAGGATTCACTCTTGGAGAAAATCATCCATTATCAATTGCATTACCACTATAGGAAAATTAGTTGAGAGCATAGGCATAATTGAATTGAGTTTTACATTGCAGTGTTATAATGGAGTGTAATGCCTCGCTAGGCAACCCAAGAGGACAAGACATAAAACCTCTACAAAATGCAAGTAGTGATTTTTTTAAATTTTTTTTTAAATTTTAACTAGAATAATATTCATCATTACACTTCATATTTCTAAAATAAGAAATAATTTTCTACTACTTGAATGTAAGATTTATACAACTAAAGTCCTCACGGGTTCCCTAACGTCGCTACTAAAGCAACATCATATAAACCATTTACATGCATAAGATATTCACGGAATCATGAGCTTAAAAGATCTACATTCATTTTAATGCACCAAGTTAAATGTCCCTAAATTATTTCTTTTATTAAACATAGGTTAATCATCCAACATCATTATTCCTTTTATCAACTCATTCCGTAAATTCATATTGATTTCATCTACATCTACTATCCTTTATATCACTTTTCTCTAATAATTTAGGTAAGAGATTAATATTCATTAAGGTAGGCATTATCCTAGGTACTTAATTAACATGAACCAAGTATTAACATTATAATCAAATTACTATTTTATTGCATTGTTTCATAACCATTCATTGTTACTAATTCCAATCACTAATCTATCATTTCTCAATAATTTCCTTGAATTCTTTCATCAAGAGAGAATACATTATTGTTGTGATACATCATTATATATAACTATATTTAAGATTATTTCCTTTACACATGGACAACATAAGAGGATAGGATAAATAACATAAACACTTTCTTTTAATGCTAGTAACATGTCCAATATTCCACATTCTTTTCCCTTTCTTTTACCTAGAACTACCCATTCCCTTAGCATTGCTTTGAATTGAGGTTACATCAATACTACAAGACTCCTTTTAGGAGATTAAAATTACATGAATACAGATACATAAGTACATCTCAACATATTAAAATATCCAATAAGAAATCTTCAACTGCAGATCTGGAAAGGAATATGTGCTAGGATCATGCAAAGAATCACGATCAATACCTCGATATAAATATTAACCACCCAACCACGTGGAACCAATAGGCCCACTCCCCTGAGTTAGGAGATAGAACCAAAGGCCCATACAAGAGGTAACAACTAGGAAATTCCTAAGGTGGTGATAAAATTTTCCCAAAGTCACAACATAAAAGAAAAGACAAGAAGACCACAAGGACTACCAGAGGCATGATCAAATTTGGTAGAGACTCTAAGCTACAAGCTAGATGAGTGTCATCACATAGCCCTCACCCCTTGGGTTGTCCTGGTACTAGCCACTCTTGGCCCCGACCCCCAAGTAGGCACATGCAGAACTGAATGCCTCTCATACAGACAAGGTCATCCAGTCGTACCTACGCATAGGTACCTTCTCCCAATCCCATCCTTAGTCTTTAATAGAACTAAAGGCATGGGTGAGGCACAATTAATCTTGATTAGTGTGTAATCTCCCATTCCAATAATCTCCCATTCCCAATTCATTTATTTAGGTTATCACTTGATTAAATAACTCATAGTAGGTTATCCTGGTACTAGCCACTTAGGGCCCCGGCTCCTCACTATGAGCCACTCACCTAGTGTACTTAGGTTCCCTAACATACATATAAGAATCATAAGAACATAATAGATTCATCATCAAGAATTCATATCAATTCCATAACAACATTTGATTGAGTTTAGGAAAACATATGTTGTCCCTAGTCCACTTGACAACCCTAAACCCAATGTGGCATTCAGAATGTTCCAAGCATATAAGAAGACATCCAAGTGATATTATAAATATATTCAGAGTATAAATAGATCCAATTAACCAAAAAAAAATTCTAATAGCCTCTGGTAACCATACGAAACCTTAAAACTTAATGATGTCCTTAAACTGAATTATTTCAAGCAAGGATTAAATGCAAAGAATAGTCATCATAGAATAGTCATCCATATCTTCCACAAAACAAATAATAAAGGCAATATCTTTAGTGGAGATTTAGATAATATAATTATGGACTCTCAATTTTATTTTTAGGAAGATCCAATGGTGGGAAAGAAAGTTATGAATTCTGGTTTAAAACAGAAAATTCTGGTTAGGGTTCAGACCTGCCTTCACTAAAACGGTTGTAATTTTCACAAAACCTAATTAAAATTCACCAAACCAATTGGAAATGAAATATAAGACTTAGGAGAATATTTGATATCAAATTCAGACTTTTATATGATCATATCATCCTGTAGCATACGAATACATTTGACAAAAAATTTGGAATCAAGAATGGACAGGCATAGTCTTCCAAAATGTCAAAAATAAGGCATTAATTCGACCCTGAAAATAAAATCAGAGAGATACCCATTTTAGATCTATGAATTTTACTTCCATAAAATCAATTTAGTAAAAACCTAAATGCAATTTAAATTATTATAATAATAGATCTCCAAAAATGGGTTGCTAAAAACCCTAGGAAAACACATGCCAATTCTTACAAACAAAAACTCAAAACTTTAAAATAACCATAGAAATGAAAAGTAAAGATATAAAAAATAATTATAATATATAAATAGATCCATAATCTATCATAGACATAAATTAACTAAAATATTCAATCCATACCTCATGTCCTACGAAGGTTGAATCGAAGAAGGAAGGAAACAAAAGAGAAGACAAATCCAAACTTGAGATGCATCCTTCAAACCCTATCCACTTTCAGAAATCTCCATGAAAGAAAGAAATAATTCCACAGAAAATAATCCCTCTCTCAACTACTGAAATTCTCACAAAAATGTCTCTCTCCCAAAAGCAAAGATAACCAAAAATTCTTAAAGACATATGCTTACAAACTCTCCTTCACATCTCCAAGTTTTCTCTCCAAAATCTCCATGAAAAGTAAGGCCATCCTCTCCTCAATGCTTCAGCCCCAAAATCTCCTCTCTTCAAATGAGAAAGTAGTGCATATAAATAGATTTCCAAAGGTTGAGAGGAAAAGTAACCAACTCCCAACTAACTCTTAACTAAAGGGTATTATAAAATAACTTAATATCATAAAACTA
This sequence comes from Chamaecyparis obtusa, assembly GCA_027943335.1. Taxonomy (NCBI): domain Eukaryota; kingdom Viridiplantae; phylum Streptophyta; class Pinopsida; order Cupressales; family Cupressaceae; genus Chamaecyparis; species Chamaecyparis obtusa. The sequence goes on from BSBK01004283.1 coordinate 106,452, forward strand.
TATTACTCACATATACAATAAAAGATTATTTGTATTCATTCATACACATATGTAATATTATCCTAACATATATGCATATGCCATCATTAATTACATCAATATCTATATATATAACCTATCCACATTATTAATAATTAACAATTGAGAATAATATACCTCGCATTATTTAATTTTAATTATTAATAATATTATACTTTACATTAATCCCAAAATATACACCATCAACAATATCTACAATAATTAACATATAGTCACATATAAATTATATATATATAAAAACATATATGTGTGCACCCATATATATATATATATATATATATATATATGCCAAATACCAAACACTATAATCTATAAGATTATGAAGTAATAGATCACAATATTATTACCTATTTATAATTACTATAGGATATAACACTGAGGTAGAATAAAATCACATGCCTCAAAATAAATCTAATCATCAAAAGAGGCCATAAAAATCAACTATGAAACATATCGAGAAAACCATAAGATCAAACAAGGTCAACCAAAGTCAACAAGGAAAGTCAAGCCAAACTCTTGAAACACAACATAGAAAGATTAACTAAGAATCATACCAAGAAGGAGAAATAAATAAAATGAGTAAACAAATCATACAACCAAATGAATTCAAGTGGCCACAAGGCACTAACTACAACCATGCCCAACCGGGTGCGTTGGATCTTGGTTTTTGACCCAAAGGTTGACTGACAAAGAAGGAACCCTAATATTCTAAAATTGGAATAATGACAAAGGAAGACTCATGTAGGGGCCTTAGTACTATCTCCATAACAACAACCATCGAGGATTTGAGGGCATGCTCAGACCTGTGAAGCCAGGTGAAGTCGATGCCTGGTACTTGCAAGCCTGCATCACAAAGAAGAAATACATATGCACGGATATACATGTAAAAGAAAACATTGCAGACAGATGACCAAGATCGATACATCATGTGGACCTCAGCTATGTGAGTAACTACGACTTCGTCCTGAATCATGAAAACACATCATGTATATATATACACTCAAAGCATGTAGCATCATCATAACGAAGGTTAGAATCTCAAGCATTGTGTTAGTCTCTTATCAATACTAATAATAAATCAACATAATCAAATCATCAAGTGAGATACAAGATTCATCCAAAGTAACCTTAATAGAAGAAAATATAAATAACCACTTATATATATCTATCAAGTACATGTCATATAACATCCTAACTATATTCATAAAGGTCTTGAAGGTACTTAATACATACACGGAGATAAATACATACAAAAATGATACCTTTAGATAGTATGTCTAATATTAGAATCATTGAGTACTAGCTTATGAAATTATTATAAAAAACTATAGGAATAGATCAAACAAGTATCATGTACAACTTAAGCTGTAAGAAAACATCGAAAGATCTTAAATCTTTCAAAAACACAAAACTTATATTAGGGTTAAAGGGGTATTACATGGAGTATTTAGGAGAATTTTTTAGTAGAATTGAGCATATAGATGAGAATTATTAGCATTCAATTAGGCATAATTGAGCATCATTTCATCTTTTAACACTCTCATTCTAAAGGTTATCACTTTAGGATTGTTGTAAAGCTGAAAGAAATCTTTTAGTCTTCTTAGTTAGAGAAACATAGGATGCTTATTGATCTTTTCAATTAAAAGTTATTAAATAGAATAGATCTTTGTATTTTGAGTTGTTATTGATCAAACTAATCCTATGACTTTATATTTTTGTACACACATAGTACTTTAGGTCTACAACATTTGACACATCTTCCATGACTCTTTGGACATCATATTGTAAATTGATTGCTTTTATTTAGTTAACACTCAAACGTGACCATGGCCTTCTCCCCACTTAAAGGTCATCTATATAGCCAACCCAAAAATCTTTAATACATGGGGCATGGCAATATGCAAGCCCTAGCTCTAGGATATCCTTAACATAATCATTATGAACAAAATGAGTTCTCAGATCTCATAACCTTCCATGTCATATTTTCTAGAATATTTTGTCATGTTGATGGCATTTGAGGAGGTGGTGCAGGTGTAAATTCCCAATGAAATGGGAAAAGGAATGGTGGATTTGAGATTATTTGTGCATAATTTTTTAACTCCATAAATTTGCATCCATAGTTCCATGATGATAATCTTATCATCGGCTTAGCGAGGTAATTTCCAGGGAAAATCATTGAAAGCATCTATTTTGATATAGGTGAACATAGGAAATTGGATAAAATAGTTGTCGTAAGTCTTTATCAACACAATAGATTCTAGGGAAATTCTTCTTTCCGGGAAGCCTATAGCTCCCTTACTAACTTCATAGTGAAAGCATTGTTGACCCTATGAAATTTGGTATAGTTGTTTTGCAGCTGCAAGCTGGGATATAAGTCATAAATCTATATATTCTCATCAAACTCCTACACATGTTCTAAACATGGCCATATTTGTGTGCAAGTTAGGGCATAGATTAAATAGTACATATAAAAGAATTGGTTGAGCTTGAATGCTCTCACCAAATCACATATTTAGTTGTTGATTATCTTGGCCCAATCAAAGAATCCAAATTTCACACACATCATTTGAACAAAGAGAACATCCACTCATCTAGACAATTGGTGTCCTTGTCACCTCTCAACATGTGTAATAGCATTATGATATCTACAATCTCCCCTTTTATAGAGGTATTGTGGATTATCTTAGGTAGCTTTGATTGTCCTACTCTGGGTGGGTGAAAAAAATTCTTAGCAATCTTCATCCCATAGTAAGCCCTTTTATGGCTAAATTATGATTATGATAGAGAAAAATCCTAGTTTTCATAAGATTCCCTAATATGGTATTCTGAAATAACTCTTTATGGTGTCCCTATCCAATGTGATCTTGAGTTTTGATCTTTCTAGTGTTGGGGTTATATCTTCTTATACACTCTATTACCAAATCTATACATTGAATGGAGATTGTAAAATCGATGGCTTGGATTAACCCACTTTCCACTAATTTTTGAGTGATTTAATGTTTGGGTTCCCATCTAATTCTATCCCAAAATTGTACTAGGTTCACATGGGTTAGTTTAGTATCCCCAATTGTGTTCCATTCACTTTTTAATTTGTTTAAATGATCATACCCCAAGTATTTTTGCTTCATGATTGCTTGTGATAACGAAAATCCTACAATATTTAATAGAAATATAAGTACTTGATAATAGTTTGGGAGAAGATAGTTGACTTATTGTAATCGAATTGTCATAAACCATGAATGGAAGACTTGGATGTCGTAGCTTGAACTTCATTTCCATCTTTGATATGCATAGAATTATTACAAAATCATATTTACAAATATTTAATAGGAATGAACTAATTATCTTTGCAACACCATTAATGTCATTCCTTTGAGCATTAATGCTACATCTACTTTTGGGCCATCAAGACACATCAATTTTTTTTTTAATTTGGTAAATCTGTCATTTTTAATAATATCAAAAATGACACGATGGATGGAAATCCTGAATAGCGAGTTTATTCTCACTTTATCCTTTCTTTTATTCTAGTTCCACTTCAAGTTCAAACTTTGATGATAGTTTTGGAACACTCAATCATCTCTACTTCTTCCAATTTCATTTCCTTCTCCCAATAGCCATATTCTCTTTAATCAACATGTTCCTATTGTTCTATTAAACTTTGAAAGCCCTATTGGGACTCCTTCATGAGTCAATTTCCTTCTTTATTTTGAAGTTTCATTTCCTCCTTCGGGTCTTGATAGTTGTTCTAGAACATAAACTCTATTCTGACCTTTTAATTTTTGGAATGTCTTCTAGTCATTCCTTTGGATTTTTAGTTCCCTTTCATCCTTTGCATTTTTAAGGTTATTCTAGAACTAAAATATCTTCTTGTACTCTTTTCTTTTATTAATCTTTGAACTTCTCTCAACTTCACTTAGTTCTATTTTCCTATTCGGACTCTGATCGATAGTTCAAGAAGTGCTTGTTAACTTCAAAACATGATTTCCACGGAATAAGACACACTTGACTTGACTGAATAAGGATGAGACGAACCAAAAAGACAAAGAAGATAGAAAGGAGGATAGTTCCAATTGAAGACTCGAATCTTGATAACTGGTCTAGAAGCATACCTAAATCCTCAATCTCTCACAACACCAAAAATGATTAAGGAAAAGAAATTTTGAAGGATAGAAAAGCTTGAATTAGACCATTTTTACTATGGGTGCCAAAAATGGGGCAACAAAGTGCTTGATAATTTAGTTGGCAATAGTTATTTCTCATTTTTTATGGATTTAGTGGGTACAATTAGACCCGAGTAGTTGTCAAGGACCAAGATAAAACCACATTCACATGTTCTTGGAGTACATATGCATGCAAGGTGTTACCAATTGGACTCTGTAATGCTCCAACAAAATTTCAAAGCATTGTATCATCTATTTTTGTTGATTTCACCACCTCATGCATTGGAGTATACATGGTAGATTTCAAAATTCATGAAAAATATTTGAAGAAGCATTGGAAAGTTCAAATAAAGTTTTTCAAATAAGTAAAGACCATAGGCTATCTTTTAATCATGAGGAATGTTCAATTTTGACAACTACGTGTATATTTTTAGGGCATCATATCTCAAAACACGGAATCAAAGTTGATTCTAAGAAGTTTGAGATTATTCAACAAATAGCAATCCCAAAAACTCAAACAGATGCAAGAAGTTTTCTTGAGCATGTGAGATATTATAAAATATTTATTGAAGGGTTTAATAAGATTGTTGAATCTATGTTCACATTTCTCAAGAAGGATATAAAGTTTCTATGGAAATAAGAGTGTAAAGAATATTTTGAAACTATTCAACAAGAATTCACTACTTCACCGATTATTAAAGGGCCTATTTGGGGTGAGTCATTTCACATACATTTTAATGCTTCTAATTTGGCAATTGGAATAGTTTTGGGACAAAAATATGAGAATGGAGTGATGCATGTCATCTATTATATTAGCAAAAAATTGAGTCCCACATAAAGGAACTATACCACAACTAAAAAATAATTTAGTTGTAATGTATTCAATAAATAAATACAAACATTGTATTATGGGTTATAAAGTGTTTGTCCATACAGATCATGTTGTCATTTGATACTTAATGAACAAATTTATGGTAGGAGGAAAGATTATAAGATGGTTTTTTTTATTGCATGAATTTGATATAACTATTGTGTACAAACTAGCCTAGTAAGGATAATGTTGTTGTTGATTTTATTTCAAGAACAATGGTGTAGAGAAATAATGAACATGTTGGGAATTAGTGTTCACATAGGTAATATAAATAAGAGAATATGTGGGTGGTGATAAATGAGTGTCATAATAATATTAAGTTGTTAAACAATTAATATTATTATTAGTCATATAATTTGTTTAATAAGTTATTTGGTTAGTGGTTATATTGAATTGTTAAAATAACTCAACATAATAAGAAAAGTAGTTTAGAAGGTTCCCTAAAAAAAATAGGATTGAACAATCCTATAAATATATATAGAATGAAAATCAGAAGCATGTATTATTATGTCCATATTTTTTGTATGGTATCAGAGCAATAACACGTCTTGTGCCTAATCTTTAGTGGGACAAAGGCCAATGAGTCACAACTCTACTCATACCCAACATGAGGATTGTATTCTTTTAAAAGGTGGTTTATTTTTTGCCAATGATGATTTGCTTCATTTTGGCATACTGATTACCAGTTTCTCGAATGACATTTCTTTCCATCATTTTTGGTTTGTGCTTGATCTGCTCACAATTTCCTGCATGTTTGGTGATCAAACTATTGGCAGTCGGAGTACTTCAGAGATTCCATAATTCTCTTCATAGTTCATGTAGAGGCATCAATGATATTGGATTTGGAGCACCGTTGGAGGGGTCTTTTCTGTGTGGGTAGTCTACATCGAGGGAATATGTAAAGACCAAATTTCCATATAAAAATTAAACATATCACAAGTCTAAAATACTCAATGTCGTGAAAAGAAAAACTCTGGGTAAAACATCATTTTTTCATAAATCAGCCTTAAATGTCGATATATAAAAAAAAATATAGAAAGATGTTACAATTTACAACATTTGACCATATCGTCGAGAAGTAAAACCTTAAGAATAATGTAATACAACTTCATTATTGAATTTTGACCATCTTTCAATCAACATATAATTCAAATTATCAATATTCAAAGAATAATATTTATTTCCCAAACCGTTATACAAACAGTAACAAGGCACCACACTATAAAGAATCCATGTCTCCTAAACCTCTAGACATCACGTCCACCTGCAAATCTTGAGACGGGAGTGTGGTCTAGGCACTTTTTCTACCCAACCATGGAGTGGTTAGCTCCCCCAGGGCTTACCTTGAAATGGAAGCGCACCAACCCTGCTCAAGGAGGATAGCTTCCCAGCACTGATGGATTGAATGAATATAAATGCAACTGTGAATCTAACTACTAATCATTCTTTAGACAAGTAGGAATCCTATTCACAGGGTGGTAGAGAGATACAACAACAACTAACCAAACATATAATGAAACATATGTGAAAATAAGCTTTGGCAAAAGCATCTTAAACAGTTAGATTTACTGACAGGTAATTACATCTAATTACCCTTCTCTGTCTACTCCACATTACACATTGAATTCAAAAATAAAACAATATCTTTGATTTAGAATTACACTTAAACGATTTCTTTCTTGTTGACTTATTTTCTAACATTATCAAATTGCTTGAAATCTAGTAAGTGTTTCTTTTTCATTTCTAAATTTCATATAGAAACATAAATCAATCTTATTTCTAAATTTTACTATATCAGATTACATAATACAAATTTAAAGATTGTATAGAAACAATAAAGTCTAATTGCTAAACAATCTTAAACTGATTCTTTAAATAAGACATGTTTACAAAAATTGCAGGTCTCTCTGTTCTAAGTTTATGAGTATCTCATATCATAAATGTAACTATTCTAAAAAAAAATGAGTGGATGGTCTTATTAACTTTTCCCAGAATCAGGTTGGTTGTTTCTCTCATTTTGACACTCTCGGCTGGCCAAGATTGAAACTTTGAAAAAGAAAATTTCAAGAAAGAAGCCTTTCTTGAGGAATCAAGAAAGAAAAACTTAAGAGAGAACTGTGTGACCTGGAACTAAAGGTTAACAAAATTTGTGCCTAAAAGAAAAGACTCATGTTTTTAAGTATATATATGTTAAAAAAAAACTGGAAGCTTTTACTCAATAACCGAAGTCTGAAATGCAAACAAACAGAGTCAGAAGAAAAGATAATGACTGGACCTTTCCACCTCACCTCACAATTTCTCAAAACACTTCAGCTATGGAAACCTACATGCTAGCCTACTGCACCTCTTGAAACTTTTGATTAGTTTGAAAAACTTAAAACTTGAGTCCTCTGTTAGCAAGGAAAGGACGGTGGTCAATGCAATTCTATGAGCTAATAATTTGAAGAATAGAATTTTGAAAAGTGTAAAAAATAAACACAGAATCATCGCAGTCAATCAGCCATAAAAAAAAATGCAAGGTGATTGTTCCACCTCATCTATGAGAGGGAAGAATCACGCCTACTTTACCAACATTCTAAACTTTTCCTCACACTAGGATCAATCCTATGCTTAAAGTAATGTGTGACGTATTGAGGATTGCTAATAGAACTCAAATATATCATACTGAAATCCATTTTTCAAATAACATATTCAAATCAGGAAACGTAAAACAAAGTTTACATACAATTACATTATGTTGCAATACGAAAGAAAATATCAATTCCAGATTAACATTTCGCATGGTGTATTATAACATAGAATGATTAACATTGTTGAGAATAATGCTTCTACCAAAATGATATCAGAAATTAAAATAGATTAAACTCAGAGCAGTTTCTATCAATGCTTCAAATAAAAAAAATGAAGTCCTACATTTGTTGCTATACTGGCTTGAAAAGATGAAAAACCTGGATGCACGCTCTGTGTCTTTCAAGACTGCGGAGATCTGCTCCCCTTGTTTTTCCATGTGGAATCCTCCAAATTTTCCTCTTACGCTGCTTGCTTTTCCTTTTAATCTGTGTTTTTCTTTCTCCCCTCCTTTCTTATTTTTCTACGTAGATTTTCCTCCTCTTATTATACGCAGCTCCTCCCTCATCTCACACCGCCTCCTCTCTCCTAACTTCTCTACACTTTTTTCTCCCAAAACTATGCAGCTTCCCCCTCACTCATGTGTCTCCCCAGTCCTCCTTTCTAGATTTCGTTAACTCCCAGTTCTATTAATTTCCTCTTGAGCCATGCGTAGTGGTGTTATAACAATACACTGATTAAAAGGTAAGACTCCCAGTTTAATGCGTAGCAACTCTGCAAACAATAAGTCTTCCTATCTATTCACGCCAGCAAGACTAAGGTTAACAATATGGTTTTAAAAATACAGAACAATTCAATGCTTCGTACCGATTTCTATCAGAAGTTAATTGATATTTCCCCCTATTCTATCGGCCAATAAAACTCAATCTAGAAAAACAGCCAAACATGCCCACTCTAAAATAAATCACTAACATATTAATTTATATTAAAAAAAAAAAAAAATTCAAATATTGAAATCTAATTTACTTACTCACTAGATCTTAAATAAAAGAGAGTATTCGACAACTTTAATAATGATATTTATTTAACAAGCATAGAAAAACACATCTTATTACTATTTTTATCATTTAAATTTATTTAATCCAAACACACATCCTTTCCAAATGATGAAAGCACAACAAAATAGTTTTAAGTGAATAATTAAATAAATTATCTACGTGGTGTGTGATATATTCATATAGATCTAAATCTATCCTTATCGAGGAGCTAGACTCCCCTACCTCGACCACGCCCTCGTCCTTAGTCCTGTCAACACAAGATCAACTAAATTTCTTCATCAGTAGGTTAGTTATTAAATAAATCTTTAATCCAACTTACATAAACTCACCTTGCATATTTTAAATCAAATCATCATAAACAATATTTTTTTTCACATAACATCTTTTCTTAACATAATAATTCCTTCTTAGCATTTAAAATGACATTCTAACTAAAAGAAATATATTTTTTTAAAAAATAATTTAATAATCCATCATATTGTAAAACATGTCTAACAAAATCAACTAAGTCGACTTAGGTTGTCAATGAGCGACCAAGCCAATAAGTCTATAGAAAGTCAACAATTATTTAAAATAGTTTTAATGTCTGAAATACGGTTATGACATTCTTCCCCTCTAAGAGAAGACGTCGTCCTGATATCTTATGAAAATATAAGAGTTCTCAAACCATAAACTAACTGAAAAACATAAATCAAAATAACATATAAAAGTATATGGAAGTAAATGTAGAAAATATCTAATCATATCATCTGCATCCTCCCAAGTAGCACTATCAACATAGAATTGGTCTCATTGGACCTTATACTACAAGATCTCTCTGTCGCTCACCCTGATGGTACACTAACCAATGATACTGGATGGCTCCACTAACGCCACTCCTAGATCATGTACCTATAAAGCATGCCAATCAAGGATATCAAAAGCATCTAGATGGTAAGGTTTCAGTAAAGATACATGAAACACTTTATGATTATGGGAAAGAGCGGGTGACAAGGCCAGTCTATATGCAACAAGATTGATAATCTCCAAAACATCAAAAGGCCCGACATATCTAGGTGCAAGCTTAGAAGCTCTGCTAAAAGATATGGAACTCTTGTGTGGCCTCACATGAAGAAAAACTTTTTCCCCCACAATGAACTATCTGAAGGTATAGTTTTTGTCTTCATAACTCTTCTGCATATCAATAGCTTCCTTCAACCTTTCTTGAATAAGAGACATATTCTCTTCCATCTCCCTTAACAATTCAGGACCAACAATGATCTTGTGCTCAACCCTATCCCAACTGACTGGTGTCTGACACTTTCTCCCATATAGTGCTTCAAAAGGAGCCATACCTAGTGAAGAATGATGTAAATTATTGTAAGCAAATTCAACCAAAGGAAGATACTCTTCCCACTTGTACTATTGATCCATCCAATACATTCATAATAAATCCTCAAGAACCTAATTAACCCTCTCAGTTTGACCATCCATCTGAGGATGATAAGATGTGTTGAAATTCAATCTAGTTCCCAAAGAAGCATTTAAGGTTGTCCAAAACCTGGATGTCATCCTTGTGTCCCTATCAGATATTATGGTCTTAGGTACTCCATGAAGTCTAAAAATCTCCTGAACAAATTTCTTGGTCAAAACCAAGGATCCATCCCTCAAACTGCCTGGTATGAAATGAGCAACCTTGGTTAATTTATCAACCACAACCAGAATGACATCACGTTTGTGTCTATTCATGGGCAAACCTTGGACAAAGTCCATAGTAATAACCTGCCACTTGTATTCTGGTATCTCATGTGGATACAAAAGTCCAGCTGGATGGACATGCTCAGCTTTAACCCGCTGGCATTCTAGACACTAAGTTATAGATGCTACCACATCTCTTTTGAGTCCAGACCAAAAATACAATGGCTGCATATCAGCAAGCATCGTATTAACTCCTAGATGCCCTAAAAATGGAGTCCAATGCATCTCCTCAAAAACCAATTTCCTCAATCGATCCTAGTTGGGAATATACATCCTCTCTTGGTATCTTAGAATACCATCCTCATCAAAAGAGTAACCATCAAAATGGTTGTTTGTCAGATTATTCTACAATGTTGATTTGACCAACTCGTAATGGTCATCACCTTGGAGGTTCTGCAACACCTACTCCTTTAGGTGTGTTCGGGTAGTAGAAATGGTTGCAATGTGTCTCCTCCTACTTAAGGCATCAGCTACCCTATTTTCCTTCCCTTTTATATATCCAATACCAAAGTCATACTAGCTCAAGAACTCTATCCATCGCCTCTATCTAGCATTAGGTTGGGTTGAGTAAAGATGTACCTCAAACCCATGTGATCTATTTTCAATTCAAAAGGCTTACCTAAAAGATAGTGTCTCCACATTACAAGTGCATGTACTATGGCAGTAAGTTCTAAATCATGAGGTGCATAATTAACCTCATACTGCTTCAACTTTCGTGACTCGTAAGCCACTACTTTACCATCCTACATAAGTACACCTCCTAAACCTTCACCTGAAGCATCAATGATAACAGTAAAATGGATATTAGGATCTGGTATAACTAGAATGGGAGCAGATGTGAGTTTCTATTTCAATGACTAGAAGGCTTGCTCACAAACATTTGTCCACTCATACCTCTTTCCTTTCCTCTGAAGAGATGTAATAGGTGCCGCATTTTTGGAGAATCCCTCCACAAACTTCCTGTAATATCCTGCGAGTCCCATGAAGCTTCTAACTTCACTCACATTCTGAAGTGTTGGCCATTCAAGAATAGCTTGTATCTTTGAAGGATCCACAGAAATTCCTTTAGCAAAAATTATATGCCCCAAATAGTGAATTTCTTTCTGATAAAATGAATACTTGGATAGTTTTCCATACAATTTCATATATCTAAGGCACTGCAAAACTATACACAAGTGCTCCTCATGTTCCTCAAGATTCTTGGAATAAATCAATATATCATCAATGAAAATCTCTACAAATTTATCCAAACAATCTTGAAATACACTATTCATCAAGTTCATGAATGTTGCAGGAGCATTAGTCAGACCAAAAGGTAATACTACAAATTCCTAATGCCCATACCTTGTTCTGAAAGTTGTCTTTTCTATATCCTAGTCCTCCTTGATTCGGAGCTAATGATACCCAGATCTTAAGTCAATTTTTGAGAACATTGTTGCCCCTTTCATTTGATCAAAAAGTTCATCAATTCTAGGTAGCGAATATTTGTTCTTAATAGTCACCTTGTTAAGAATTTGCTAATCTATACATAACCTCAAGGTGCCATCTTTCTTCTTTACGAAGATTACAGGTGCTCCCCATGGCGACACATTAGGATGTATGAAACCTTTGTCTAAAATTTCCTGCAATTGAGTTTTCAACTCATACATTTCTGTGGTAGTCATCCTATATGGAGCCTTAGATTGAGGTTCGGTTCCTGGTAACACATCTATAGAGAAGTCAAATTCTCTCTTAGGAGGCAATTCAGGTAGTTCTTCTAGAAACACATCTTGGAACTCTTGCAAGATAGGATGATCATTTAGACTAGGAGTGTCTAAGTATTTTTCATAAGCTACATAGAGCATACACCCCTTCTTCTGAGCTTTCTTCATTTTCATAGCTAAAATTAGCCTTAGCTCCAAGGGATTTTGAATACCCTTAACAACTGTAGGCATACCAGAATCATCTAAGCATTGAATTGATTTGTCCTTACAATTCACAATGGCCTTGCGCTCAATTAGCCAATTTATGCCCAAAATGACGTCATAAGATCCTAAAGGAGTGACATAAAGGTTAACTTATGTTTGAAAATTTGGAAATTCCAAATTGTTGTATGCTAGACATTGCTCAACCCTACGCTCTATCCTATTGTCATATACAACCATCCATGGTTCAAATAAATAACTAGCTCTAATACATAATTTTGAAACAAACTTAGGATCTATAAAACATTTCGTAGCTCCAGTATCAATCAAAATAGAAACATCATGTCCATAGAGCTTACCAGCTATCTAAATAGGTGTTGCCTAAAAATCTACTTGGCGATGATCAACTACTACATGAATCTGGTGTTGTACCTGAGGAGCTTTACCTTCTCTTTGAGTCATATTCTGAGGGCAATAAGCAACATAATGATTACCCCATAATTGAAACATTCATTTCTCGGTCCTTGCCTATTTTTAGTTCTGTTCCTCCAGTTGTTTCCATTCTTGTTATTCCCATTCATGTTATTGTTTCTATTCTAATTCTAATTTTGAGGGTTGTTATTATTTCTACCTCCATTACCCCTATCTTTACCTCTCAGGTTTCATACTTGCTGACGTCCATTATTTCTTGATTTATCATTGTCATACTTCCTCTTGAATCTGTGTGAACTATCATTTCGCTAAGAGATTCTGATTGTTGGTACCCTTTTTAGTTTCTCCTCTTGCAACAATACCTTAGCATAAGAGAACTCCATAGTTTTAGGTTCATGCATCTCAACCTTAGCTCCAATCTCTGGACGTAATCCCAAAATGAACTTATGTGTCTTGAAACATTCATCTTGCAAATATTGTGGAACATATTTCACCAAATGGAAAAACTTCTCATGGTAATCAGTTACTGACAAGACCCCCTGGATCATATTTTGGAACTCAGACACTTTCCTATCATAATATAACTGTGGTAACCATCATTTCCTGAAGTGGACAAGGAAATCATCCCAAGATATCTATCCTGGTCACAACTTCTTCTTAGCCATTTAATTATTCCACCATGTAGCTGCTTCTCCAATTAGGTGGAAAGCACCTCATAAACCCTTAGACTATCCAGAAAGATTCTGAACATGAAAGTACTTTTCCATGGATATGATCCATGCCTCAGCATCATCTCCTATAGTTTTTCCATCAAAAGTAGGTGGTGTGACCTTTTTAAGGTCCTTCCTTAGTTCCTCAGCAATCTGGTCATTATTCAGATCTCCAACATTTGCCCCAATATCGATATCTCTCTTATGTCATTCCTCATTCATCCTATCCTCTTCATCTTTCCGAAGAGCCTCAAGCCTTTGATCATCCACATGTTTCCTATGAGCTTCATCATCCTGATGACCCTCATTCTATCTACCCCTTAAGTCATTTTCAATGACATTCATCCTATCATTTTTCTACTAGAAAATGTTCCTCTATTTTGCTAAAAGGACTATAATTTCATCAAGCCTTTGGTTAGGAAAACCATTTTGTTCATTGTTGGTTCCAGATCGACCACTATTTCGGGTTTGCATGATGACAGTCTATTCCTGTACCATGCACAATCACAACTTCAGCATAGAAGACCCAGGCCCTAGAATTGAACACAACTCTGATACCACATGTAAAGACCAAATTTCCATATAAAAATTAAACATATCACAAGTCTAAAATACTCAATGTCGTGAAAAGAAAAACTCTAGGTAAGACATCAATTTTTCATAAATCAGCCTTAAATGTCGATATATAAAAAAAATAGAAAGATGTTACAATTTACAAAATTTGACCATATCATCGAGAAGTACAACCTTAAGAATAATGTAATACAACTTCATTACTAAATTTCGACCATCTGTCAATCAACATATAATTCAAATTATACAATATTTTAAAAATAATATTTATTTCCCAAACCATTATACAAAAAGTAACAAGGCACCACACTATAAAGAATCCTTGTCTCCTAATCCTCTAGACAGCACGTCCACCTGTAAATCTTGAGACGGGAGTGTGGTCCAGGCACTTTTTCCACCCAATCATGGAGTGGTTAGCTCCCTCTGGGCTTACCCTAAAATGGAAGCGCACCGACCTTTCCCAAGTAGGATAGCTTCTTGGCACTAATGGATCGAATGAATATAAATGCAACTGTGAATCTAACTACTAATAATTATCTAGACACGTAGGAATCCTATTCACAGGGTGGCAGAGAGATACAATAATAGCTAACCAAACATATGTGAAAATAAGCTTTGGCCAAAGCATCTTAAATGGTCAAATTTACTGATAGGTAATTACATCTAATTACCATTCTCTGTCTACTCCACAGTACACATTGAATTCAAAAATAAAACAATATCTTTGATTTAGAATTACACTTAAATGATTTCTTTCATGTTGACTTATTTTCTAACATTATCAAATTGCTTGAAATCTAGTAAGTGTTTCTTTTTCATATCTAAATTCCATACAGAAACATAAATCAATCTTATTTCTAAATTTTACTATATCGGATTACATAATACAAATTTAAAGATTGTATAAAAAAAAAATTTCTTTAAATAAGACATGTTTACAAAAATTGTAGGTCTCTCTATTCTAAGTTTATCAGTATCTCATATCATAAATGTAACCATTCTAAAAAAAAATGAGTGGATGGTCTTATTAACTTTTCCGAAAATCAAGCTGGTTGTTTTTCTCATTTTGACACTCTCGGTTGGCCAAGATTGAAACTTTGAAAAAGAAAATTTCAAGAAAGAAGCCTTTCTTGAAGAATCAAGAAAGAAAACCTTAAGAGAGAACTATGTGACCTGGAACTAAAGGTTAACAAAATCTGTGCCTAAAAGAAAGTACTCATGTTTTTAAGTATATATATGTAAAAAAAAATTGGAAGCTTTTACTCAATAACCAAAGTCTGAAATACAAACAAACAGAGTCAAAAGAAAAGATAATGACTAGAACTTTCCACCTCACCTCACAATTTCTCAAAACACTTCAGCTATGGAAACCTACATGCTAGCCTACTGCACCTCTTGAAACTTTTGATTAGTTTGAAAAACTTAAAACTTGAGTCCTCTGTTAGCAAGGAAAGGATGGTGGTCAACGCAATTCTGTGAGCTAATAATTCAAAGAACAGACTTTTGAAAAGTGTACAAAAAGAAACACAGAATCATCGCAGTCAATCAGCCATAAAAAAAAAAATGCAAGGTGATTGTTACACCTCAACTATGAGAAAGAAGAATCATGCCTGCTTTACCAACATTCTAAACTTTTCCTTAGACTAGGATCAATCCTATGCTTAAAGTAATGTGTGATGTATTGAGGATTTCTAATAGAACTCAAATATATCATACTAAAATCCATTTTTCAAATAACAAATTCAAATCAAGAAATGTAAAACAAAGTTTACATACAATTACATTATGTTGCAATACGAAAGAAAATATCAATTCCAAATTAACATTTCACAGGGTGTATTATAACGTAGAATGATTAACATTGTTGGGAATAATGCTTCTACCAAAATGATATTAGAAATTTAAAATAGATTAAATTCATAAATTGAAATAGATTAAACTCAGAGCAGTTTCTATCAATGCTTCAAATTAAAAAATGAAGTCCTACATTTGCTATTTATACTGGCTTGAAAAGATGAAAAACCTGGCTGCACGCTCTGTCTTTCAAGACTGTGGAGATCTGCTCCCCTTGTTTTTGCATGTGGAATCCTCCAAATTTTCCTCTTACACTACCTTCTTTTCCTTTTAATCTGAGTTTTTCTTTCTCCCCTCCTTTCCTAATTTTTTGCGTAGATTTTCCCCCTCTTAGTATATGCAGCTCCTCCCTCATCTCACACCACCTCCTCTCTCCTAACTTCTCTACATTTTTTTCTCCCAAAACTATGCAGCTTCCCCCTCATCCATGCATCTCCCCAGTCCTCCTTTCTAGTTTTCATTAGCTCCCAGTTCTATTAATTTTCCCTTTAGCCACATGTAGTGGTGTTATAAAAAATCACTGATTAAAAGGTAAGACACCCAGTTTAATGTGTAGCAACTCTGCAAATAATAAGTCTTTCTATCTATTCATGTCAGCAAGACTGAGGTTAACAATCTAGTTTTAAAAATACAAAAAAATTCAATGTTAGGAATGAATGCTGAATGCTTGGCATTCATTCTGTAGCAGTTGTTGTTGCATTCATGACTATGATTGTCATTGATGTCAACATAGTGATCTTTTGGAGACTTGCAGAGAAGCAGACAGTGTTTTGATTAGCGCACGTGGGATATTAAAGTTGGAGCTATGTGATGTTGAGGATATACTCTTTGATATGTTATATGTTGATGGTTAAGAGTGCAAACAGTAATTCATTTATTCATGGAATTTATGAGCATTTTGGTGGAAGTAGTGTTTAGGCAGTGTTCCTAAGTAGCAGTTTGTGGAAATCGGATGATATCTCCTAATCGGGATGGAATTTGGTTTTGTGTAGTTAAAGGGAAGTTAGAGACACATTCATAGTGACATGGATGACAATGCAAACTTTGGGGTTGCACGAGTGGAGAATTATTGTATTTGGAAGCCGACAGTTTTGTGTAATTTTGATGTAGTGTGTGGAAACTTTTATTTTGTAATTGTGTGCCGACTCATTTGTAACTATTTAAGTGTGGTATAAAGGAAGGAATTTTTTTCCTTGTTGCAATAAGAAGGATATATGGTGGAATGTGAATGTATGCATGAAGTGGAGAAAAGAGCTCATGCAGTTGTGAAAGATAAATTGTGAAGGAAGACATGTGAAGTATAGAGATCTGAAATTGAGATTTGGTGTAGTAGTGAGTGCAGTTTTGGAATAGTGAGAAAGGAGGTAACATATTTGATATTATTCTATTGAATAATCTTAAGGTCAATTGGATAGTGTGTAAAGTGATCTTTCCATTGAAGCTATTTGGGCAGTGGGTCCTTCTGTCTTCCATAACTCCTAACAAGGTTAGAATCTTTTAACAGGGATTCAAAATCTCCTAACAAGAATTCATATGTACTGAATGTATTTCATAAGACTCCTAATAGATTCCATCCTTTCATAGGGAATATTCATATTAGTGCATCTTTTGTGGGCATCATTCCCACCGAGGTTTACTCTTTGATCAAGAGGTTCCCTAGTCAACATATCTTGTCTTATTGTGTTAGTGTGTATGAATATCTTTCTATGGTTAGTAATTATATTGCTTACATGGTTAAATGTTGTTGAAGTTGATAAAATTTATAATTATCTGATAACTAATTCACGCCCCCCCTGCTCTTAGTTATCTTGGTAGACTTTACTTTCTAACAATTGGTATCAGAGCATCAGGTCCTTGAAAGAAAATTTTAATAGCTTAAGGAGATCCATGGTGAATTTCAAGAAAGAAAGCCCTAAGTTTGATGGAGTAAATTTTGACAGCTGGAAGGAAAAGATGAAGACACATCTACTATGTTTAGGACTAGGTTATTGGTTGATTACAAAGAATGATAAGACTATCATTGAAGAGGACAATCTTGAGACATGTTCTAGCGATGAGAGAGATCTATTCATGTGTAACATACTTGCAAGAGAAGCACATTTGACAACCCTTCCGGAGAATGAGTACAGATAGGTAAAATGTTTGAAAAAATCTCATGAAATTTGGAAAGATTTACACTCTACTTTTGAAGGTGATGAACATGCAAAGAAAGTTAGATTACATAATTGGATATGTGTATTTGAAGATATAAAAATGATGGAAGATGAATTTGTTAGAAGCTATATTGGTAGAATGTCAGAAATTGTTGCAGGGATAAAATCTTGTGGAGGAACAAAGATAGAGAATGAAGTGATATGGAAAATTCTGAGGACATTGACTCCTGTATTTAAGTAGACAACACAGATTATTGAACAAGTTATACCTTGTACTGCGAACTTTAGAAGAGAGACTCTTCTTGGAAGATTGGAAGCAGCAGAAATGAACCTGAGGTTATCAGGAGACTTACCTAGAATGGAGACAACATTCAGTGCTCTTAGTGTTCACCCTACTTTGTCAAGAAGCATCAGTGTGAGTGGAGATTATGATGGCAGCATTAGATCTAGAAATGAAGAAGATAGAAAGATTGAAGAAGGTATTGCCTTGCTTGTGAAAAGAGAACCAGATGGTAAGAAAATATTTAAATGTTGGACTTGTTAAGAATATGGTCATTTTGCATCTAAATGTCCTAAGAGAGTTAAAAAGTACATAAACAATTTCAAGCCTAAAAGATCTAAGGAATTTTATTATGCCAATGATGAAGACCTTGAAACTAGTATAGAAAGAAATCTAAGTGAAAGTGATACTGAGAATAATGATGAAATAGTATTTGTAGTAATTAAAGAAGAGAATCCTAAAACTGATGTTAAGGAAGAAAAAGCCTCAGTTTCCCAAGTTGAAAAGAAAGTTGATTGGATTATAGATAGTGGTTGTTCACATCACATGACTGGAGACATGAAAAAGTTCATAAAGTTTAACAATTCTGATGGAGGAGTTGTTAGAGTTGGAAACAATGCACCTTGTTTGATTAAAGGTATAGGATCTATTACTCTTGATGGAAAGACTAATACTGATGATGTTTACTTTGTGGATGGATTGAAACATAATCTTTTGAGTGTTGGACAGTTAGTTGATAAGGGATATCAAGTTTGGTTTACTGAGAAAACTTGTGTGATAAAGGATAAAGATGGAAATCTGATTGGAACTAGATCTAGAACTAGAGGTAATGTATTTTAGTTGAATCCCACTGAGATGACATGTTTGATTACTAAGATTGATGACAGTTGGTTATGGCATAGAAGGTTTTGTCATATAAACTTTGATAACATTGTGAAAGTGAGTACTACACTTGCAGTAAGGGATTTGCCTAAAATTATGAAGCCTACTAACATGATTTGCAAAGAATGAATGATGGCTAAGCAGAAGAGAAGTTCATTTCCCAGTAAGAAGTTCACATTTGCAGAGAAGTTGGAGATTGTTCATACAAACTTGAGTGGTCCTACCAAGACTAGAGGATTCTATGGAGAAAGGTACTTTATGATTTTTGTTGATGATTTTACGAGAATGATGTGGATTGCATTTCTTAAAGAAAAGTTTGAAGCATTTGATAAGTTTAAGATCATTAAGAATAAAGTTGAGAATGAATTTGGAATGAAGATTAAATGTTTGAGATTTGATAGAGGTGGATAATTTACTTCTAGAGAGTTTAACACTTTTTGTGAAATGAATGGTATTAAGAGATAGTTTTTAGCCCCTAGAACACCTGAACAAAATGGTATTGCAGAAAGAAGAAAAAGATTAGTAACTAAAGCAGAAAGAGCTATGTTATTTGACAATGATTTGGCAAAGATATTTTGGAGAGAAGTAGTGAACATAGTAGTGTATGCAATGGACAAAGTAGAAATCAGAGCAGACACAGACAAGACACCCTATGAATTATGGTTTGGACATGCACCCTCAGTTAAGTATTTTAGAATTTTTGGAAGAAAATGTTATATAAAGAAAGATGATGATATTGGAAAGTTTGATCCTAGAAGTAATGAAGGTATTTTTCTTGGATATTCTTTGAAGAGAAAAGCATATAGATGTTACAATAAGAGAACTAAAACTATTGTTGAGAGTGCAAATGTTAAAGTTGATGAAAATTTAGGAAAGAATGCTTGATTATGAATCAGAGGGAGAAGCTCATCCTAAGCCTAACACTAAGACTACTAAACTATTCTATGAGACTGATAGGGATTTGGTGAATGAAAGTCACAATGAAGTCATTGAAGAACTAACACCTAAAGAAAGATCTGAGACAGTGACACCTAACAAGAGCCTATCAAGAAATCATCCTTTTGAGAAAATTATTGGAAGCATTAAAAGAGGAGTTTTGACTTGAAATAAGGTACAAGAACAGTTACGTTTGATTTCTCAAATTGAACCTAAATCTACTAGTGAAACTTGTGAAGATGAACATTGGATTAATGCTATGAAAGAAGAATTAGATCAGATTGAAAAGAACAAGACATGGGAATTGGTCCCTAGACCTAAAGATAAGAATGTTATTGGAACTAAATGGGTATTCAGAAACAAGATGAATGAACAAGGAGTACTAAGAAATAAAGAAAGATTGGTATGTAAGGGATACTCACAGCAAGAAGGAATTGACTATGAAGAAACTTTTGCACCAGTAGGAAGAATTGAAGCAGTAAGAATATTTTTGGCCTATGCAGCTTTTAAGAAATTCAAAGTATATCAGATAGATGTGAAGTCCGCATTTCTAAATGGAGAATTGGAAGAAGAAGTCTACATTGAGCAGCCTGAAGGTTTTCCCTTGACTCAAGAAGGAGACATGGTATGTAAACTGAAGAAAGCATTATATGGACTAAAGCAAGCACCTAGAGCTTGGTATGCAAGACTAGATAAGTATTTGTTAAAATTGAGATTTACAAAAGGAACAGCTAATAAAAATCTATACACAAAAGAAATTGAAAATGGTTTGTTGATTATAGTTATTTTTGTTGATGACATTATTTTTGGAGGAGAAGATGAAGCTAGTGACAAATTTGCTAATGAAATGAAGACATAATTTGAAATGAGTATGATTGGTGAGATTAAATACTTTTTGGGATTACAGATAACACAAAACAATGATAGTTTCTTTGTAAGTCAAACAAAGTACTTGAATGATTTGTTGAAAAGATTTGGCATGGAGAACTGTAAACCAGTTGGAACACCTATGGTAACTAGACATAAACTATCTAGCACAGATGAAACACCGATAGTTGAACAGAAGAAATACAGATCTATGATTGGAGGATTGCAGTACTTGACACATACAAGACCTGATATAGCACATTCAGTTGGAATTGTAGCAAGATTTCAAGCTGAACATAGAGAATCACATTATGCAGTAGTAAAGAGGATACTGAGATATTTAAGAGGCACAATGGATTATGGATTGTGGTATGAAAAATCTGATGATTTTACCCTATGTGCATATATAGATGCTAATTAGGGAGGTAGTGTTGATGATAAGAAGAGCACCAGTGGTGGAGCCTTTTTCCTTGGAGGAAGATTGGTTTCTTGGCTCAGCAAGAAGTAAAATTATATCTCACAGAGCACAATAGAAGTAGAGTATGTAGCAGCAGCAAACAATTGTAACCAAATAATTTGGATGAATCAAATGCTAAATGATATTGGAATAAAGTTTGTTGAGCCTATTATCATACATTGTGACAACACTAGCATAGTTAGTATGTCTAATAATCCTGTATTACATTCTAAGACAAAGCATATAGAGATCAAGTATCATGTAGTAAGAGAGAAAGTTGTTGAGAAAGAAGTCAGACTAGAGTACATAAGCACAAAGGAGCAGATAGTAGACATATTTACAAAGCCTTTGCCTAAGGATACATTTGAGTATCTGAGAGGTATGCTTGGGGTTATGCCCTAGCCTACTTTTGAGTAATGATGTAGTTGGTTGCATCCATCTAGTGGTATATAAGCCTTATTCTTCTTCTGGATTAGATGTTGGTACTTCCTCTATGGGGGAGTATGTGTATTTGAGTTGAGTCATGAGGACTCTAGTGAATGTATTTTCTAAATAGTGTCTTTTGACATTGGAGTTGTTGTTGACATAATGATGAAATTTCTATCATTGATGACAATGGGGGAGAAGTGTACATGAAAAACTATTTGTACCATCTATTGGAGAGAATTGAATAGGAAAATGAAGCAAGATTTAATTGATGAAGAGGATTCAAAATATTTGTCAGAGCAACAATGTTGCAATATTGGATTTTTGGAACATTGGATATTTTTCATTTATGTTGCCATCAATGCCAATGGGAGAGATTGTTAGGAATGAATGATGAATGTTTGGTAGTCATTTTGTAGCAGTTGTTGTTGCATTCATGACTATGATTGTCATTAATGTCAACACAGTGATCTTTTGGAGACTTGCAGAGAAGCAGGCAATGTTTTGATTAGCGCACGTGGGATATTGTAGTTGGAGCTATGAGATGTTGAAGATATACTCTTTGATATGTTATATGTTGATTATTAAGGGCATAAATAGTAATTCATTTATTCATGGAAGTTATGAGCATTTTGGTGGAAGCAGTATTCAGGCAATGTTCCTAAGTAGCGAATTGTGGAAATCGGATGATATCTCCTAATCGGGATGGAATCTGGTTTTGCACAGTTAAAGGGAAGTTAGAGACACATTCATAGTGATATGGATGATAGCACAAACTTTCAGGTCACATGAGTGGAAAATTATTGTATTTGGAAGCTGACAGTTTTGTGTAATTTTGATGTAGTGTGTGGAAACTTTTATATTGTAATTGTGTGCCGATTCATTTGTAACTATTTGAGTATGGTATAAAGGAAGGAATTTTTTTCCTTGTTGTAATAATAAGGATATATGGTGGAATGTGAATGTTATGTGATGAAGGGTGCTCCCCTTAATACCACAAACACATAACAGAAATAGAGAAACAACAACAATAATATGCAAGAACAGAAAATTGGCTTCTTATTATCTCCACAAATGTGGAATTACAAACTTTTAGAATTACAATATGCAAAGCCACATGGGCATTCCCTTACAATATTTTGTAGGACAAAGCTTCGAATCAATACCTAGATCTACTACCCAAAACTGCCCTAGACAACACTACGAGCCTTCTTTATATAGGCAATTTCCACTGCCCAAGAAGGTTCCAAAAATTTAGCCCTTAGGGCCGACCAAACTTAGAATTATTTTATTTTACAATTTATTACATCAAAGTTGGCTGAAAATGACTTTTGAAACCCAAACAAAAATTTTGAAGGGAAATTATTTTTTGCCATTTCAGGTGACCCAACTTCTGAAGACCATAAGTCATCGCCAGTTGACCTGATTGACTATTATAACCCCATTCTGGAAATGCCACAAAGCGCTCTACAGGCTTGACTTGTGCAAGCACCCATCACCAAAATTTTTGACCTCATCTGGGGCCTCTAAAGCCTTCAAAACTGAGTTCCAAGTTTTTGTACCCTACTGCCAATACCAAAAATCTTCAATATCTTCAAAACTAGACTTGATCTAGCCATGAAACTTTACTAGTAGGCTGATATGACTAAGATGAACCTCCACATGTGAAATCAGAACATTCTAAGATCATATGACCAACTTGCTAAAAATAGCAAGTTTCCATAAATAGCAGCCCTACACAAGATAGCCCTTATTGAATTCAAAAACAAAAATATTTTTGGGTGATGCAAGATTGCTCTTACACCCAAGATGCTCCTGCATCAAACACCCAGGGTAATTTGAGAAGTGACCCAGTCACGTCTCAAGTGTGTAGAGGAAAACCAAGATGGTTAACATCCTCCTTTGTCAGCCATGATGAATCTTCAACAGGTCATCCTTTCCACTTGACCAGATATTCTTCATGTCCTGTTCCTTGTGCTTCTACCAAAATGACTGTCCAGTATGTCTTCAATCTCCTTGGTATCTGAACTACTTGCTAGAATACTCCACTGTGCCACTGTGATCTCATCTTCAACACTTCCTTCATGATACTTTGTCAAATCTAAAATGTTAAACACTGGTGAAATATTCAGCTCACTAGGCAATTCTACCTCATATGCATTTCCTGAATCATGCTTCTTTAGTATCTTGCATGGTCCAAACTTCTTCATTTTTAGCTTGTTATATGTACCAACTGGAAACCGCTCCTTCCGCAAATGAACCATGACTTCATCCCCAACTTGAAATTCCTTATGCCTCCTTTTCTCATCTACCTTAGCCTTATACTATGTGTTCATCTTGGGAATGTGCTTCCTCACCTCCCCATGGATGTTCTTCAAATGTTCTACAAAATCCTCAGCTTCAGCACTACTTATTTCTCTTTTATCTATCTTTCTCGATTCAGATGCATTTCTTGGACTATTTCCATATACAAACTGGAATGGTGATTTACCAATGCTCCTGTTGATAGAATTATTATATGAAAATTCTGCCTATGGTAAAATCAAATCCCATCCTGTTGGATTATCTCCAACCAAACTTCACAGCAAATTTTTCAAACTCCTATTCACCACCTCTATTTGTCCATTAGTCTATGGATGATGTGATGAAATGAACTTCAAATTTATCTTCAACTTCTTCCACAATGTATGCTAGAAATATCCAATGAACTTAGTGTCCCTATCTGAAACTATACTCTTTGAAAAACTATGTAGTCTCACTACTTCTCTGAAAAATAATTCCACTACATGAATAGCATCATTAGTCTCCTTGCGGGGAATAAAATGTGCCATCTTGGAAAATCTGTCAACTACCACAAAAATTGAATCATGCCCCCGCTACATCCTCGGTAAACCAAGAACAAAATCCATACTGATATCCTCCCAAGGCTTCTCTGGTATAGGTAATGGCTGATACAACCCTGTATTCTGCTTCACTCCTTTCACCATCTGACATACTCTGCAACTTTGTAAAAACTTCTTCACATCTTGCTACAACTGTGGCCAATAATAATTCTCACCAACCAAAGCAAGGGTTTTATCATGACCAAAATGTCCAGCCAATCTTCCACTATGCTTCTCTTTGATGAGATTCTCCCTTATAGAACTTTGTGGAATGCACAACTGACTCCCTTTGAATAGCATATCATCCTGGATGATGAAATCCATCCATTTCATCCTGTCTAGAGTAACAGGTTTTGTACAAGCTTTCCAAGCTTCACCAAAATCAGGATCCTCTGGATACAAATTCTTGAGTTCCTTGAACCCAACCACTTCAATCTGCATTTCAACTAGCAATAGTTGCCTTCTGCTAAGCGCATCTGCAACCCTATTAGACTTTCCACTTCTATGTTTCAAAACAAATGTATAGCTCTACAAAAACTCAACCCATTTCAAATGCCTTTGATTCAACTTTCCTTGACTATTCAACTATTGCAAAGCTTGATGATCAATATACAAAACAAACTCCTTAGGAAGTAGATAATGTCTCCACTTCTTTAATGCCTAAACTATAGCATAAAATTTTTGATCATAAACATAATACTTCCTCTTGGCATCATTTAACTTCTCACTGAAATAAGCAATAGGTTTACCTTCTTGGCTCATAACATCTCCTATTGCAGTACCACTAGCATCACAATCTACTTGAAACACCTTATTAAAATCTGGAAGTGCTAAAATAGCTTGTTCTGTAACTTTTTGTTTCAACAATTGAAAACATTTTTCTACTCCATTAGTCCACTTAAACTCTTTTCTATCCCCTCTCATTGTTTTAGTCAAGGGTCCACAAATACTACTTAAATTTCTGATAAACTTTCTATAAAAACTAGCCAAAATATGAAAAGATCTTACCTCAGTAGCACTCCTTGGAGTAGGCCATTCAAGGATAGCCTGTACCTTCTCTAGGTCCATTTTTAGACCTTCTGTTGAAACTACAAATCCCAAATACACTAATTCCTTCTTCACAAAATTGCACTTCTTCAAATTAATCAACAATTTATCATCTTTCAACTTCTCAAACACCATACGAATATGCATGATATGTTCCTCCAATGTCTTGCTAAAGATCAAAATATCATCTAGGTAAACAATGACAAACTTACCCAAAAATTCTTTCAAAACCTCATTCATGAGCCGCATGAAAGTGCTCGGTGCATTGGTTAGCCCAAAAGGCATGACTAACCACTCATATAGTCATTCCTTTATCTTGAAGGAAGTCTTCCATTCATCTCCTTCTCTGATCCAAATCTGGTGATATCCACTCTTGAGATCTATCTTTGAGAAATACACAGCTCCACTCAAATAATCTATAATATCATCTATTCGTGGCAATGGAAACCTATACTTGATTGGGATCTTATTTATTGCTCTAGAATCTATACACATCCTCCATTCTTCATTCTTCTTTGGTGCTAATACTGCTGGTATAGCACAGGGACTCAGACTCTCTCGAATCAACCCCTTCTGCAATAACTCATGTACTTGTCTGTTCAAATCTTCACTTTCTACTAGTGTCATTATGTGTGCTGTCTTGTTTGGTAAACTAGCTCTTGGAATCAAATCCATCTGATGATTGATCTTCCTTACCGGTGGTAATCCATTAGGTACATTATCAGATACAATATCTTGAAACTCATTCAACAAATCTACAACCTCTACAGGTACATCCTCTACTTCTTCTTTACCAGCTTTTAAAATTAAAGCAAAACACACATGCTCATGCCTCATACCATCTAGGAATTTTCTTCCATCAAAAAATGTTATTCTTGCATTATCACATACCTTTTCTTTTGTCTCCTTCAATGGCTTTAGCTTATGTCGCATTCCATCCTTTGTCAGGGAATAGGTATTTGCATAACCATTGTGTACAACACATCTGTCAAACTACCACGGTCTACCCAACAACATATGACATGCATCCATAGATATGATATCACATAGTACCTCATCTTGGTACCTGCCGATCTTGAACTTTACCAAGCACTGTTCACTGACCATGACCTTGTGGTCATCCTGCACCTAGGCAATCTGATATGGATGTGGGTGTTTCTATCTCTTGAGCTTCAACTTTGTCACCATCTCTTCTGACACCAAATTGTCAGTGCTTCCACTATCGATAATCACATCATAGAATTTACCATCACACTTACATCTAGTGTGAAATAGGCTCCTCCTTTGTTCAGGTTCATTCTCACCACTCAACAGGACTCTTCTGTTAATCAGCATTTCTCCTCTTTCAGCATCTTCTAAATTTGATGATCTAGCATCTTCATCTACATGTGCAACTCTAGCCTGGCCTTCATTCCTCCTATCTATCCTTCCTTGGTGTTGAGGACATTCAAATGCCCTATGACCTTCTTCTCCACAGTGAAAACATGTTCCACAGAAGCCTCCTCTTCCTGAACCTTGTCCTCTTGCTCTTCCTCTCTGATCTCTATTATTCTGATCTTGGAAATGATTGGAATTATTTCCTCTCTGCTTTTGACTACTACCAGCCTCATCCTTTTTTTTTAGATCTTCATTTTGGCCACCATATGACCATCCACCAGATCTTCCACCATGACCTCTTCCATTTTGTCTACTCTCAAACTTCTTGTTCAGCTTTTCCTCTACTTTTAGGGCAAACTGGTATGCCTCCTCAATACTGTTCATTCGAACTAGATTCAACTCCTCCTAAATTCTATTAAGGTATTGGGAAACTTTCTCCTTATCAGCTTCTGCATGGCCTATTTTGATGAGGAGTCGATAGAACTCCTCTGTATACTCTTGAATAGATCTTCCTGCTTACTTCAAACTTTGCATTTTCTTTAGTAGGTTAAGCTCATAATCAACAGGAATGAACTGTTGCTTCAATTTATCCACCATCTGATCCCATCTTGTGATTTTATCTTTCCCTCTTCTATTTCTCTCCAATTGAATTTCTTGCCACTAGATCTTCGCATGACCTTTTAGTCTAGCCTTCACAAATTTGACCCTATCAGGATCTTCAACATCTTCAAACTCAAAATATTCCTCACATTCATTGATCTAGTCGATCAATTCCTCTGGGTTAAGATTTCCAGAAAATGTAGGAACCTCAATCTTAGGTCTTTTCCCAATCTTGGAAATGACCCGAAAAAGTTTTTCTTCCTCTTGGTTCACAATTTCGGCTTCTCCTTCTTGATATTATTCTTTAGCTTCATCCTCGCTTTCATCTCTGACAATAAGATTCATTCCTCTATGAATCTCTTCTTGCAATGCTCGCACTTGTCTTTGCATCTCTCTAACCTCAGGTGTCACAGCACCAGCTCTTTCACCACATTCTCTTCATGGAAGCATTTTTGTGATGCGTGCTGAAACCCTAACCACAGTCCTGGTGCAAACTACCTCACAGTCAGTGATCTATTTACACACTCAGGAACTCCTACTCTGATACCACTTGATGAAAGTTGCTCCCCTTAATACCACAAACACATAACAGAAACAGAGAAACAACAACAATAATATGCAAGAACAAAAAATTGGCTTCTTATTATCTCCACAAATGTGAAATTATAAACTTTCAAAATTACAATATGCAAAGCCACATGGGCATTCCCTTACAATATTTTGTAGGACAAAGCCTCGAATCAATACCCAAAACTACCCTGGACAACACTATCTACCTTCTTTATATAAGCAATTTCCACCACCCGAGAAGGTTCCAAAAATTTAGCCCTTAGGGCCGACCAAACTTAGAATTATTTTATTTTACAATTTATTACATCAAAGTCAGCTCAAAATGACTTTTGAAACCCAAACAGAAATTTTGAAGGAAAAATATTTTTTGCCATTTCAGGTGACCCAACTTTCGAAGACCATAAGTCATCACCAAATGACCCGATTGACTATTATAAACCCATTCTGAAAATGCCACGAAGTGCTCTATAGGCTTGACTTGCACAAGCGCCCGTCACCCAAATTTTTGACCTCATCCAGGGCCTCTAAGCCTTCAAAATTGAGTTCAAAATTTCTGTATCCTACTGCCAATACCGAAAATCTTCAATATCTTCAAAACTAGACCTGATCTAGCCATGAAACTTTACCGGCAGGCTGATATGACTGAGATGAACCTCCACATGTGAAATCAAAACATTTTGAGATCGTATGACCAACTTACTAAAAATATCAAGTTTCCATAAATAGCAGCCCTACACAAGATAGCCTTTATTGAATTCAAAAACAAAAATATTTTTGGGTGATGCAAGATTTCTCTTACACCCAGGATGCTCCTGCATCAGTATGCATGAAGTGGAGAAAAGAGCTAATGCAGTTGTGAAAGCGAAATTGTGAAAGAAGACATATTTGATATTATTTGATATTATTTTGTTGAATAATCTTAAGGTCAGTTGGACAGTTGTGTTCATTGATCTTTCCATTGAAGTTGTTTGGGTAGTGGGTCCTTCTGTCTTCCATAACTCCTAACAGGGTTAGAATATTTTAACAGGGATTCAAAATCTCCTAACAAGGATTCATATGTATTGAATGTATTTCATAAGAATCCTAACAAAGTCCATCCTTTCACAGGGAATATTCATATTAGTGCACCTTTTGTGGGCATCATTCCCACCGGGGTTTACTCTTTGATCAAGAGGTTCCCTAGTCAACATATCTTATGTTATTGTGTTATTGTGTATGAATATCTTTCTATGGTTGGTAATTATATTGCTTAAATAGTTAAATTTTTTTGAAGTTGATAAAAGTTATAATTATCTGATAACTAATTTATCCCCCCCTCCTCTCAGTTATCTTGGTGGACTTTACTTTCTAACATTCAACACTTCCTACCAATTTCTATTAGAATTTAATTGATATTTCCTCCTATTCTATCAGCCACTAAAACTCAATCTAGAAAAATAGCCAAACATGCCCACTCTAAAATAAATCACTAACATATTAATTTGTATTAAAAAAAAGAAAAAAAATTCAGATATTGAAAACTAACTTACTTACTCAGTAGATCTTAAATAAAAGAGAGTATTCAACAACTTTAATAATGATACTTATTTAACGAGCATAGAAAAACACATCTTATTATTTTATTTTTATCATTTAAATTATTTTAATCCAAACACACCTCCTTTCCAAATGATTAAATTACAACAAAATAGTTTTAAGTGAATAATTAAATAAATTATCTATGTGGTGTGTGATATATTCATATAGATCTGAATCCATCCTTACCGAGGAGCTAGACTCCCCTACGTCAAACACGCCCCCATCCTTAGTCCTATCAACACAAGATCAACTAAATTTCTTCATCAGTAGGTTAGTTACCAAATAAATCTTTAATCCAACTTACATAAACTCACCTTGCATATTTTAAATCAAATCATAATAAAACATTTTTTTTCACATAACATATTTTCTTAACATAATAATTCCTTTATAGCATTTAAAATGACATTCTAACTAAAAGAAATATATTTAAAAAATAATAATAATTTAATAATCCATCATGTAAAACATGTCTAACAAAATCAACTAAGTTGACTTAGGTCGTCAACGAGTGACCAATCCAATAAGTCTATAGAAAGTCGACAATTATTTAAAATAGTTTTAATTTCTAAAATGTGGTTATGCCAGAATATAACCTTAGTGTAATTTCCAAGAAGCTCATTGATCCTCTGTTACTTCTCGTGCATCTGAGTTCATATTGGCCATGGATCTGCATTGTCTATTCCAGAGGTGACATCATTGATTCCTGATTAGAATTGAACTGATTGGAAAAAATAAGTTATTTTTTCTCTTAAGTTTGCACATTGGGTAGCATAGCCTTGGGGCAATTCTATGGGGTCTTCAGTTTGTGTGCCAACCTCCTTGACTCTTCAATTGTCTATGTATTGAGTGATGAGTCAACATTTATTTGGTTAATGGTGATTCTACATGTTGTAGTTAACAATAATCTCTAATCAGATTTGGTGTCATTTGAATACCCTGTGAGATTGTTGAGGATGAGTTGGTATCCAACAGCTAAATGGATTCAAAAATTTGTTTGATGCTAGTGGAAGGCATTAAGATAAAAAGGCTATATTAAATAGAGTATTCCTAATTAGAGCATCTGGAGGGTGTTGCATACCAAACTAATGATAGGAGTCCAATATTTAATCATTGTTATTTTATCTTTGGTGGCATCCTCCTTATTTTGGCCAGTGTATACACTACTCATCTGACACTTCACTGGCACGCGGTTTCTATGTGGTGATCAATCTATGGAGGCCTGAGTCATGGATCAATTATTCTTTATGGTTTTATAAAGCATTGCTTCCAAGGAAAGAGTGCAACAATGAGGATTCATTTTGTCTTGAGTTTATTTGCTCTCTCTAGGCTTTGAATTTGGGCTTGCTGACCTCCTTGTATGTGGAGTCATTGGATGGTGCTATTGTACTATTGATTCATTTGAGGGAGCAGGACATCTGGGATAGACACTTGTAAGAAATAATTAATGTGTATACATAATGCTTTGAATGAGAAATAATGTATTTGGGCATTTAAGCTAAGTGTAGTTGCAATCTTTGAATAAGTTAGAGAAAGGCTAAACATTTTAGTTTTAAGTCAATTTCATTTTATTTAGTTTGGTTTTTATAGAGATATATTATTTCCTCATAATTGATGAAATGAGCCTCAAAAGTTAAATTTGCTAAGCAAGTAGAAAATCTACTAGAAGATGGAGGCGATGGAGGTTGGGGGAAAATAAGCAACCTCTTATCATTCAGTAATGACGGGGTCGCTTATTAGCTTCGGTGGCATTCCATTTTCTATTGTTCTCAGTGTGAATAAGTAGGAATTTCACATTGTGGGGGGGAATAATAACAAATATTCCATTCCCATCTTGTACCAGAAAAGACTAAAGCCAAGATTAGTTTCCAGGTGGCAGCGGCAACCATCTCATATCATTTGTGAATGGAGTGGCACTTATCTATAATGGTGGGTGCATACGTGATAACAAGGACTTGGTTCTCAAACCTTTTATATTATGGTTGGATTTTTATGTCCCACATCACATTTCTTGATTGTTAGTGAATGGATGTGTTTGTCCCCACTCACGAGAAGATGTAAGTGGTTGGATGTGTTTGTCCCCAATCACTATTGTTGGTTGTTTGTGATTGGATGTGTTTGTCCCCATTCACAAGATGATGTATGTGATTGGAAGTTTTTTTCCCTGGTCACATTTGTTGGGTAATTATGATTGGATGTGTTTGTCCCTAATCATAATAGTTGTGAGAAGAAGTGTGTGTCCCTTCTCATAACCTCTTGTTTTTGGATATATGTGTTAGTCCCTATCCAAAATTAATGTAAGACCTTGGATACATGTGTTAGTCCCTATCATTGGTTCCATGGATAAATGTGTTAGTCTCTATCCTTGGACAAAAGCACTAAGTGTAGTGAGGCTAGTTCTATTGGATATTGCTAATGCATGGAGAGGTGATTGAGACATTTAATATGTTTAATCACTACATTACTGAATGGGCACTCATACTATTATCATTTGTGTTTTTTCACTGATGTCAACATATGCTTCTATGAAGGAACTAGACTGGTAATCACAATGTACAGACACTGTACAAATGTTTCAAATGTTGTGAAGTCATATGAGGGTTCAGGTGGATGTTGTGATCTTATATCTAAGATTGCATCATTATATGTTTCATATTGAGAGAGATACATATGTTTTAATGAAGACTGGTCACTGGACTGTGACAGTGAGAATTGACAAAGTTAGTCTCTATGGTTCTAGTATATCTTTTAGAGGATTTGGATTCAAGGTATGCAAGCTTGAAGGATGATAGAAGGAGTATTGATGGATGTTCATTGGTCAGTGCAAGGTACAGAATGATTGGTGACATCATCTATGGCGTATGTTCTGGCGATTGCTTATTATGAAACTGACTCATGAATTGAAGTGTGTTTTATTTGGCAAGCATAAATTAAGGATGTCAGTCCTTAATTATTGTAATGTAATCATTGTAGACTTGTCCTAGATACTATGTGTATCTTAGAAAGGGTTTATGTAATTGTTTGTAATTAGGAAAGCCTCATGGGCCAACCTAGTCATGGTAAATTTTAATAAGGTATATATGTAGAGTATTTTCTTTTGAAAAGATATGGATGGAATGTATGTGATATAAAGAGGTTTTGAAAGCTGTGAGCTTGTGTTTGTTGTATGTAGAGTGGAGGTTTACTAGTGGACTTCATTAGAACTGATAAAGGAAAGATAGTTTCTGGAAAATAGTTCAAAAGATTGTGTATTTATTTATATACACCTATGTTTCAAATAAGTGAGTTCTAAAGGTGGATTTAACCTTCTTTGGGTAGTGAGCCTTGGGGAGTGAGCCTTCCCTTTTGTTCTTGACTCCTAACAGGGTTTGTCCTCTAACAAGGACTATTTATTGTAATGTTTCAATAAGCTCCTAACAGGGCTATATCTTCTAACAAGGATAACTATACTCTCAGTACATCATTTGTGGGTGCTAATTCCCACCGAGGTTTTTACCTTTAATAGGGTTTCTCCAAAACCAAAACATTATGTTATTGTGTTGGCATTCATTGTGTTCATTAGATCCGATATTCTGGAGCTTAAAGTTTAAAGTTTAATATTCTTTTATACAACTAATTCACCACCCCTCTTAGTTGTATTGTGGACTGTTATTCCTAACAATTGGTATCAGAGCTTATGGTCCTCAGAGAGAAATCTTAATAGCTTGAGGTGATCTTGGAGATGGCACTCTATAGGAAGGATGGTCCTAAATTTGATCCTGAGAACTTTGACAGTTGGAAGAACAAGATGTGAACATACTTGTTGTGTTTAAGCATAGACTACTAGATGATTACAAAGAAGAAGGTAGCCTTAAAGACTGAGAATGATTTGTCAACTGCTATTGATGATGAGAAGAAGTTATTCTCATATAACATGGTCGACACAAGGGAAGCACTGATCAACGCACTATCTGAAGGTGAGTTCATTGAAGTTAAAGACTTAGATTTGGCACATGAAATTTGGCATAGATTAGAAGCATTATATGAAGGAGACAAATATACCAAGCAAGTGAAGTTACAAAACTAGAAAATAAAGA
This sequence comes from Chamaecyparis obtusa, assembly GCA_027943335.1. Classification (NCBI taxonomy): domain Eukaryota; kingdom Viridiplantae; phylum Streptophyta; class Pinopsida; order Cupressales; family Cupressaceae; genus Chamaecyparis; species Chamaecyparis obtusa. The sequence goes on from BSBK01004283.1 coordinate 140,492, forward strand.
TGGAAAAGCTGCAAATGATGAGGATGAAAGCATTAGAGCCTATGTTCAAAGGGTCATAGAAGTAGTAGTTGGAATCAAAAATTGTGGAGGCACTTATGGTGAAGAAGAATTTATTACGAAGATCCTTAGATCATTGACTTCTATATACAAGTTGAAGGCAATGTCCATTCAAGAGACTATACCCCTAACTCCAAATTTTAGCAAAGAAATATTGATTGCAGAGCTAACTACTTTTGAAACTGCGGAATTAGGAGAAGTTGTACCTAAAGTTGAATCTACATTCAAGGCATCTGCACACAAGAAATTATCTCCACTTTTGAGCACCAGTAGAGAAGAGCTTGGTGAGTATGCTGAGGAATGGGAATAGATAATGACAAAAGAAAGAAAGATGGATCAACTTGTGGCACTAATTGTTAGAAGAGAAAAAATATGTAAGGGCAAGTTTGAAGGCAAGTTACCCTTGAAAAATTTTTCATGCAATAAGGTAGGTCATTTTGCATCTAGATGTCCTACAAGATTTTTTAAGTACAAACCTAATTATGAAAAGATTAAAAGGGACATAGAATGTTATTATGCTAGTGAAGGAATCTCTAATGATGATGATTTAGATTGTGAAGAGATTAGATTTGTTGTTATTAGAGATGAACCAGTACATGAAGAAAAAGCTTTAGTATCTCATGTTGACAAGAAAATTGAATGGATAATTGATAGTGGTTGTTCTCATCATATGACTGGTGATAATAACAAGTTTGTTAAATTAGTAAATTATGATGGAGGTGTTGTGAGGTTTGGGGACAATCTCCCTAAATCTATCATAGGAGTGGGATCCATTACTCTAGATGGAAAGACTAATACAGACAATGTGCTACTTGTTGAAGGACTTAAACATAACTTGTTGAGTGTCATAAAGTTAATGGATAAAATTAAGTTTTGTTAATGGTAAATGTTTTATCAAAAGTAAGGAAGGAAAACTGATTGCTACCGGTTCAAAATCTAGAGGTAATGTATTTGAACTAAACACATCTAGAGCCTCTTGTTTTGTTGTGAAGGTAGATGACAGTTGGTTATGGCATAGGAGATTTTGTCATGTTATTTTTGATAACATTATGAAGGCAAGTATGGCTAATGCATTAAGAGATCTACCAAAGATTTTGAAACCATCTAACAAGTAAGACTCCCTATGAACTATGGTTTGATCATACTCCTACTATAAAATATTTCAAAATATTTGGTAGTAAATGTTATATCAAGAGGGATGATGAGATAGGGAAGTTTTATGCTAGAAGTGATGAAGGAATCTTCCTTGGTTACTCCATTAAAATCAAGGCTTACAAATTTTTCAATTTGAGATTGAGGAAGATGATTGAAAGTAACAATGTAATTAAGAATAGATGAGAAGTTTCAAATACAAGAAAGAATGTATGACAGTAATCAGATTTTAGAGATAAAAGAAACTACTACTGTTGTAGAAGAAGAAGAACTTGTTGAGGAAGAAAATGAAAAAGAGGCTTGTGATGCTAGCACAAGAAAGACTACTAAGACTCCTAAAACACCAAGGTATGTAAAAAATAACCATCCTAAAAAATCAAATTATTGGCAATACCAGTCAGGGAGTGCTAACTAGATCTAAAGTTAGAGAAGAAATTTGTTTGGTTTCTCAAGTTGAGCCAAAAACAATAGATGAAGCATTTAAAGATGAATCTTGGATAAATGCTATGAAAGAAGAATTAGATCAGATAAAGAAGAATAATACTTGGGAACTGGTTCCTATACCAAAAAATAAAAATGTAATAGGAACAAAATGGGTTTTTAGAAACAAAATAGATGAAGAAGGAACTAGTGTAAGGAACAAAGCAAGACTAGTGTCTAAGAGATACTCACAGCAAGAAGGCGTAGACTTTGAAGAAACATTTGCTCGTATTGCTAGAATAGAGGCAATAAGATTGTTCTTATCTTATGTTGCACATAAAAACTTCAAAGTGTATCAGATGGATGTTAAATCTACATTTCTGAATGGAGATCTTGAAGAAGAAGTCTATAGAGAACAACCAGATGGATTTCCTCTATGCGAGGATAAAGACATGGTGTGCAAATTCAAGAAAGCTCTGTATGGGCTGAAGGAAGCTCCTAAGGCTTTGTAAGAAAGGTTAGACAAGTATCTACTTGGGCTTGGATTCAGAAAAGGTAATGTGAATAGTAATTTGTATTTAAGAACTAGTGAAGATGGAATCCTGATAATAGAAGTATTTATGGATGACATTATCTTTGGAGGTAATGATGATCTATGTAAGAAATTTGCTAAAGAAATGGAAAGTGAATATGAGATGTCCATGATAGGTGAAATGAAATTCTTTCTTGGAGTGCAAATAACTCAGAATGAGAATGGTATTTTCATTTCTTAGACTAAGTATCTTAAAGAATTGCTTAAGAAATTTTGAATGGAAGATTGTAAACTAGTAGGAATACCTATGGTGACTGGTAACAAGCTAACAATGGATGATGAATCAAAGTGTTTTTTTCAAACTTTGTATAGATCAATGGTTGGAGGACTACAATATCTGACCCACACCAAACTAGATATTGCTAATGTTGTTGGAATTGTGGCTAGATATTAGGTAGAACCCAAAGAAACATATCTAGCTGTTGTGAAAATGATACTGAGGTATCTAAAAGGAACCATAGACTATGGCTTATGGTATGACAAAAATGATAGCTTTGAACTTCATGCTTATATTGATGCTGATTGGGTAGGAAATATTTATGATAGAAAAAGTACTAGTGTTGGTGCATTTTTCCTTGGGAAAAAGTTGGTTTCTTGGCTAAGAAAGAAACAAGATTGTATAGCACAATCTACTATTGAATCAGAGTATGTTGTTGCTGATATAAACTGCACTCAAATTGTTTGGATGCAACAAATGCTAACAGACATTAGAATAACTTTTGATGAGCATGTGGTTATCCATTGTGATAACACCAGTATAGTAAATATGTCAAAGAATCCAGTGATGCACTCCAAAACTAAACACATTTCTATCGAGTATCACTTCTTGAGAGACAGGGTGGAAGAAAAGGAAATCAAACTAGAATATATCAGTACAAAAGAGAAAATTACAGACATCTTCACAAAGCCACTAATGAAAGATACCTTTGAATATATTAGAGGTATGTTGGGGGTTCAATGCCCTCCTAGTCAGAAAAAATGATGTAGAGATGCATCATTCTAGAGGTATTCAGAGCCTTATCATTTTCTAGAATGGATGTAGGGATCTACTCCTCAGGGGGAGTGATCATGGAAGAAAGTTTATCTATGATGGTATCCAAAGCCTCATGGCACCCTTTTCCATTGTTATCAAAGGGGGAGTGTTTCTATGAGAAAATCCATACTATATGGGGAGATTGTTTAGTTGCGGGACTTTGGATGTATATAAATTTGGGATAAGATTTTCCCATATGTTGACATCAATGACAAAGGGGGAGATTGTTGGATATTGATAATACATGGAGAGTTGATTGAGACATTTAATATGTTTAATCACTATGTTAATGAATGGGCATTCATACTGTTGTCATTTGTGTTTTGTCACTGATGTCAACATATGCTTCTATGAAGGAACCAAACTAATAATCATAGTGTACAGACACTATACGAATGTTTCAGATGCTGCAAAGTTAGATGAGAGTTCAAGTGGATGTTGTGATCTTATATCAGAGATTGCATCATTAGATGTTTCATATTGATAGAGATATAGATGTTTTAATGAAGACTGGTCACTAAACTGTGACAGTGAGAATTGACAAAGTTAGTCTCTAGGTTTCTAGTATATCTTTCAGAGGATTCAAGGTATGCGAGCTTGAAGGATGATGGATAGAGTAATTAAGGATGGCAGTCCTTAATTGTTGTAATGTAATCATTTTAGACTTGTCCTAGATATAATGTGTATCTTAGCAAGGTTTTATGTAATTGTTTGTAATTAGGAAAGCCTCATGGGCTGACCTGATCATGGTAAATTATAATAAGGTATATATGTAGAGTCTTTTCTTTGGAAAAGATATGGATAGAATGTATGTGATATAAAGAGGTTATGAAAGTTGCAAGCTTGTGTCTGTTGTATGTAGAGTAGAGGTTTACTGGTGGACTTCATTGGAACTAATCAAGAAAAGGTAGTTGTTTGCAAACAGTTCAAAAGATTGTGTATTTCTTTATATACACCTATGTTACAAACAAGTGAGTTCTAAAGGTGGATTTAACCTTCTTTGGGCAATGAGCCCTCCCTTTCATTCTTGACTCCTAACAGGGTTTGTCCTCTAATAAGGACTGTGTACTGTAATGTTTCAAGAAGCTCCTAATAGGGCTATATCTTCTAACAAGGATAACTATACTCTCAGTACATCATTTTTGGGTGCTAATTCCCACCAGGGTTTTTACCTTTAACAAGGTTTCCCCAAAACCAAAACATTATGTTATTGTGTTGGCATTCATTGTGTTCATTGGATCTGATATTGTGGAGCTTAAAGTTTAAAGTTTAATATTCTATTATACAACTGATTCACCCCCCCCCCTCTCAGTTGTATTGTGGACTATTATTCCTAACAAGTTCCACTATTGATTGATATGAGTAGATGTGTATGTCCCTACTCATATCATATAGTGTCTGATGAGCTACTGTGTGTGGTCATCTAATATTGTGATGTACTTTCACCCCATGTTCACACTAAGGGGGGTGTTGGGAATTAGTGTTCACATAGGTAATATAAATAAGAGAATATGCAGGTGGTAATAAATGAGTGGCATAATAATATTAAGTTGTTAAACAACTTAATATTATTATTAGTCATATAATTTATTTAATAGGTTATTTGGTTAGCAGTCATATGTTGAGTTGTTAAAATAAGTGAACATAATAAGGAAAGTATTTTAGGAGGTTCCCTTAAAAATAAGATTGAAGAATCCTACAAATATGTATAGAATGAAATTGTAATCATGGAGAAGCGCATATTATTTTGGTTTGAATTATTTTCAGCTTTTGTCCATATTTCTTATAGAACCAATAGATAATGCTTTTCCAAAAAATAATTTATTCTCTATATCATTACAATCTCCTTGATTTTCAAACCTTGCAAATTACCTTGGAACAGGGAAGTGTCCAATTTATTTTAGTCCCAAATAAATTAAAATATTAATTTGTGAAAGGTCAAGATTTAAGTCAATTGGTAAATTGTTATTTAAAATGTGTCCTAATCATGTTCTTTGCAAGTGTGTGTAGGAAATAGATGTTTATGACATAATGCATGCATGTCATAATGAACTAGAATGAGACATTACTCCATTATTTGAATTGTTCACTAAATCCTTGGAGTGGGATACTATTGACCAACCATGACAAAGGATGTTTCTCTTGATGTAAAAAATTGTGATGAATGTCAACACATAAGTAGACCTACACCAATAATGGAGACTCCATTAAAACCACATATAACTCTAAAGCCATTCGAAAAATGAGGAATTGACTTTGTGAGTCCCATTAATCCATCTTCAAGAAAAAACTAGTATATTCATGTTTGCACATACTATGTGACAAAATGAGAAAAAGTCAAAGCTTTACTAGTGGAAAGAGAGGATAAAGTAGTATATTTTATATATAAACATATTCTCCAGAGGTTCAATGCACCAAAGGAAATAGTTTCTAGCCAAGAACCAAAATTCATGTTTTCTATGAGTGAATCCTTACTGCACATATATAAGATGACACACATGAAATATACTACATCCCACCCATAAGAAAATGACCAATTAGAGGCCGCCAATAGAGAACTAGAAAATATCCTAACAAGGATTATCTCACTAAGAAGAATGGATTGGCTAGATAGATTAACTAAGGCTGATTGGGCCTATAATACAACATGGATAACAATAACTGGGTTTTCCCTACATGAGTTGGTTTATGGAAAAAAATTTATCATACCTATTGAGTTTGAATTAGAAACATAAAGAACAATAATGAAAGTGGGTATTGGCTTGTCAAAAGTAGGGAGAACTAGAATTCTCTAGTTGAATAGTTGTATGCGATGCACATGGAATCCTTACATCATACTAAAGTCGTACAAAAAAAAAGGAAAGGCTAGCATGATAAAAATATCATAAGTAGATAGTTCAAGGTGGGAGATTTTTTGTCTGATTCTAGGTTTCAAGAATTAAAGGGAAAATTACATACAAGATGGTTAGTCTCGTATGAGATTGATCAAGCATTTGAACATGGTGTTATTATACTAATACCAATTGGTATAGAAAGATGAACCATGCTAGTTAATGGTCACTATTTAAAATTATATCATAAGCCAACATCAAAACAAGAATTCTTCACCGATTCAAGTCTAGAGTTGAACATTTCATCATGGAAGAGATAAATTCTGGATGAAGGAATGTGAGTCTTTCTAAAAAGATGAAAAAAGAATGAATAAAGGAGATGAATTCAAAACTCAAGATGGTGGTTTATCTCCTCCAAAAATATGTGAGAAAAAAAAATGGGAATGATTGAAAATTAGAAATGGTGTTCTACTTCACGGGTGAACTAAAAACTAGAAATTGAAGTTCATACCTAAAAGAGTTGAAAACTAATAATGGAATATTTACTTATATCAACCTTAGTTTACCCTTGATGACTATAGATAGCCCCCAATGATTCCAAGAGAATAAGCCTTGCTCCTAACAATGAACAAAGAGAGACTTTGAATGGTTCCTAATGACTTCAAGTACAAAAAAGAAATAATTTTTTATTGATATTTTTTATCATTCAATGAAACTATAAGATTGAGCTCCAAATTCCTTCTGATTGAAAAACTAGTTCATTGCTAGTTAGTTGGTTAGTAAGCTTTTGATGGCTCATGATCGATAAGCTAGTTCTTCATTAGTGAAGTTGGTCATGATCTCAAGATAGCTCCTGATAGAATATGCATTAAATGATAAGTTACACATTGATTATAAATATTATTTTCAAAATATTGTATCTTAATTTAGTTAGTGTGGGATTAAATTAGTAAATGTAGTGAGTATAAATTTTTTACCAAGTCATAATTAATTTCAAAATAAAAAATGTGTTGAAGCATTGATTACGAGGATATAAGTGGAACACATTTGAATGATTGTCGTATTAATTGGTAACTCATTTCAAAAATTATTAATTATTACTTGAAAAGATCTACATACATCAGGAATTCTACCAAACTTTAGCAAATCAAAAGGAAGTACAAGAAATAGTTGTGTGAATCATCTAGAGTGTGAAGAAATAAATGTAGAAGTGTGCACAACAAAATAAAATGAAAGAACATAAATCTTATACCCAAAGTGGCAATAATTTTTTAATAATTAACACATTCATAAAGATGTATTATTTTCCTTTTGGGTAAGAAATCTTAGATTTGTTTTATTGCAACCAAAATAATAGTTCTTGGCAGAGTGTCCATTTTCAAATTGAGCATGAAAAAATTGGGAGTAATGATTTGCTTTGCAATTTTACAATGGGCTACAAGAGGAAATCTGAGCCTAAATAATATTGCCTTGACCCAAAAATTGAAAGATTGTTGGAAAGATTGGGTTGGTTGAATTTTGTAAGAATGTATAAAGGGTTCAATTTGGAGTTCGTGGAGGATTTGTTTTGTAATGTTCACAACAATGTCACTAGAGTAGGGGGAGAAATCATTAAAGTAAACCTATAGAGTATAAGTAAACTATTTGGAACTCCAACTAAGGGAGATTCAGCTTAAAAAAGAGTAAATGAATCTTGATGAATGCATTTCACCAAGCACCTAAGAGAAGGCCAAAGTCCCAAAAAGAAAAAAGGAAATATTAAGGGTGTAAGTCAAAATGATCTTGATGAACCCTGGAAGGCAATAATAATGTGGCTTCTAAAATTTTTCACTTGTGAGGGTCAATATGGGATTATTTTGGGTCTAGGTATGTGCCTTTTAACACACCTAAGATATGGGAACAAAACTTGGCCTGAGGTAAGAATAAATCTACTTGCTTTCTTATTTTCCCAAATTTCATCCATGATATCTAGAGTAAAAACTACGAGAGTTATATAAGTCATCATAACTTAATTCACATGATAATTAAGCATCATTTTCTTAAAAAAGAGTCAAGGAAAGGGGGATGGTTGGAATTTCTCACATGACCCACAAAATAGTGCAAGAAAAAGTCTAAAAACAAGTCTAAGCCAAAAAGGGTAAAATTTGAAGTAGGTGATTTTTCTAGGGCTACTAGAACTAGTACTAGAAGGAGAGTTTAGGATAAATTAGAAGATAAATCATCTACTTCTAACCCTCCTAATCAAACTGATAGTGGGCAATAAATTCCTCAAAAATAATTCACTCAAAAATCCCCTCCAAATATTTCCAATCAAATACTTGAGAAACCATTTGAAATTCACCAAGAGAATTCTATTGTTGTAAATGTTACCCAGTCCGCTATTTTAGAAAAATCCCCTGAAAAATAAAGACATGATGTTTGTTGATCCCTAAGAGGCTTAGGCCTAAATAAGGGCAGTCATGAAGTTTCATAGGAGTGGAAAAAATTGTTCCCTATGAGACAACCTATGGGATTTTAGAAGCTAACTCTTCATGCTGGTGTTCTTGGGAAAGGGGGAGAAAGATTAAACACAAAAACCAAGGCAATATTCCAAAGAGTTTGTAACCCTTTTAATTTCCCTTCAGAGATAAAAAATAACATAAGAGCCAAGAAATGAGCACATAACTCCACAAACTCATCATTGTTGGAAAGAGAACATAGTGCTAGAGTCAAGTCGGCATGGAGAAAATGTTGGAAATCTAATATGGGAAAGTGAGATACTAAGAGGGGGGGTGAATCAAATATCTACTATTAATTCCACTTTGACATAAATTTAACTTACTTATGACAAACATCAAATTCAATACTGAAATAGATCTAACAATCTAATCTTCATCCATGAAATCAAAACATAACACAAAGATTTTGGTTACCCATAAACCCTTGAAAGGTAAAACTGGGGTGGGGATTACACCCACAAATCTTCACTACTGCAGTATTAAATTTTGTATGTTAGGGCTACAAAATTTTATCATAAACTAATGATCTACTCTGTGAGGGGTCTTCCCTGTTAAGAGCTTATAGACATATTCAATCTACCTTAGTTAAAGGATTTAAAACTTACAACAAAGTAAGCACTCGGTTAAGAGATTTACATATGTATGTGAGCACCACTCTGTTAAGATATTTACCCTGATTCACCTACTAAAATGTATTAGTACCTAATCCTTTGGTTTTCATTGTGATTGCCAATAACAAATATTCTCCTTCCAATACATGTTTGATCTCCTCAATCAAATATATCTCTATTCTACCCTTCACTACTTTGCTTGGTCACTCTGAATGATCTCTGCCTATATCAAAATACTTTTCTATATATGAGATCCCCTTCATTCCATTCATACACATTCATACTACATTTTAGGGTTTAAGATCTCATCTTATAGAGACAACAAATCAACCTCCTAGATCAAGATCAACGATCTAGTTTTTCTACTTTTGCTACTTCAGCATTCCCTAAATCTAATAGGCTACATATCTTACATAGGGATTAATGATAAAAAGTATAAGGAATAATCACCTTTGTGATTCCCTCAACAAACATTAAATGTTGTATAGATGTTGGCCAAAATGGTTTACCTAAGTGTTTGTGCCATTACAAACACATGTCAAAACTGGCTAGCTTGGCATATCAAGTCTCTAACACTCGGCATTAACTATTCTTCATATACTAGTGCTTGGCACTGACACTTCCATACAACTTTGTATAAACTACTTGGCTATTACTAAAGTGCTCGATGACCTTTGACTTGCTCGACAGTAACTACTACTTGGTAAATGTACAAGATACAAGTTTAGACATAAATCAGCCTTAACATGATGATTCGGTCACAATGATGACTGACCAACATTTCCTAGAAAATTACTATGTGCTAGACACTAATAGACAAAAAAACTTAGGGATAAATAATCTCCCCCTTTGACATTAGTAGCAAAAACACTTTTTCATGACATTTTAATTGCAACAAGAGTACTTAGTAATATGAAGACTCCCCCTAAGACTTTGACTTGGTCTTCAAAAGATTCTACATATATATACATAAGACTTTGACATACAACTGAATATATACATTACAAAATAGTATGTCATACCTTTCTGTTATTCTCACTATATTTTCTTTGTATGTGACATTTCATATTCCTTATTCATTTCATGTGGTTTCCTCATGTCATTTCTCCTGTTTCTACTATTCCTATCATGGAATGTCATTTCCCCCTTGTTTTTGTCACTTGAAGCTGCTAGGGTGTAGGGGTATTGAAATATTTATCCAAAAATGGTTTATGGAGCTCCATTATCATACCTAATTCATTGTCCCATCCTGACCTAATAGACTCCAAAACCTGTGTCTTTATTTCTAGCTCAACAGCTAGATCAACTATGCTTTCGACAATAGAGAGATGAGCTCTCTCTGTACTAACTCCTTTGTCATTGTTAATTCCCTCTACATAACCTTGAGATGAGGTGTTAACAATGTTTGTATGGAAATTATCCTAGATCTTATTCATCCATCATTAGCCATCAACTCAGCTAATCTTCCCTATGCATGAAGTAATCTGGTGAAGTGAATGGAGTTGGAGCTTGCATCCATACTCAGTGAATGACCGGTAGAATTCAATTCTAGTTGCAGTTTTTCAATCAACTCTTGATTGTCCTTAGTGAAGTCTTCCACATTACATAATTTCTTGTACAGAGAATGAACATTCTGCACAACTTCTTCTAAGTTAGTCACTAAGGCAAAAAGTTCTACCTTTTTTACTATTATTTTAGTGGAAACCTTTTCAAGTACCTTGGTCTCGAATGTTCTCTCAGAACACTGCATGATTTTTTCATTTGCCTCATTGTCATCACTATTCACCTTCTTAACAATTTGAATGAATTGTTCCAAGATAGGTGTAGTTTCATTCACATCATCCATTTCAAAAGCTTCAATAAATAAACCTTTAATTTCATGCAAAACTTATTTTTGTTGATGCTCTCTTCTTAACTCTTCTTGCTTGCTCTTATTCTTCAAAAGATCTTATAATATCTACATTTTATCATAAGTTAAGTTATCATTGTCCCACTTAGGAATCACTACAGCTCCATCAAGTGTATCTTGTGTTCCTGGAGATTTCTCCTTTTTCTTCTATGATTTCCTAGGTGTGTTCCCACTCAGCATCTATATAAGAGCTTTTATGGCCTCTTCTTCCTTAGGCTTTGGTCTTTCCTTTGATATCTCTTCTTCATTCTTCTTCTTTTCCTCCTTATGAGGACTTTTTATTACTAATATAGACTTATCTTCTTGATCTTTGAGACTCTCCTATGCTTATTCTTTCTTTTCCTCCTCGGTAGATGCACTATATAATGTTATTGTTAGCTTGTCTTGTTTCTTGGCACTGGTACTCTGTGAGGCTTGTGGTTCAACTATGATCGTATGAGAGCTTATAGGTGCAATGTCCATAGTTGGTGTACTCTCAATCCTTAGATAGTCTTGTACCTAAATTAAAACTGTATTAATGCTTGATAGAAACTTAGTTGAGGTTGTCTAAACAAGTATTTGACTCTTAATTTCTTCCTTAGTTAAAATATTAGTTTTGATTGGGGCATCCTCAGTGATATCCACAATTGTGATCACATCCTTGATCCACTCATTTTTTCCTTCTTTCCTTATTCTTCCTCTAAATTTTGAGCTTCATTAATGTCTTCCTTATTGTCTAACTGCACTTGACTGGATGTACCTTCACCTGATTGTGAACTCTTCTCAATTATCAATCCAAAAATGATCTTCCACAACCTAGTGCGTTATTGAACAATATCTTCAACCTTATGTTGTAAAATAGTATATGCCCAGAGCTTGGGTACAAACCTATTCCTATACTATTCCATATATTTCTTTATGTACTCAGGGGATAGATTTGGCATGACCTAAGCTAGAGTAATTTCCCTTATCTATTTTTCTATCATCATGGCATACTGCCATTTCTAATATATTCTTTTATATATCTCTTCAGGGATGAGATTCCCCATCTATAAATATGTCATCTTGAATGTACATATCATATCTAGCATTTCCTCTTCTACTTTCTCTTTATCCTCATTGTTTAACTTTTCAAATTTGATTTTCTTAAAGCCTGCTAATCCAGCAGTTCTTTTGATATTGTGGCATATTTTATCCATAGTCAATTGACCTCTTTGTGATGATGCTTTTTCCTTTGTATTTTTTTTAGTATATGTCTCTTCATCATCATCATATTTCTCCAAGACTTACTTCCTTCTTGGTTTATTCCTGAGATTACTTGGCATAGGCTTAGTTTGTACTAGTTTCCTTTTTCCTATTGTTGGTATCTTTTTCTATGGCTTAGTAGTTGTGACAGTAGAAGCTTCCCTGGTTCTCAGTCTAAGTACTACAAGAGGAGTGGGATTTTGTTTCTGCAATTATCTCTTTCTAAGCTCGGCAAATGATGCCTTCTTTGGAATTTCAATCTCCTCCTCATCACTACCTTCAGAATCACTAGTCTTATCTTCTCCTAGCCCTTGTGTTAGTTCAAGAGGTGCATTTTCCTCTTCTCCTTTTCCTAGCATCTTTTCTAGGTTCTTAACTAGATTCTTTATCTTTCTCTCCATGGTTTATGACTTTAACCCCATGGTTATCTTAGACTTAGATTCCTCATAAATCCCAAAAGGTTTAGCTTTTCTATCAATTTTCTCATCTAATAAGGTAGTTATGGTTGTTTTTGTCTCATCTACATTGACCTTATAAGCTAGTGGCCTTAGCCATGATACTCTCGGTATAATAGCCTGAGCATATGTATGGTAGGTATCCACTAGGAAACATATGTCATTGTAGTGCTTCTGTACTAGTGATACAGGGATCCTACTCCTCTTTCTCATTTTCTTTTTGAACTCTACAAAATAACTATCCATAACACTTTCAAAATTCTCTCCTAACTGATCAACAAACTCATTTATCTGTTGGGTGGCTGGTCATTCCTTATTCCATACTACATCTCCAATTGTAGGGAAACTATTTTGAACATAGAAGAATAAACAAGTGAGCAGAGAACTGAACTTACACATTGAATTCTTGGCTTTTCTGCTTGAAGTAAGGTTCTCGGCAAGCTGGGTTAACTGCAGCTCGGCAAGATCATAAGTGTGATATTTCTTCACCATCTTCCATGCTTGATTGACTGCAATACAGGGAACATTGTCTAACCTACTAGACTAGTAGAATTTGTGAGTAATCACTCTAACTGCAAAATCTATTTCCGGATAAGTGATTGTTGATATAGTCATCCCTCTCTTATTCCACACTACCTGAGTGTTTGTTTGTATAATTTCTTTACTCTGGCATCTCATTGTCTTCTTCCCTATTAGACTAGGGTAACTAGTGACTCGGTGTATCATCTCCTTAGTAATCTTGATAGGTCCACCCTCTAGCCATATCTTCATGTCATGAATTATGTTTAACATAATTTTGATCCATTCAACCTTAAAGTTTCACGGGAAATCAAGGGCACACACTAACTCTTTCTCAATAACTTTCTGATGTTCATCCTTCAACACTCCATTGTTTCATAACTTTTTATAAGCCTCCCTAAGCTCATAATCTCCTAATTCTCAAATTTTACACATGTAGCATGAGCGTACATCATTGATCATTAAGACCTTTAGTAGAATTGATGACAGGGCACCTGTGAAATCTCCCTTCACCACACTCTTCAGAACTACTTGAAATTTTTATGGTTTGCATGCATCATTTCTTACAAGTTGAAAATTTAACACTTCCTTTCCTTAATTCTTGGTTACAGCAGATGAACTAGATTCTATATCTCCAAAATCTAGGGTTCAAATAATAAATTTGAGTTACTCAATAATACCTTGTTAAATAGTCCTTTTTTATGTTTGTCGATGGCACACTATAAATATCTTCACAAATTTCACTTAGCACAAATAGATCTATGTTAATCACCTTGAAATTGCTCTGCAAGTTCTCAAATCACTAGGTGAAATAAGAATAAATGGTAACATTGTGCTTTATAGACTTCAAATGGTCAGATTAGGACTTCATTAAATGATCTGTACATTGAGTAGGTGTATACAGTTGTCTCGGTCTTCTTATGTTGACTCGATTAACATGTACTTGGTCAATACTACCATTCAATTTTAGCTCATTATATATCACATCTCAGCTATCATAGGAGCTCGGCATACACTGAGTGACTCGGTCACTATGGACTTAAATACTGATGCTTGGCATCAAATGTGCAATATGAATTCTTTCTCAAATCTATCCTAATGCATCTTAATTTATGTAGATATGGACTTTAACATATCAAATGTCAGGAACTGATGTAAAATAAATCATTAAAAAATTTAGCTCCTTGATGAGACAATTTATTGTCTTTATTTTGTTATAATCTTTATACTTTGTTGACACTCTTTATGCTCTGATAAGACATTTCCAAAACATTTATGAACCTATACCTATGTGAACTTGTGATAAGTACAATTAGAGCCACAAAGACTATGGGTAGTTAGAATGATAGGTTTTGCTAGCTATTATATATATAATGCAGTACTTCATATAGCTACTTTAATCTTTGTTCTAATATTTGGGTAAGAAGTTGAAATGTTCAATTGTATATATATATATCGAATGCTACTAACCTGCCAGGAGAATGAGGAGTAGTTCAAGAGTGGTGCAACCACATTAAAGAAGGAGCGTTAGGAATCTAGCCATGATGGAAGGAGCCAGCATGATTGTAAGGATCATGTCATTGCTAAGAATGAGCTTGCATTCCAGAGAATATAGGAAATAGTTCTACTATATTTCCTCAGTATTGTTATTCTGTTATCCACACTTATTGTAAAATGTCATGGTTTTTATACTTCCTCTTTCTATGGTGAGTTTCAGTTAGACTTTACTTTCATGATTTTAATAAGAATCAATCCTTTATATAAAGGGATTTAATTGGTTTAGTTAGGAATGATAAAATATATCAGAATGTTGTGCTCAATATAGTAGAGTTACTCTTTTATGTTCTTGTTGTATTGTTCAATCACTATGTAATTAGTTTCTAAATATATAATGAAAGAGTGATTTTGAAGTATTTTCTATGTTGGTAGTTAGAAAAATCCAACCAAGGGGGCCCACTTGGGAGGTGGATTAGATTAGGATAGAGTATATTTTCTTCCCACATATTTATGTGCTTTCAAGTAGAAGTTATTGTTTTACTCCTGCAACATTGCTATTGTGAATGTTCCTATAGCACTTGCAGAGATATGCATAGTTGACGCTTTGAGTTGTTAAATAGGTATAGGATAAGTTTACAAGCTTTCTGTAGTCATTTCATTAAGTATTTAAGTGTGTTTACTTTCCTGCAGCAATAGCATAAGTTTCTTTCATGCACTTTATCTTCTTGTAGCATAGGCAATATAACTCCTTGAGGAACTTAGTGCAAAAATTGTGTTGTCCCATTTCAAGTCTATGTCCCTGGGTTGACAATCTAAATACATTTCATGATGGGAAAATTAATCATTAGTATGAATACATTATTCTTAAGAGAGAAAATGGTATGATTATCACTACCTATTGTGAGACTGTTCATTTTTTATGTCATTTTCGGGGATGGTGTCAAACTAGGAACCTTAATGAGTCATTCATTTTTGAGATTAGTTTTCTATTTTTAGTCAATAGAGAGTAGTTGTGAGATTGCTTCACAAGTGCATCAACTCACTTGCATGCATCAAAGAAGGCAAGATATTCATGGTAGATTTCTACCAAAAGAACCTGTTAAACTGAAAGAAGAGTTTGAAGAACTTGAGTTACCATTTCTTTATGCAAGTCCTGAATTTGCTGCATCATCTTCAATAGAAGAAGATCCTCATGATCCATTTGACCTTCACCCTTTTGCACAGATATTATCCAGTTTCCTCAATAATTCCAATCCAAGACCACCTGTTGACCAAAACCTTTTGGTTAATAAGACTTCCCAGCCACAGTTCCAATATCCAGCACCTCCAGTAATGGTAGCTCCTACCTTTCCATTTCCTATTTCAAGTCTTATCAACAACCCTAACCTCAAAAACATACCTATTTCAGCCCTACCAAAATTCTATGGATTTATTACAGAGGACCTTGACACCTTTTTGTTTGAATTTGACATTTTGTGTCGAATTTTTGACTATAACACTAATAGTCATAAACTTAAGTTGTTCCCAGCAACACTGAAGGAGTCATATCTCAGATGGTTCATGGGCTTAGGAGAAAATGCAATAACTGATTGGGATGGAATGAGAGATTTGTTTCTAAGGAAGTATAAGGAATAATACAAAGGTGGTGATTCAAAAGTAGATGACATCTTTCATATGTCATAGAAAGAAGATGAGACACTAGAGGACTACATATCACATTTCTTATGATGAGACACTAGAGGACTACATATCACATTTCTTATACAACTTGTAGAAGAATCCTCAACATGCACTGTAGGAGGATTCATAGTAGCTAATTTTTCTAAGAGGAGTGAATGATAACTACTTGGAAGCATTAGACCTCATGGCTGGAGGAGATATATCTCAGTCTTCCTGCAATGATCTGAAAAAGATTTGTTTGAACTATTCCAAAGTAGTAGTAAAGAAGGGAAGAGGATTCTGTCCAACACTGGCAAAAGGAAGTGGCTCCAACATTTCCAAGATAGAGATCTCAAACCTGCTATCAGACTTCAAGCAAGACATCATTAATGATGTCTCTACACATCTGGACATGATGACTACCAAGAAGAAGCATGCAGACATGGAGGCTAAGCTAGTTGAATATTGTCCCCATTTCCACAAGAAAAATAAGGATTGTCAGTGCAAGCTAGTAGTGAATCTGGAGAATCAGCATCTTCCAACTGAGTACTTAAAGATAGAAGGAGAGGACAAACAAGTTTTCTTTGTTTCTCAATGTCATCCATGGGCTACAAGACAAGGTATACCTCAAGACCCACTACAAATTTCAAATCCTTATAATAGTCAGTGGCAAAATAGGAACGTTCAAAGCCCTCCTTAGTATACTCAACCTACCTAGAATAATGCTTGGCCCAATAATCAATAGAACCAATGGTTTCCACAACAACAACCCCAGTGGCCACAACCTCTAAACCAATGGAAATCACCACCAGGAAATTGGTAGCCTACTAATCATTGGAGAGGACCTCAACCATGGCTTAACTAGAATCCTAGATATCCATCTTTTCCACCTCCAATGAATACACCTGCAATTATGCCACCACCTACAAATATAGTTCCTCAAAAGTAGACACAATTACCTACTTAACCACATCTAAATCCCAATAGCCAACAAAAATAGTAGAAAATGTATGCTACTATTGCTCAGTAGTACCCTTCTTATGCTCTAAACATAGCCAATATACACCTAAGATCAGGTACTACTTTGCCTACACCTGAACCACCACTTATCACTGAAGTGTTGGACCTTCCTGCAGCATCAGTACCACTCCTAGAGAATGCTTTTCCAACTACAATTGCCCCAGCTAATGTTTCCAATTCAAATAATGATTAGACACCAATAACACCTCCTTTTCCTTAGAGGCTCAACCTAGACAAACCTACACCAAAAGAGGACCAATCATTTGATATCCTTGACCAACTAAAGAACATGCATGTCTAGATTCCCCTATTTCAAGCCATCAAGGATGTTCCTATTTATGGAAAAGAAATCAAAGAAGCTTGTCTCAAAAAGCCTAGATGGAAGAAAAAGGATCCTACAATAGTTCATGTTATAGGACAACTAGCTGATATTATGCTAGGAAAATTGGTAATTCCAAAATATTCTGACCCAGGGAGTCCAGTTGTTAATATCATCATTAATGGTAAGTCTAGAAAAAATGCTCTCATAGACTTAGGTGATGTCATTAATATAATGACTAAGGATACCATGAATAAAATGAGCATAGAAGGATTACAAGCTACCCCAATAATCTTACAATTAGAAGATAGCTCTATTGTCATCCCTAATGGGATGATAGAAGACATAATAGTAGCCCTAGATTCATGGGAATACCCTATTGATTTCATAATTTTATCACCAAAGGTCAATCTTGTTGGTTACCCTATTATTTTAGGATGTCCATGGTTAGAAACAACTAATGCAAAAATTAGTTGTAGATCAGGGAACATGACAATATCAGATGGGCAAGAAACTAAGAAACTAGCATTGTATCCTCTAGCTCAACCCTAGCCAAATTTAAGCACACCTATATGGCCAGATTTAGGAGATGGGGAAGAAGAGTTGAAATTTTTGGTTCATCTCATGATGTTACATAGGAAATCCTTTCTAAAGTTGCAGGAGGAAGATGAAGTAATTAGGAGCATTCTTAATAATGACTGTGTTGTGATCAAAGATATATCTGAGAGTTCTATGTTGGAGTTAACTACATATGAGGACCATCTTGTGCATTGTTTTTTGCCTTCAGAACCTAATATTATTCATCAGCTACTACCTTGTGAAGTAGATACAAGTCCTATTTCTAAAGTATCCATGCTTGACCTTACAACTACTATTGAGCCTTCCAAGGGTCACAATCTCCATGTAAATAATAAGTTGCCTTCACAGCAGATGGAAAAATTAACTAAACTTCTACAAACACATGAAAAGGCCTTTGCATGGGATTATGGGGATATAAAGGGACTAAGCCCCTCACTTTTTACTCATAGGATATATATCAATGAGGGAAGTCTACCACTCCGCTAGCCTAAGAGGAGGATAAACCCAGAGTTAAGGGAGATAGTCAAAATAGAATTACAAAAGTTATTAGATGTTGGCTTTATGTATCCTATATCTGATAGTAAATGGGTGTCACCTTTAGTTATAGTGCCCAAAAAGGAGGGTAAACGGAGAATTTTTGTAGATTATAGGGAGTTAAACAAAGCTACAAAAAATGATCATTTTCCCTTACCATTCATTGATCAAGTACTTGATACTTTAGTTGGTAAAAAGTATTTTTCCTTTCTTGATGGATATAGTGGATACAATTAGATTAGCATTGCTCCATAGGACCAGGAAAAGACTACATTCACATGTCCATGGGGGACTTATGCATGTTTTGTTCTACCATTTGGGTTGTGTAATGCTCCAATAACATTTTAGAGAGCTGTAATTAGTATTTTTACTGACATTTCACATGACTGCATGGAGATATACATGGATGATTTTATAGCATTTGGGGTGACATTTGAAGAGGCTCTGCAGAACCTTGAAAAAGTGCTGATCAGATGCAAGGAACATAGTCTTTCCCTCAATATTGAGAAATGTTTTATGATGATGCAAGAAGGTGTAGTGCTTGGCCATTTCATCTCAGTAGTAGGAATCCAAGTAGACCTAGCAAAGATTGAGGTAATTCTCACATTACCCACACCTACCAAACTAAAAGATGTAAGATCTTTCTTAAGACATGTTGGCTACTATATGCACTTTATTCAAAATTTTAGTCAAATAGATAGTCCTCTATATACACTTCTTACCAAAGAGGCTAAATTTATATGGACACAAGCATGTGATGAGTCCTTCCTGTAGCTCAAATAACTCCTAACAACTGCACTAGTCGTAAAAGGGCCTGATTGGTCTATTCCATTTCACATACATACAAATGCATTAGATTATGCCATAGGTGTTGTGCTAGGACAAAAGCCAACTAACCTTGAGAATTTAATTTACTATATTAGTAAAAGCCTCCATGGACCAAAATTAAACTACACAGTTACTGAAAAGGAGCTACTAGTTGTAGTTTATGCATTGAACAAATTCCACCATTATGTCACAGGCTATCCCATCTTTGTTCACACTGATCATTCAAAAATTAAATATCTCATGAACAAACCTACTATCATAGGAAGGTTAGCAAGATGGCTTCTACTATTGCAGGAATTTGACATAATAATTATTGATAAGCTAGGGAAGGCAAATGTAGTGGCTGATTATTTGTCTAGACTCCAAAATGTTGATGCAAACACTACTCTAGTTGAAGATACATTTCCAGATGAGCACTTGCTCCATATTATAGTAAAAAATCCCTCATATGCCAACATATCCAATCATCTTGTAGCCAAAAAAATGCCCCCACATTTCTCTCCAAAGGAAAAATGAATGCTAGCAGAGAAAAGTTTCCAATTCTCATGGATTGATAATAATTTATTTTATAATGGTCCAGACCAAATCATGAGAAGGTGTGTGAGAGAAGATGAAATATATGATATACTACATGCTTTTCATGATGAGCCATGTGGAGGTCACTTTGTAGCAAAGAGAACAACTCTGAAAATCTTAACAACAAGCTACTACTGGCTAACACTTCACAAGGATGCTACCAGCTATACAAAGAAATATGATAAATGTTAGAGGATGGGTCACCCAATCAAATTAGATGAAATGCCCCTCAATCCACAAGTGGTGGTAACATCATTTGACAAATGGGGCATGGACTTTATAGGTCCCATAGATCCTCCTTCAAATGGAAAATCATATGTCCTGGTATGCATGGATTATCTGACCAAGTGGGTGGAAGTAAAAGTTATGCAGCATGCCAAAGATCAAAAAGTAGCAAAATTCTAATATGAGGATATTTTCACTCGTTATGGCATGCCAAGAGAATTGGTAAAAGACCAAGGAGCATAGTTCACTTCAAATTTGATCAATAAATTAATGAAGGAATATAGCATCAGGCATAGGAAGTCTAGCCCTTACCATCCACAAGCGAATGGACAGGTAGAAGTCACAAACAAAGAAATTGTGGCCATCTTAACAAAGATAGTACAATTGCATCACAAGGATTGGAGTAGCTAATTAACTGAAGCAGCCTAGGCCTATCACACAACCTAGAAAACAACAATAGGATTCACACCTTTTGAATTAGTCTATGGGAAGGCAGCAATGGTACCAATAGAATTTGAACACAAAATATTGTACACAGCTCTGGAATTAAATATCAATCTTCCTGTAGCACAAACCAAATGCCTTCTCCACCTCAATTCATTAGATGAGATGCGTAAATCTATAACGGAGTGAATGGAGCTAATCCAACACCAAAAAAAGAGGTGGCATGACTCACATATCAAGAATAAGCACTTTCAAGTGGGTGATTTGGCTTTACTATATGATTCCAAATTCAAGGAGATTCCAGGAAAGCTACAAACTAGATGGCTAGGACCATATGAAATTGAACATATCTATAACAATGGATTAGTTTAGTTGACTACATTAGATCCAGTCCAATTCAAACTACTTGTAAATGGACACCACTTGCACCTCTATCACAAGTCCCAAAAAAAAGAAGACTTCCTGCAGGAGTTCAGTACAAACACTTCAATGATACCACTAGTAACACTCCATGTAGGAGAAGGTGAAAGCCTTCTTCCTACACTTGCAACATAACATGCCTTCGAAAACAACCCATAATAAAACTTCATTTAATATGATGTACAATTCTTCATTTACTTTTCTCTCTTCTTCTCTCCAACTCATCTCATTTCTCTTTCTTCCAACCATTCACAAACCACATCACCCATATAAACTACACTCAGATTATTTGGATGAAACAAATGCTGATAGACATTGGAATAACTTTTGAAGAGCCTATGGTCATTCATTGTGACAACATCAGTACAATAAACATGTCAAATAATTTGGTGATGCATTCCAAAACTAAACATATCTCTATCAAGTATCACTTCTTGAGAGACAAGGTGGCACAAAAAGAAATCAAATTGGAATAGATCAGTACAAAAGAGAAGATTATAGAAATCTTCACAAAGACACTACCAAAAGATACCTTTGAATATCTGAGAGGTATGTTAGGGGTTCAGGCCCCTCCTAGTCAGAACTAAATGAGGCAGAGATGCATCAATCCAGAAGTGTTTAGAGCCTCATCATTTTCAAGACTAGATGTAGGGATCTACTCCTCAGCGGGAGTGATCATGGAAGAAATTTTATATGTGAAGTCATTTGAATGCTCATGGCACCCTTTTCCATTGTTGTCAAAGGGGGAGTGATGCTATGAGAAAATATCTACTGTTTGGGGAGATTGTTAAGCTGAAGGACTTTGGATTGATATAACTTTGGGATAAGATTTTTCCATATGTTGACATCAATGCCAAAGGGGGAGATTGTTGGATATTTATAATGCATGAGTGTTCATTGAGACATGTAATATGTTTAATCACTATGTTATTGAATGAGCACTCATACTATTGCCATTTGTGTTTTGTCACTGATGTCAACATATGTTGTTATGAAGGAACCAGACTGGCAATCATAGTGTATGGTTCATGTACAGATGTTTCAGATGCTATGAAGTTAGATGAGAGTTCAGGTGGATGTTGCAATCTTATATCTATGATTGCATCATTAAGTGTTTCATATTAAGAGAGTTACAGTTTTTTTGGTAAAGGCTGGTCACTGGACTATGATAGTGAGAATTGACAGAGTTAGTCTCTGAGTTTTTGATATTGCTTTCAGAGGGATTAGAATCAAGGTATGAAAACTTGAAGGATGATGGAAGAGGCACTAATGGATTCTCATTGATCAGCATAAGGTACGGAGTGATTGGTGATGGCATCTATGTCCTATGCTCTGGCGATAGCTTATTTTGGAGCTAACTCAGGGAATGAAGCGTATGTTTTGTTTAGCAAGCACAAATTAAGGATGTCAGTCCTTAATTGTTGTAATATAATCATTGTAAATTTTTTATAGATACCATGTGTATCTTATCAAGTGTTTACATAATTTTTTGTAATTAGGAAAGCCTTATGGGCTGACCTAATCTTGGTAAATTGTAATAAGGTATAAATGGAAGGTCTTTTCCTTGGAAAAGATATGGATGGAATATGTGTGATATAAGGAGGTTGTAAAGGTTGAAAACTTGTGTTTGTTGTATGTAGAGAAGAGGATTACTGCTGCACTTCATTGGACTTGATCAAGCAAAGACAGTTGTTGGTAAACAATTTAAATATTGTGTAATCTTCATATACACCTATTGCGAACTAGTGAGTTTTGAAGGTGGATTTAACCTTCTTTGGGTAGTGAGCCCTCTATTATTCTTGACTCCTAACAGGGTCTATCCTCTAACAAGGACTATGTACTATAATGTTTCAATAAGCTCCTAACAGGGCTATATCTTCTAACAAGGATTACTATACTCTAAGTACATCATCAATGGGTGCTAATTCCCACCGGGGTTTTTACCTTTAACAAGGTTTCCTCGTAACCAAAATATTGTGTTATTGTGTTGATATTCATTGTGTTCATTAGATCTGATATTAATGAGATTAAATTTTAAAGTTTAATATTATATCATACAACTGATTCACCCCCCCCCCTCTCAGTTGTATTGTGGATTGTTATTCCTAACAATTGGTATTAGAGCTTGTGGTCCTCAGAGAGAAAGCTTAATAGCTTCAGGTGATCTTGGAAAATGGCATTCTATAGGAAGGATAGTCCTAAGTTTGATCCTAAGAACTTTCACAGTTGGAAAAAAAAGATGCAACCACATTTTCTATGTTTGGGCATAGACTACTGGATGATTGTAAAGAAGAAGGAAACTCTAAAGGCTGAGAATGACTTGGGTTTAGCCACCGATAATGAAAAGAAGCTATTTTCATGTAACATGGTCACAAGAGAATTAATTATTAGTGCACTTTCTGAGGGTGAGTTTACTAAAATTAAAGATCTGGATTCGGCACATGAAATTTGGAATAGACTAGAGGCACTCTATGAAGAAGATAAGTATACCAAACAAGTGAAATTGCAAAACCGGAAGACAAAAATGGAGGATCTGCAAATGAATGAAGATGAAAGCATTAGAGCCTATATTCGAAAGGTTACAAAATCTATGGTTGGAATCAAAAATTGTGGAGGCACTTATCGTGAATATTAAGTCATTGCAAAGATTCTCAGATCTCTAACTCCTTACAAATTCAAGGTAATGTCAATTCAAGAAACTATACCCCTGACTCCAAACTTTAGCAAAGAGATGTTGATTGCAAATTTAACTACCTTTGAAGCTATGGAATTAGGGGAAGCTACACCTAAAGTATAATATGCATTTAGGGCATCCACACACAAGAAAGTTTATGCACTTCCTAGCACAAGCAAAGAAGACCTAAGAGAAGAGATTGGTGAGTATGTTGAGGAATGGGAAAATATAATGGAAGAAGAAAATAAGATGGAAGAACTTGTTGCACTAATTGCTAGAAGAGAGAAAAGAGGTAAGAGAAAATTTGAAGGCAAATTACCTTTGAAATGTTTTTTATGCAATAAGATAGGTCATTTTGCATCTAGATGTCCTACAAGAGTTCCTAAGTACAAACCTGATTATGAAAAGATTAGAAGAGAAAAAGAATGTTATTATTCTATTGAAGGAATCTCTAATGATGAGGATTTAAACAATGAAGAGATTGGATTTGTTGCTATTAAGGATGAACCAGTTCATGAAGAAAAAGCTTTAGTATCTCATGTTGACAAGAAAACTAAATGGATAATTGACAATGGATGTTCTCATCACATGAATGGTGATAAGAATAATTTGTTAAATTAGTAAATTATGATGGAGGTGTTGTAAGGTTTGGGGAAAATATCCCAAAATCCATCATAGGAGTAGGATCCATCACTCTAGATGGAAAGACTAATACAGACAATGTACTACTTGTTGAATGACTGAAACATAACTTGTTGAGTGTTGGACAGTTAATGGATAAAAAATTTCAGTTAAGTTTTTTTAATGGTAATTGCTTTATCAGAAGCAAGGAAGGAAACCTGATTGCTACCGGTTCTAGGTCCAGAGGTAATGTATTTAAACTAAACACGTTTGGAGCCTCTCTTTTTTTTGTGAAGGTAGATGATAGTTGGTTATGGCATAGAATATTTTTTCATGTTAACTTTGATAACATTGTGAAGGAAAGTATGGCTAATGCAATAAGAGATCTACCAAAGATTGTGAAACCTTCTAACACTGTATGCAGAGAATGTGTTATGGGAAAGAAAACTAAAAGCAGTCATAAAAGCAAAACATTTTCATCAAAAGGAAAGCTGGATCTGGTACATACAGATCTATGCGGGTCTACAAGAACAAAGTCATACTATGGTGAAAGGTATTTTATACTCTTTGTTGATGACTTTTCTAGAATGATGTGGGTTACTTATTTGAGAGAGAAATTAGAAGCATTTGACAAATTCAATTTGTTTAAAGAAAAAGTAGAGAATTGTTAGAGTAAAGTATTAATTATGTTAATTAATCTTTACTCCCTTCTTAAGATGTCAACTTCCTTTTGCTTTAGTTAAAAGCACATGCACTAGTTGGTCTAAACTCATGCATTAGTCATGTAATAGTTAAAAAGATTATTACATGCACTAGACTTTGCCTTTCAAGGCTTTTGATCTCCTTTATAAGTATGATCCATTGTACATTCAATTCATTCATTTATTTGAGGATATTTTCTTCTTCATATTTTTGAGTCAAACCCTTGCCCTCTTCTTGTCTCTACTTCCTTGTAACAGGTTTTTGTATGCAGGTGATCTTCAGGTTTTGTGGATTTGTATTGCTCAAATCCTACATGGTATTAGAGCCTAATCTGCTACAGCTTGTTCATGTTTGAAGGATTCAAATTAGGGATTTTTTTTGCCAATTTGAGAGGTTTTGGTATTCTCTTTTTATAGAGAGGGTTTCCTGTCAAATCTAAGGGGGACCTATTTTTCTAGTCATCTTGGCTTCAAAAGGACCTCATGGTTGTATTTAGAGCATCCAAGAACCCCAAGATCCATATAAATTTTGTCCAATTTAGACACAATCGGAATTTGTGAGAAAAAAATTTGTAATTAGCCTCAGCATGAATCTCGAGGTGATCACTATTTTTGGGAGCACTTCTGGCCCAAATGGACCTCACAGTTGTGTCCGAAAGGCTTGAGATAGTCAAAATTCATATAAAACTTGTCAAATTTTGACAAGTTGGCTTCTGAGGCAAAAAAATTTTGCCTACCAAGCCGTACGGCCTAGCACACATACCAAGACAGTACGGCAAATCTTTAAAAAATATATATATAAAAAAAAAATTGGGCGCACCACCCAGCAGCCATCGATGCTTCACCGCGGTCTCCACCACCTCTACGGCCTCTGCCCACCACACCCGCACCCAGCTCTGTAGCCTCCGCCACCCGTGCCACCCGTGCCTAGCTCTGCCGCCCTCCGGCCGCTCCACCCCACTAACCGCCAGTGGCTAGGCTAGACTGCTAGCAGCTAGCCCAAACCACCAGTGGCTGGCCCCTTTGCGCTAGGCCTATGTGACCAGGGGCTAGCCCCTTCACATTTTCTTGGTTTTTTTTTTGCCATTTGGAGCCTTTTTCTCTGAAATTGGCTTTCTGGGAGCTCTAACCATCATTTTTTGACAAACGAGATATTGCCAGAAAGCTGGTTCTGAGCCTGATGCTCTCATGGAGTTTAATCTATATTTTTTTTTCCATTTAGCTTGTTGTTTCTGATGTCAAAGCTAGATTATCCTTTTTACATTCCAGGGGGGCTAATTTGCTCAAATTAGCTCCGTTTTTAAATCCAAAAGAAGTGTCGGAAAGCTCTTCTCGAGCACCATCCAGATTTCTACCTATTTTCATTAGAATTTTTTCAAGGTACACAAGATTTAGATCTAAAGCTTTTTTTCTCTTCTCTTGATAAAGAAAATCATTTTAGGCTTGGGGGTTCGATATTTGGCTTGTGGGGGGGTCTTATTTTCTTGTTTCTTTTAGTTAAACAAGATATTTATCAAAACAAAACCCCTTCTAAAAAACATGGCCAAGATCTCTTCTTGTCTAGAACTTCTGACCCCACATAATTATCACACATGGAAAACCCTGATGACATGGCTTTTCCATTCAAAAGGGCTCTGGTTTTGTCTAGATGCAGTGTAGCTAGTATTACAGAGGCCCTTTGAGATCATGTAGCATCGAAACAAGATGGATGAGGCTATGGGGTTGATTTATTTATAGGTATTAGATAGCTTGCAGTTTCATCTTGATGGGTGCAATACCCCTCTAGCTATGTGGACCAAGCTTAACACTTTGTTTGGTACAGTGAATGAGTTTCGAGCACTTCAAATTGAGGTAGAGCTTACCTCTCTTGTACCTAATTATTTTCCCTCTATTTAGGACTTTTTGATGAAGTTCAAACAATAGAGATCTTTGTTACATGGATGTGGAAAGCAAAAGACTGATAAAGAGTGCATTTATCTGATTCTGTCTAAGCTTAGGGGAAACTTTTAGATCTTCTCTTCTACCTTTCATTCTACCATGGATGCTTTGGGACCTACATTCACCATGCCCACTTTTGAGGTGTTTTGTGATCGTTTGACTAGAGAGCAGGCCAAACTTACTTAGTTGGACTCTCTAACAAGATCAAAGAACCATGCATTGGTTTCCCAACCATCCAAAGAAAAGTAGAAGAAGAAGCCAAAACAGATATCAGATTCCTCTTCTCAACACTCTACTGGCCCATCATCTTCTTCTAAGAAGGAGAAATAAAAGACTGATAGACCTACATGTTCCTATTGTCAGAAGGGATCTCATGATGAGTCACATTTTTTTTAGAAGAAATTTGATGGTTATGAGAAACAGATTGCGGATTTGCAAGTTCTTCTTTAGAAGACCATTGTTTCCTCTCCATCCTCTTCTACCTCATAGGGGTCTACTTTTTAGTCTTCCTCCACATCTTCAACATCTAGATAGGATTTTGGAAAGGGTCATGCATTATGAGCATCCATTGCATCCTCTTCACAAGTCCCTTGGATACTAGATTCAGGTGCTTCTCACCATATGGCATCTTCTCAAGGGGTCTTCTCTACTATTGAGGCTTCTCCCATTTCTCATATTCTCATGGGGAATAACATTGTCCTGACAGTCTATGGGAAAGGTTCAGTCAGCATTCAAGATGGCACATTTAATGATGTATTGTATGTTCCATCTCTGTCTATAAACCTTCTCTCAATTTATCAAATTACACATAGTGGTTCAGGGAAGACAGATGAGTTCACTACAGATTCAGTCTTCATTCAAGATAGTATGACAGGAGGTATTTTTTCTATAGAGTTGATCATTCCACCCATCTCTACACCTTCTCACACTTTGGTCCACCATCTCCATTTTCAAAGCACATCTCTCCTCTTTCGCAAGAGCCTCATGTGGTGCAATCAGGTCGCTTGAACCTTTGCATTGTTCCTGAGATCACTACTATGACTGCCACACCACATCCTGTTGAGGTCTTTTCTCTTCAACAGGATTCTTCTTCAGCACTGCCTGACCCTCCAGCTCCATTCATTGAGCCACCAGGTGCACTTGTTGAGGATTCTACAGAGGACATTCATCTCCTCTTTCATGACAGTGTTAGCACACTTGTCCCACCACCTACATTGGGGATTCCCTTTCAGGATCCTCGTGTTTTCTCATTTGAGCATCAGTTAGGTCTTCCAGTTTCACCTCTCATTCAAGGGTTTCCTTGTTCCATGTCTTTTTTTCTTCTGCATTGGGGTTGCATTGGTTTGATCATTTCCACAAGGGTTCCATCATTCTGGGGGGGCTTTGGTGTCTCACCCCTCTCTCATGGGGGGGCTGATTGTACTTATGGTTTTGAGAGAGTCTCTTGAGCCATTTCTTTTTCTACATTTTTTTATCTCTTTTTGGAGTAGGGTTTTTTCCCACTGGGTTTTCTCTATTTCTCCATTTTACAGAGATTTGGTTGTGCTTGGGTACCTGATCAAGCCTTTGTAGCCGGAACCCATTTTCTTTCTTCTTGCATTGTTTGTAGATGCATCATTGCTCATCTTAAGGGGGGGTGTTAGAGTAAAGTATTAATTATGTTAATTAATCTTTACTCCCTTCTTAAGATGTCAACTTCCTCTTGCTTTAGTTAAAATCACATGCACTATTTGGTCTAAACTCATGCATTAGTCATGTAATAGTTAAACTAATTATTACATGCACTAGACTTTTCCTTTCAAGGCTTTCGATCTCCTTTATAAGGATGATCCATTGTACATTTAATTCATTCATTTATTTGAGGATATTTTCTTCTTCATGTTTTTGAGTCAAACCCTTGCCCTCTTCTTGTCTCTACTTCCGTGTAACAAGTTTTTGTATGCATGTGATCTTTGGGTTTTGTGGATTTGTATTGCTCAAATCCTACAAGAATGAATCAGGATTGAAAATAAAGTGTTTAAGATCAGCTAGAGGTGGAGAGTTTACATCAGATTTATTTAATTCATACTGTGAAGAGCATGGGATAAAAATACAAACATATGCTCCTAGGACTCCACAACAAAATGGGATAGCAGAGCGAAGAAACAGAACCTTACTTGATGCTGCCAGGACAATGTTGATTGAAGGAAATATATGTCATGTACATTGCAGAGAGGTTGTTTGTAATACCCACCCATAGGTTGCTTCGTGTTTTAGGTGATTGACCGAATTCTTTTAGGTCACTTTCCATGTGATCGATTATTGTTTCATTAATGATGATGTGGATTATTATTATATGTTTATCTAGTGTATGCATAGATTAGATGATGATGTTTCATGATGATAGATTATATGTTTTATATTGATTACGACGTACTTACCCCATACTTGCATGTGTATGGTGATTATGTGTCTGTATCTGTTTGACGTGCTTGTGTGGTAGAGGACGGAGGTGTAGTTACTCACATAGTTGAGATCCACACGTCCAACCATACCCTATCATTTTCTGTTATATATTGTATGTACATGCTTTGTCTTTTGATGATAGGTTTGCAGGTACAGGGCATCATCTTCCCTGAATTGGCAGGAGTGAGCGTGCCCACAAACATTCATCTCAATGGTAAAGAGGGGAGATAATTCACAGACCCAAACCCTAACCCTAGCCAATTGTCCTAGAATTGGACAAGTACTAGTATGACTACCTTACCCAAATTTACTTGGTTGGTATGAATTTGTGGATCTCGTTCTTGAGTCTGTGCATGTTTTCAGTTTGCTTGGTTTATTGTGCTTGAATTTGATTATGCTTGATTCAGTGGATTTATGATTATTTAGGTGATTTTATATGATTATTTATGTTAGGACTATAGTTGAATTTAATAATTTAATTATGTTCCTATGTTTAATTTGGAAATTATCTAAAGTCAATTATTTGATTTATTGAAATTATTTTATTATGTAATCGTAATAAGGATTATTTATGTTGAGTGCATTATTAAATAAATTGAATATTTAAATGCATGCTTTAGGATGTAATAAATATTTAATTTATTTAATTTGGTTTTAATTACTAACATGTGCTCAAATGGTAAATATTTAGAATTATGCTTGTTTATATTATTAAGTAAATAAATAATTAATTGCGTGAATTTGTGATGCATTGATTATTTAATTTATTGAATAAATGAATTTAAATTAAAACATGTGCAAAATTGGAAATAGAGTTTGTTTTCAAAAAGACAACTAGCTTTCAAAAGTCAAGTTGAGTTGTGCATATTAAAAGATATTTTAATTAATTAATTGTAATTTCTTTCAAATTTGGAATTTGAGTTGAATTAGGAGTTGTCCTATGAGTCACTTTTCTGATTGGAGTTGAACTCTAAGTTAGATGTTGAGTTGTCTTCTGTGATTGCTTAGATTTTGGAATTGAATTCCTATTAGGAGATTTTTGCTTTCATTTTTTAGGGAGATAGGTTTTGGAGAAGATTTTTGGGGAAGCTTGTGGTTTTGGCATTTTTGGGGATTTGTGGATTGTTGTGGCAGCATGTTGGTGTGAATTTCTCTATGCATCTGGATTGGGCACCTGTTTGCAAATTAGCTTTCAGATCTACAGGTTGTGTTTGAATTTGGAGAGAATTTGATTCTCAGATCTATAGGGGTTTTCATATTAGATCCATTTCTGGCATTGGATCTAAGGCAGGCATTGTATTTTGCCTATTATCTCTGTTTTCACATCTATTTGTCTTTCTGTACTTTTATAATTTTCTATGTTTTCTTTTTTGGTAGATCTATGTTTTTGATAGATCTGGGTATTTAGAAACCCTTATGTAGTTAATTTTTGTATTTTATTATTACTTGGCATTGTGTCGTTATGCTGGCCAAATTTCATTGATTAATTGTTCATGGTTTGGCTATAAATCGATAAATCAATCCTATTGAATAGTTTAATTATAGTGTTGAGAGAATAATTAATCCCCTATTAAGAAAAATCAAATTTAGAACAAAAAACCCAATCTTAGTACAAAATATTCAATTCTGGTTAAAAATATATTCCTGTGCAAATTTACATGGTTTTAATATATTGTGTGAAGATTTTCAAGATCTCTATAAGGAGGAATAGATTCTAAGATTCAAAGGAATCTATTGGGATTGTAAAAAGGAAATTCCTATATTTATAAATTCTGTTAAATTACTAAATTGTTATTAAAAAAATTAAAACCAGGTGTACTGGTTCATGTTATAAAAATACTAAGTAAAATAAATAATTATAAAAAAAAATTATACTAAAAAAAATAAATGTGCCTTTACCTTGAATATGATAAATGCTTTATTGAATAAAAATAGCATTTGATGTTTTTAATGATTTGGTTTATTTTTTAAAAAAAATATTGCATATTTTTATGGGGGCGGGGGCCACCACACCCCCCAATCCCCATTCTCCCTGCACGACGGCAGAGAGTACTACCGACGGTAGTACTAACTCTGCCGAGGTAGAGGAAGTACTGCCGAAGGCAGTACTTCCCTGCGCCAGCGTGAGGTACCATAGAGACAGGGGAGTGGGGCCCGCAGGGTCCCCCCCATATGTTATTTTATTTTGTTTTAATATGTTTATTGTTATTTCATTTTAATTTGGTTTAATCTTAATTAATTTTTTAATGTTATTTAATTAATTTATGTTATTAATTTGTATTTGTTAATTTATGTTAATTAATAAATATAATTAATTTTTTTTATATGTTATTTAATTTAATTGAATTTAGTTAATTAAATTGATTCTTGTTGAAAATTAGTTTAAGTTAATTAATTTGTAAAGATAATTGGATTTAATTATTAGTGGTATTTTTGTTTTTTGTTTGTTAATAAATCAATCTTATTGATTTATTTAAGTGCAAATAGATAACTTGGCATCATTACTTTATTAACTTGTTAGCATCTTTTCTTAAAGTAAAATGACATATATGTTTACATTAGGGAATGTTTCCCTCTTAATATATTTATTTGTTTATTTGACCATTTATTTGGAATTGATGTAAATCTACTGAAATTGGGTGTTTTACTTCTTTAAATCCTTGGGTAGTCTACAAAGAATATTCTATTATCTATGTCAATATTGCAATATTTACGTCTTGTTCCTCCTAGTAAGTTTATTATTTCTCATGCTTGGATCCAATTATACGTGACGTGGAGTTTAAATTCTTATGGATTATTTATATTAGTATTCAATAATATGAATGTTGTGTTCTTCATGCTTGATGTGTCTTCTGGTGTAATTTTAATGGGTTATTGGGTACTAGATGACCTAGGAGAAAACAGAGGCAAGGTTATGTGTCAGTTGGATTGTATTTCTATATTGTGTTTATGTAAGTGTTTAATTCTGATTGTCATCTATGATTTTATCTTATGGGCTCTTATTGGATTAGTATCTATTTATGGTATCTGTGTAATCATTTGGGTTTCTATATGTGAAACTGCATCTAGGATTACTTGGTAGAATACCTATTTGATGTTTATGTGATTATGAGCCTAGGGGAGATTGATTAAGTGCATCTTAGGGGAGTGGCTTATAATGGAGGTCGGGACCCAAAGTGGTCAGCACCTGGGAAACCTATTGTAGGTTATGTAATTA
The DNA here is from genome assembly GCA_027943335.1 of Chamaecyparis obtusa. Lineage (NCBI taxonomy): Eukaryota > Viridiplantae > Streptophyta > Pinopsida > Cupressales > Cupressaceae > Chamaecyparis > Chamaecyparis obtusa. Next base: position 173,490 of record BSBK01004283.1, read on the forward strand.
AGTGATAACATAGTAATTAAAACTTTATAGATCATTTAAAAAGATAAGTTAGAGTATGGTTATGATTAGAATTCCTCATATCTGAGAGAGAGTATTCTAATCCCATATGGTATGTATTGAGGTTCCGGGGCCCAGAGTGGTTAGTTCCAGGGTAACTCAATGCTTGAGAGTCTGGGGTCCATCATGACCAGTCTAGGGTACTCAAGTAGATAAACATGTGATGACACTCCCATAGCATGTAGCCTAAGTCATCTCCTGAGTTTTTGTTTATGCCTCTGGATTAGTGTGTATCACCTTTCACTTGATTATTGTGTACCTTGAGTAGAGAGCTTTCAAGATTCCTTGCTCAGTGGTTTTATCCTTGTTTGGTTTTGGTCTTCCGATTGGGGTTTGTGGTTATCTCCTCAGCACATTGGGGTAGACCTTTGTGGTTCTACACAGACTAGTGGTAGTGATTCTTTACCATTTGAGATTCAATGTCCTAGTGTCGGTGTTGTTGATACTTATGCAGTTGGATTCCTTCTTGTTCTTCATTGATGGTTTCTTATCATACCTTCTTTTATGTAGTCCTATATTAGAGTATCGCATGTGATATCTAATATGGACATTGTACTTTTATGTTAGTTTTATTATTACATACCCTATGACATGTGTAGTGGATGTCAGTTAATTACTTATCATGGATGTCCATGAGGATTGTATTCATTGTTGTAAGTTGCGATTGTATCATTTATGATATGGTATCTTTTGTTATCTTTCTTTAGTTGTTTTTTTTGTTCTTAAGTAATTCTACGTCATGGGACCCTCAATTTTTGTAATCTGTATTGGATGTTGTTCAATGTGAATAAATGGTAATTACTTCTGTACTATTGTGTATCTTGTATGTTAACTTTTTTTTAAAAAAATGTTCACCAAACTTAGTAGCAAGTTATAGGTTAACTTCTCTTGGGTTCCCTAGCGGGGCATTACATTGTTGGAACAACAATGTACACATTAAACATAATTCAAATCAGAGATGGCACAAGTAAGATTCCCTATGAACTATGGTTTGATCATACTCCTACTATAAAATATTTCAAAATTTTTGGTAGCAAATGTTATATCAAGAGGGATGATGAGATAGGGAAATTTGATGCTAGAAGTGATGAAGGTATCTTCCTTGGTTACTCTATTGAAATCAAGGCATACAAATGCTTCAATCTGAGATTAAGGAAGATGGTTGAAAGTAACAGTGTAAGAATAGATAAGAAATTTTAGATAGAAGAAAGAATGTATGACAGCAGTCAGATATCAGAAGTGAAAGAAAACACTACTACTATCGAAGAAGAAGAACATGTTGAGGTAGAAAGTGAAAAAGAGGCTTGTGATGCTAATACAAGCAAGACTACTGAAACTCCTTAAACTCCAAGGTATGTAAAAAATAACCATCCTAAAAATCAAATTATTGGCAATATGAGTCAGGGAGTACTAACTAGATCTAAAGTTAGAGAAGGAATTTGTTTGATTTCTCAAGTTGAGCCAAAAACTATAGATGAAGCATTTAAAGATGAATCTTGGATAAATGCCATGAAAGAAGAATTGGACCAGATAAAGATAAAAAAATACTTGGAAATTGGTTCCAAGACCTAAAAATAAAAATGTTATAGGAACAAAATGGATCTTTAGAAACAAAATTGATGAAGAAGGAACAATTGTAAGGAACAAAGAAATACTAGTATGTAAGCATTACTCACAGCAAGAAGGCATAGAATTTGAAGAAACATTTTTTTCTGTTGCTAGAATAGAGGCAGTAAGATTATTTTTATCTTATGATGCACACAAAAACTTCAAACTATATCAAATGGATGTTAAATCTACATTTCTGAATGGAGATCTTGAAGGAGAAGTATACATAGAACAACTAGATGGATTTACTCTATGCGAAGACAAAGACATGTGTGCAAATTGAAGAAAGCCCTGTATGGGTTGAAGCAAGCTCCTAGGGCTTGGTATGCAAGGTTAGACAAGTATCTACTTGGACTTGGATTCAGAAAAGGTAATGTGGAGAGTAATTTGTATTTAAGAACTACTGAAGATGGAATCCTGATAGTAGAAGTATTTTTGGATGACATTATCTTTGGAGGTAATGATGATCTATGTAAGAAATTTGCTAAAGAAAAGGAAAGTGAATTTGAGATGTCCATGATAGGTGAAATGAAATTCTTTCTTGAACTTCAAATAACTCAGAATGAGAATGGTATTTTCATTTCTCAGACCAAGTTTCTCAAAGAATTGCTAAAGAAATTTGATATGGAAGATTGTAAACTAGTAGGAACACCTATGGTGACTAGAAACAAGCTAACAATTGATGATGAATCAAAATATGTTTTTCAAACTTTATATAGATCAATGGTTGGAGAGTTACAATATCTAACTCACACCAAACCAGATATTGCTAATGTTGTTGGAATTGTGGCTAGATATCAGGCAAAACCTAAAGAGGCACATCTAGCTGATGTGAAAAGGATACTGAGGTATCTCAGAGGAACCATAGACTGTGGTTTATGGTATGATAGGAATGATAGCTTTGAACTTCATGCTTATACTGATGTTGATTGGGTGGGAAATATTGATGACATAAAAAGTACCAGTGGTGGTGCATTTTTCCTTGGGAAAAAGTTGGTTTCTTGGCTAAGTGAGAAATAAGATTATATAGCATAATCTACTTCTGAATCAAAATATGTTACTGCTACTATGAACTGCACTCAGATTATTCAGATGAAACAAATGTTAACAGACATTGGAATAACTTTTGAAGAGCTTGTGGTCATTCATTGTGACAACACCAGTACAGTAAACATGTCAAATAATCTGGTGATGCATTCCAAAACTAAACATATATCTATCAAGTATCACTTCTTGAGAGACAAGGTGGTACAAAAAGAAATCAAATTAGAATATATTAGTACAAAAGAGAATATTGCAAACATCTTCACAAAGCCACTACCAAAAGATACCTTTGAATATCTCAGAGGTGTCATGCCCAAAATAAATGACCAAAAAAAATGTAACAATTTTTTTTTTTTGCAAGGTGAAGAGTTAAGAGGTGACTACAAGGTTAGTTGTACTTCATCATCGGCTATGATGGGTCAATCTAAAATCAAGCAGTTAGCTAGTGTAGGGAGAGTCAGACCTTGAAAATGGAATGCCTTGTGTATTTAGTTCCATAGTGACTTATGTTCAAGGTGCATTCCGAATGTCTAGGGCATAAGTCTTCTCCCTAATTAATGTCTTTTGTCCAACCACAAATTCAGTGTAAGCATACCTAGGTCACTAAGTTCATTATCAGCCTAGATGAGGGCTAAAAATACTAACATTCCTAATGTTGATCAATGCTAGTCTGGCTCACACCGATTACCTAATGAACAAAATAAAATATTAACTTAATATATTGATACTTTTAAAGTTAAATCCATTTATACCAAAAATACTATATCTTAACAACAATTTAAGTCTCTATTAAACTCTATACCCTTAATATGATCTAAGATTTGTGTTAGGAACATAACCAATATATGTTTATAAGAAAATGCCAATAAAGAGAATCCCCTAACTCAATTCTAATAACCCTAGATTATTAACTAGTAATATAATCCAATAACACTATACTTGAACCCATGATCCTCAATTACAATTTGAATTAACCCCTAATCAATATGACACCAATTCCCTCTTAACTTATTGTTAATTAGGATTACTAATGTAGTTAGGAATCAATGAATATGGAATAATAAGATTACATAATTACCACATAGAATATTTGCTTACATCTAAAAGATACCCCTTCCTATAATAACACCTACTACTCTATGTCTCCTAGACCTATTACCCCTCAACCCTTTAATTTACATATACTAATTTATGAGAAGGGAATGTCAAATATATGAACAAAATAAATAAAATTAATTCTCCCCTCAAAAATTCCTGTCATCCACTAGCCCTACCAATGGGCACATCACATCTTAATCCTAGAAGCTACTATCCTCAAATCTTCCACCTACCTACCCTTAAGTTAGTTTTCTTAACAACCTAGCCAAGACCCATGTCAAAGGGGCATATATCTAGGTAAGGGATCAAAATCTTGGTGGGTCCCACTTCTTACATGGGTGATTTTTGCACTTACCAAAGCTAGGATGGATAGGGAATGGTTTTAAAGTTAATGCAAACTTTTAAAAAGTAATTCAGCCTTCCCAAGGAGATAGCCAAGTAGTGGGTACGCATGGAAGGGTATGAGGGTACTTTTTTTTTTACTAATGGAATGTGTCAGACTTACATGATAGAATTAGGTGCATTTGGGGAAGAGGTAGCTTGCAAGTTGAGTGAATATTAAAGCCATGTCATCTCATGATATGCATAGAATTTAAGGAGAAGGCAAGGCAATTAAAATTTGTGTTGAGTGTCACTTCTCAAGGGGCCCTTCTACTCACGTAAGGGGTAGTATTTGACCATGAAATAAACTTATTTTACTCCCAACCCAATCACCTGCGCATGGGAGAAAGACTTTGGTGTGGGGTCCACTAGCAAGTGGAGAGTTTTTATGGAGTGTTTTATTAATAAAGTAAATTTGAAACTTAATCAATATAGGTTAGAGAGTATTAATATGGTTAATATATATTTTAGGCTATTAGTTTAATTTAGGTGATTAAATTGAAAGGGAAAGGGGAATATTCTCTATGGAAAGAGAATATTTTATTTCCCCATACAAAAAACCAGAGAGTTATTTGCTCTAATAAAATTCTGGGAGGTGATATTTTATGGTATAGTTTTTTTTTCTTGTTTTCTCAAGCTTCTTGTTTGATAGAAGAGATCTAATAAAATGAGTTTGAGAGTTTAATTGGTGTAAGGAAATGTGAGGAACATGAATATCACATTACTTCATAATTTTAGTTTGATTGAGCTTATTTTGTTGACATGTTTATTCAAGGAGAAAAATTAGATTGAAATATTGTTTCAACTAAAGTGATGTGCATGTTGTATATGTGATTTATTCAAGGAGAGCTAGATTAAATTTGAGCTCAAATATTATAATAAAACATCAATAGATTACAAACTCCATACATCTACATCCATATAAACATTCCATTGAAGTTAATAACTTGATTATTCTAACAACTTGGAAATCACTTTTTTTTTCTTGCATTACATGGATAACTCTACTAATGTAAAAGCAAAATTACAATGGCATGAAGGTAATTGAACAATCATAATCATAATGAGATCTCTCTTACATTTGCAATTACATATAACACAAAAAGAGAAGTCCTCTCATTTACAACTAACACAATACAAAGGTGGATAAAACCCAATCAAAGTTCAATGGAGATGACAACTCTCCTCCATTACATCTTCACAAAGATAAAAAGGTATACAACAACATTTCATTATTCAATCTAGATGATGATTCCTCATCAAGAACCAACAATGCCACACAATATAGAATATTTATACACTATTACACCAAGAAGGAGAACTTCTTCAAGCATCTTCCACATGAGTATTGGCATCCCATACCTGCAATAAAATGATGGAGAACCATGGGTGCTCACCACCCAACCTAGGTCTCTTATGATACCACCCCCGAGCTTGGAGAACCAAGGCTAAATGGGTATGCAACAAGATCAACAAGATGCTCACAAAACAAGTTACACAAACATGCATACAACAAATTACTCCCTCCCAAGGCTACACAAATGAGTCTTACAAACTCATTGAAGAGGGTGGAGGTGGGCTTTTCCAAGGGGAGATTGCCATTGCATACTAATTTCTCAACATGAGCATTTTGTTTCCTCTTCAAGGCTATATAACCAATATCTTCATACACATACTAATTTTTCAACGTGAGCATTTTGTTGCCTCTTCAAGGCTATGTAACCAATATCTCCATACACATACTTTGCTTATCAATATCCACAAAATACAAGGATACAATGGCTTCCATGGTGCCCATACACCATGGACTTATCCCTCTTCTCCAAGAGAAGAGACTCTCACCTCATGGAGAGCCCAACTAACCCCTCCACCCATAGGCCACTTCTTCCCTTCCCAAAGGGTGAGTAATGTCTCACACCCATAAACAAGAACTCCCTCAATCAAGCAAGAAAAAAACAAAACAAGATCAAACCATGAAATCAAAACCCAAAATCCCTCCATTACAACACATTATCACAACAAGAACCAAGATTCATATGCATGAGAGAGAAAAATACAAGCTAATCTAATGAACAAGTAGAAAGGCTTCCATGAGAAGAGTAACCAACCTCCACAAGTGTGATGGAAATGGAGATTTGAGAAGAGCTTATACACTTATCCTTTCTCAATCCAAACCCTAATGTCTCCAAATGTAGAGAGTGGGTGAACACCCACTAAATCTCCTAAGGGCCTCTAAAAAGGCCTCCAAATTTCTACCCCCCCACCATCCATAAATGAAGACTTGACTCTATGACCTTGTTGTCTTTCCTTGTCCCCCCCATGATAAATGCTTGATTGAAAGAGAGGGGGTGGAGTTGGGTAGAGATCATGACTTATCAAATTTCGAAGTCAAGAGTAAATGGGTCATAAAATAGGTTACCAAGGTCACTAGGGAATTATAGACATGCTTAAAACCTTCCTAACCCATAACCCTATCCATTAGGTACTTAAATTATGTCAAAAATGACCCTTAGAACCCCTTTTGGCCTCTAGAAGTGACTAGAACTAAGATGGATTAAAACAAGCACATAACAAGTGTCAAGTGACACTAACAATTACACAATACATACCCAAGGTCCTATCCTAGATGAAAACAAGAGATTAATTAATAACACACATGCAAAGATTCACATTTTGATGCAGTGCAAGGTAGGAGAATCCCCGATGGAGATGTCCTAGCCCCCAGAAAATAACCACACAATAGAATATAATAACAATACAGAGATACACAATGCCAATACTCATAATAGAATCATCATATTTTCATCCAACATGCCCGGCTATAAGGCCTTCTGGGTTACGGCCAAATACAATGCAATTACAATAGAAAATCCATAAGATCTCGCAAGATCCAAACCAAAACCCTAGCTAGCCTAGATCCACACACTGGTAGGAACCCCCAAGGAAGATCTAAACTTGTGCTCGCAAGCCCACCAAGCAATCTCCTTGTTTCCCAAGCCGCAGCTACTAGCTCTCCTCAAAACTCACTCCACATCCACCTCCTCTTCTCCCAAGTGGATGAATGATTGCCTAAAGACTTCCCCCACAACCCCTACTTATACCAATCTAAGCCACAGGTCGGCCCTAAAAATAAATTAAATACAAATACCGAAATTAAATGCCACAAGTCGGCCAACAACAACAATTAAATTCCCAAAATAGATGTCTTAGTAAAATCGCGATATCTCCTAGCTCCGAATGAATTAGAACTTGTGCTTCAAACCGTAGGAATAAATATAGGCCCTCTTCAATCCCAGAAATTTTTAGCCTCTAACTCTTTGTGGAAAATTACTTATACAGCCTGAAATAGGCACCAAATTCCTAAGCAAGGTCGAGCACCCCTAGGCCATGCTAAGCAACCAAGACCATGCCAAGTTCCACTAAATACATCAAAACCAATTTCCCAAGACCCAAGTGGGTTTATCCAACTCTACCAAACCCCTCACATATGAAAATAAGTCCACACAACTCCATCAAATTTCCCAAACATGCAGGATAGCCAACTACCCTGGGATGCTCCTGCATCAGACTCCCCAGGTGCGAAAAGAAGTATGCCTCATACTTTGATGCTAGATGAAATATCCACAACCATCTTCATCTTCACCAAAGGCTTCCACTCCAATAGGGACAATAGAACCAACATGAAAATCACCCAAATCCACATCCATCTATCAACCACTAGAATCTCAACCATCCAATCAACATGCTCACTCCCAGGAACACACTGAACATAGTGCCTCACCAACATTCTCTGTAGCTGATCACTACCAACAACAACAATATCTTTGAACATGAAATCCATGTCACCAACATGTAAGCTCAAATCCACAATAGGAGCAACATGTAAATCCTCAACCATGTCAACCACCAACAGGTTCACATTAGGAACATACAGATCCGTAGTATCATGTAGATCCTCAACCACATCAACAACTAGTGAATCCACACCAGCAACATCCATATCAACAACATCCATATCACCAACATGTGGATCATCACCCTTATCAAACTGATTATCCATGACCAAGTGCTCCACAATTTCCATGTCAGACTCAACCAACTGATCATGAAAACCAATCTCAATCACAACATCAACAAGGTTAGGAAGCTCCATAGAAACATCCACAAGTTTCTCCACAAGTTCCGCATCAGCCTCCACACACTGATCAACAAAACCAACTTCCATATCAACCTTGCTATGCCCTCTTCTCTCTTGAACAAGTCTTCTAACTGGCCAGACAACTCGCTTCCTGATCGGTAGACTCCAGCTCCATGGTTTCAAGATCTCTTGAACTCTCTTATGAAATTTATCCAGAGATGGATCACTCTCAACCATCCTTTCCTTAACTTGATCAGTCAATCTAGCTTCCAACTGAGAAAAAGTCTTTGAAATATTCTTCTCCACCACATCATGGAGTTTTGCAATCATCTCAGGGTCCAATCTTCTTAGAGCCATCTTCTAAGATCTTCGCAAACCCTCTGTAGCAAATCACCAACTAGATCCAACCTTCAACCAGGTCCTAGTGCAAACTGCCTCACATTCGGTGCTCTGTCCACACACTCAGGAACAACCTTCACTCTGAAAAACTCCACCCAAGGTCCTGGTGTAAACTGCCTCACATTCAGTGCTCTGTCCACACACTCAGGAACAACTGTGCTCTGATACCACTTGATGCAGTGCAAGGTAGGAGAATCCCCGATGGAGATGTCCTAGCCCCCAGCAAATAACCACACAATAGAATATAATAACAATACAGAGATACACAATTCCAATACTCATAATAGAATCATCATATTTTCATCCAACATGCCCGGCTATAAGGCCTTCCGGGTTATGGCCAAATACAATGCAATTACAATAGAAAATCCATAAGATCTCGCAAGATCCAAACCAAAACCCTAGCTAGCCTAGATCCACACACTGGTAGGAACCCCCAAGGAAGATCTAAACTTGTGCTCGCAAGCCCACCAAGCAATCTCCTTGTTTCCCAAGCCGCAGCTACTAGCTCTCCTCAAAACTCGCTCCACATCCACCTCCTCTTCTCCCAAGTGGATGAATGATTTCCTAAAGACTTCCCCCAAAACCCCTACTTATACCAATCTAAGCCACAGGTCGGCCCTGAAAATAAATTAAATAAAAATACCGAAATTAAATGCCACAAGTCGGCCAACAACAACAATTAAATTCCCAAAATAGATGTCTTAGTAAAATCACGATATCTCCTAGCTCTGGATGAATTAGAACTCGTGCTTCAAACCGTAGGAAGAAATATAGGCCCTCTTCAATCCTTGAAATTTTCAGCCTCTAACTCTTTGTGGAAAATTACTTATACAGCCTGAAATAGGCACCAAATTCCTAAGCAAGGCCGAGCACCCCTAGGCCATGCTAAGCAACCAAGACCATGCCAAGTTCCACTAAATACATCAAAACCAATTACCCAAGACCCAAGTGGGTTTATCCAACTCTACCAAACCCCTCACATATGAAAATAAGTCCACCCAACTCCATCAAATTTCCCAAACATGCAGGATAGCCAACTACCCTAGGATGCTCCTGCATCACATTTACAAGGAGTTCACATTACAACGAGGCTTTTAATCCCATATCGGATTAAGCCTTGGCTTACTCAATTCACATTTGTTTAACCTTGGTTCTTTGATTAATTCCATGGTTCTCTTACCTACACACTACACATCAAGCATTAGTAGTCCAAGATGATAACATTACATGAAATATACATATTCAATTCACAATTTAGCAATATAATCAATGTGCATAATTCAATTCTAATTGCTATATGCAGAATCCAAATTTTCCATACAAAGTGCTTAAGCATCACAATTATATAATCATCATGACATGTCACCTGTGGAGAAATAAAATTTAAACATGATCCAATATTCCCATCAAAATCATACTACTAAATATGCATAATCAAAATCTCAACATACTCTAAATTCTAATGCACATCATGAGGTGATCCACATGACATAATAATCATCATCAAAATATAGTATCTCGAGTCTCTATCAGAATAGATCAACAAGTGTATCAATGTATCAAAATGTGAATAAGAAAAGATGCTATGATGGGTTAGGGTGAGGCCTCGCAAGAGGTATGCTAGGGGTTCAGGCCACTCCTAGTCAGAACTAAATGATGCAGAGATGCATTAGTCCAGAAGTGTTCAGAGCCTCATCATTTTCTAGACTAGATGTAGGGATCTACTCCTTAAGGGGAGTGATCATGGAAGAAATTTTATATGTGAAGGTAGTTGAAGGCTCATGGCACCCTTTACCATTTTTGTCAAAGGGGGAGTGATGCTATGAGAAAATCTCTATTGTTTGGGGAGATTGTTAAGCTGAAGGACTTTGGATTGATATAACTTTGGGATAAGATTTTCCCATATGTTGACATCAATGCCAAAGGGGAAGATTGTTGGATATTGCTAATGCATGAGTGTTGATTGAGACATGTAATATATTTAATCACTACATTACTGAATGAGCACTCATATTGTTGTCATTTATGTTTTGTCACTGATGTCAACATATGCCTTTATGAAGGAACCAGACTAGCAATCATAGTGTACAGTTCATGTACGGATGTTTCAGATAATGAAAAGTTAGATGAGATTTCAGGTGGATGTTTTGATCTTATATCTATGATCACATCATTAAGTGTTTCATATTAAGAGAGTTGCAGCTATTTTGGTAAAGACTAGTAACTAGACTATGACAGTGAGAATTGACAGAGTTAGTCTCTGATTTTTTGATATTTCTTTCAGAGGGATTGGATTCAAGGTATGTGAACTTGAAGAATGATGGAAGAGGTACTGATAGATGCTCATTGTTCAGCACAAGGTATGGAGTGATTGGTGATGTGATTTGTGGCGTATGCTCTAGCAATGGCTTATTCTGAAGCTGACTCAGGGATTGAAGCATGTGTTTTGTTTGGCAAGCACAAATTAAGGATGTTGGTCCTTAATTATTGTAATGTAATCATTGTAAATTTTTTATAGATATCATGTGTATCTTAGCAAGGGTTTATGTAATTCTTTGTAATTAGGAAAGCCTTATGGGCTGACCTGATCTTGGTAAATTGTAATAAGGTATAAATGGAAGGTCTTTTCCTTGGAAAAGATATGAATGGAATATGTGTGATACAAGGGGGTTGTAAAGGTTCTGAACTTGTGTCTGTTGTATGTAGAGAAGAGGATTATTGGTGGACTTCATTGGAACTGATCAAGAAAAGATAGTTATTAGTAAATAGTTTAAAGATTGTGTATTTCTTCATATACACTTGTTGTGAACTAGTGAGTTCTGAAGGTGGATTTAACCTTCTTTGGGTAGTGAGCCCTCTATTATTCTTGACTCCCAATAGGGTCTATCCTCTAACAAGGGCTATGCACTGTAATATTTCAGTAAGCTTTTAATAGGGCTATATCTTCTAACAAGGATTATTATACTCTCAGTACATCATTAGTGGGTGCTAATTCCCACTAGGGTTTTTACCTTTAATAGGGTTTCCCCGTAACCAAAATATTATGTTATTATGTTGACATTCATTGTGTTCATTGAATCTGATATTAATGAGCTTAAAGTTTAAAGTTTAATACTCTATCATACAACTGATTCACCCCCCCCCCCTCTCTCAGTTGTATTGTGGGTTGTTATTCCATACAATTGGTATCAAAGCTTGTGGTCCTCAAAGAGAAAGATTAATATCTTGAGGTGATCTTGGAAAATGGCATTCTATAGGAAGGATAGTCCTAAGTTTGATCCTGAAAACTTTGACAGTTGGAAAAACAAGATACAAACACATTTGCTATGTTTGGGCATAGACTACTGGATGATTGTAAAGAAGGAAACTTTGAAGGCTAAGAATGACTTGGGGTCAGCCACTGGTGATGAAAAGAAGCTATTTTCATGCAACATGGTTGCAAGAGAAGCATTGATTAGTGCATTATCTGAGGGTGAGTTTATTGAAATTAAATATCTGGATTTGGTACATGAAATTTGAAATAGACTAGAGGCACTCTATGAAGGAGATAAGTATACCAAACAACCGATATTTCAAAACTATAAGACAAAGATGGAGAAGCTACAAATGACTAAAGATGAAAGCATTAGAGCCTATGTTCAAAGGGTCACAAAATCTATGGTTGGAATCATAAATTTTGGAGGCACTTATGATGAAGATTAAGTCATTGCAAAGATTCTTAGATATCTAACTCCTTACAAATTCAAGGCAATGTCAATTCAAGAAACTATACCCTTGACTCCAAACTTTAGTAGAGAGATGTTGATTGAAAATTTAACTACCTTTGAAGTTGTGGAATTAGGAGAAGCTGCACCTAAATTTAAATCTGCATTTAGGGCATCCGTGCACAAGGAATTTTTGCACTTCTGAGCACAAGCAAAGAAGACCTAAGAGAAGAGCTTGGTGAGTATGTTGAGGAATGGGAAAAGATAATGGAAGAAGAAAAGAAGATGGAAGAACTTGTTGCACTAATTTCTAGAAGAGAGAAATGAGGTAAGGGAAAATTTGAAGGCAAATTACCTTTGAAATTTTTTTCATGCAATAAGACAGGTCATTTTGCATCTAGATGTCCTACAAGAGTTCCTAAGTACAAACCTAATTATGCAAAGATTACAAGAGACAAAGAATTTTATTCTGCTAGTGAAGGAATCTTTGATTATGAGGATTTAGACAATGAAGAGATTGGATTTTTTTCTATTAAGGATGGACCAGTTCATGAAGAAAAAGCTTTAGTATCTCATGTTGACAAGAAAACTGAATGGATAATTGACAGTGGATATTCTCATCACATGACTGGTGATAAGAATAAGTTTGTTAAATTAGTAAATTATGATGGAGGTGTTGTAAGGTTTGGGGACAATCTCCCAAAATCCATCATAGGAGTAGGATCCATCACTCTAGATGGAAAGACTAATACAGACAATGTACTACTTGTTGAAGGACTAAAACATAACTTGTTGAGTTTTGGATAGTTAATGGATAAAAACTGTCAGTTAAGTTTTGTTAATGGTAAATTCTTTATCAGAAGCAATGAAGGAAAACTTATTGCTACCGGTTCTAGGTCCAAAGGTAATGTAGTTGAACTAAACACATTTGGAGCCTCTTGTTTTTTTGTGAAGGTAGATGATAGTTGGTTATGGCATAGAAGATTTTGTCATGTTAACTTTGATAACATTGTGAAGGCAAGCATGGCTAATGTAGTAAGAGATCTACCAAAGATTGTGAAACCTTCTAACACTGTATGCAGAGAATGTGTTATGGGAAAGCAAACTAAAAGAAGTCATAAAAGAAAAACATTTTCATCAAAAGGAAAGTTGGCTCTGGTACATACAGATCTATGTGGGCCTACAAGAACAAATTCATACTATGGTGAAAGGTATTTTATACTCTTTGTTGATTAATTTTCTAGAATGATGTGGGTTACTTATTTGAGAGAGAAATCAGAAGCATTTGACAAATTCAAGTTGTTTAAAGAAAAAGTAGAGAATGAATCAAGACTAAAAATAAAGTGTTTAAGATCAGAAAGAGGTGGAGAGTTTACATCAGATTTATTTAATTCATATTGTGAAGAGCATGGGATAAAAAGAAAAAATCTACTCCACAATAGAATGGGATAGCAGAGCGAAGAAACATAACTATACTTGATGCTATTAGGACAATGTTGATTGAAGGAAATGTATCTCATGTAAATTGGAGAGAGGTTGTTGGAACAATAGTCTAAACATTAAACTGAATTCAAATCAGAGATGGCACAAGTAAGACTTGTTGGAAATATTCAGGAATTAACCAAGTTACTGAGAGGGGAGGGGTGAATCAGTAACTCCAAATTTTCTTCTAATTTTAACATGTATTTTACTTTTTAACCTTTGCATACAGAAAGCATGAAACTTGAAAGCATTCACAATAATGACACATAGATTTGGTTACCCAGAAACCTTCCAAAAGAAAGTAAAACTGGGGTGGGGATGAAACCCACAAAGCTTTAATACTGCAGAATAAAGTTGGCCGGTTAAGGCTTACAATTTGATCACTTCTGATGATCTTCCCTGTTAGGAGCAATAAGGATTGCTAAATCCACCCTGTTAAAGGATTTACAAACATACAGTGAAGTATGCACTCGGTAAAGAGATTTTTACAAAGACTGTTAAGTCTACCCGGTTAAAGGATTTAGTACTGATTCACCTGTTAGAATGAAATAGTAGATCTCTGCTTTGCAACTGGATTGCTGATTGAGATTCTCTGATGTACTGATCACCTTCTGTGATGAATTTGTCTTTGTTGTACCTTATACTTCTGAAGCCTTCTGCAATTCGCTTATTTCTGCCTTTCTTTTTCTTTCACATATATTCTCTTTTTTTTTATATATTTTATCTTTTTACAACATTGCTTATATACAGGTCTTAAACAATTAATTACAATTACAATTACACAGTCGGCTTGACAAATAAACATAAGTGCTACTAAGTCGGCCCAAATATGGTTACTCGGTTCCTTCAAACTGACTCGGTGACTTTCTGATACTTGGCATCCACTGCATTACTCGGCATCGTCATGCACTCGGTAGAAGTGAAGGCACGGTTCATACTGATCACTCGGTAGGTTTTGAACTCGGTAAGTACTGGTGACTTAGTAGACAAGATGTTACTCGGTTTACATTGTCCTGATCGGTTTGTACTAACTGCTCGGTTTGCACTGTCTGCTCGGTTTGCACTGTCTACTCGGTTTGCACTGTCTGCTCAGTTTGCACTGTCTGCTCGGTTTGCACTGTCTGCTCGGTTTGCACTGTCTGCTCAGTTTGCACTGTCTGCTCGGTTTGCACTGTCTGCTCGATTTATACTGTCTGCTCGGTTTATACTATCTGCTCGGTTTGTATCCAGAATGCAAATAAGTGTTGTCACTAGTGGCAATTCTGCTTAATGCCAACAATCTCCCCCTTTGGCATTAGTGACAAAAACACTTATTGGCCAAAATTTATATACACGAATCATGCTGAGTTTTATTTTGATTTTTCAAAATTTGTCTTTGTTATAGGGCTTTATACATTGTCTCCCCCTTTCAATGTGCTAACTGTTTCTTATACAAATCTATACAGTATACATATCTCTCCTTCTATACATATCTCCCCCTTTTTGATGATAATGCCAAAGGTGCATATACAAGTTATTTACAGAGAGAATCCAAAATTTGATAAGAAATCAGAATGTACCTTCATTATTAGTGCCAGGGTTCTGTCCCAACTTTCTTACAGGATCTTACATGTTTGTATAGCAATTTGGACTTTTGCAGAGAGTTCAATCATGTGATTTGCTATAGAGAACTGATTGTCATGAATCAATGTTCTGGAATGTTCAATGTGCTTATACATTGTATTCATGATGGGAAGGATCATGTGTTGGATGTCTAGCAGTGTGGACCAGATCCTTGAGTCTTCTTTCAGTAGATCAGACTGCATATTAGATAGGTGTGAAATTTTCATGTGATGAGCAGAGCTTGAACTTGGTTCAAGTTGCAGCTTCTGTATGCTAATCTTCATATCCTCATCCATTTTATTCATTTTATCTTTAACATCCTTTGTGAACTCGGCAAAATTGCATAGTCTGGCCAAAAGAGAGGTAGCATTCGAATAAATAGACTCTATGTTAGACAAAACTGAAGACAATTCCACTTGGTTAATAGCTATGTGCTGAGCAATGTGCTCAAGCACTTTATTGTTGAATCTCTTCTCGGCTCTTTCAACTAACTTTTCTGTCCCGGATGAGTCCTCATTGTATTTCTCAACTGCTTCTGCTAATTGTAACAAAACATGCTGGGAGGAGTCTACTTTAATGCCTAATGCATCAGACAAAATGTCCTTAGCATCCTTGATGATTTGATACTCCTTGTCTCTCTCCTCTTTAAGCTTCTTTTGTTTTTCTTTCCTCTGGAGGATCTCACCTATATTCTGCATCTGGTCTGCTGAGAGATTTTCAAAATCTAATGTAGGAATCTCTATCTCTTCATCTAGGTCTATATCCTCAACTATATTTTTACCCAAAAATTTTATACTCGGTAGAGCCTTAGGCTTATCTGTACTTAATGCTCTTGTAGTAGTGACAGTAGATAAAGTAGGGCTGGCTATTGATACTGGTATACTTTCTACTAGAGAACTTAAAATATTTACACTTGAAGATTCAAAAGCTGGAAAACTTACTGTTGGAAAACTTGATGGTACAGGAGACTGCAGCTCGGTAGAAGAAATGGTAGCTGCCTCTGATGTTGCTAGGGATGATTGGACAAATGTGGAAGTTGTCACAACCATGCTTGAAGGTGTCTCTAGGCTGGATGTAGAGACTTTCACTGGAGAGGTAGGAAGGGATGCAATGACTTCTACTGCTATCCTTACAGTATCATCTACCTCAGTGTCTTCTTCTTGTTCATCGCTGTCATCTTCAATATCTTTTATTATTACAGTTTCAATGCTCGGTTGGTGAAGGTGGTATATGTTCTTCCATGTGGCTTTTGCAGCCTTCACAACCGATTCAATATTGTTGATCAAAATCAAACAAGTATTGAACTTCAATGTCATCTTATTTTCATTTTCTTTTAGTGCCTTCTTTACTTCATCATTATTCAAGCTCGGCATCAACTGTCTCAAGTTTTGATCAAATATGTCTATCACAATTTGCCTTGCATTGCTCCATCTCATTTTTATTGGATTCAATAGAACTGCTGTAATCTGTGGGGTAATTTCTTCAGGAGAGTATTTCCACTGTCCCATCTTCTCAACAACAGCATCTTCTATTTCCTTCTATTTTGCTTCCGATCTAGTTTCATATTTCAAGGATTTTATGTTACTTACTCCAGATCCTGATCCATCTCTAAAGAGTTTGAGCTTTTCTTGAAGGGTTAGAGGAGGCCTTTTGAATACTATGTCTTTATCTGCCTTTTCTGCCTTGCCTGCCTTGCCTTTTGTATTTCTCCTTGTAAACACAGCAGTGGGAGGCACAGATGCCTTAGTGATGAAAACTTTTCCTTTCTTCTTTGCAGGTTTTGGTTCCTCTATTTTCTCATCCTTTTCTCCTTCTTTTTCATCTATTTCTTCTTTGTCCTCGGTTATCATTTGCATTTTGGCTATCCTCTTCTTTCCTTTGTTTACCGCCTGTGGAAGCTTTATGCTTAGTTCAATTCTCACCTTAGCTTCATCATATGTTCCAAAATATGGAGCTTTGGGATTGACAGGCTGATTTAGAAGAGCTTCAATGATATTCTTGGTTTCATCAATATTTACCTCATAAGGAAGAGGTTTTACATATATAGTTCTCGGTTTAACTGCTTGAATATACACATTATCACAATCTACCATAAAACAGATGTCATCTTTGTAATCTTCCACCAACTTCTATGGAATCCGGAATCTGTCATTCATTTTCTCTTTGAAAGACTCAAAATAATTATCCATGATGCTTTCAAAGTTTTCACCCATTTCTGCGATGTATTCATTTATTTCATAAAGTACTGGCACATCTTTTCTCCATACAACTTTTCCTTTAGAAGGGAAGAATTTCTGAACATAGAAGAATAAAAAGACTAACAAGGATCCAAACTTACATGGATTGTTTTTGGAAGTTTTGATGCTTTCCATGTTCTTGTTGAACTGTTTCAACAATAAGTCTGCTAGGTCAAATGTCAAGTTGTTTTTGACCACTTTGTATGCTAGGTCAACAGCTTCACAGGAGACATTGTTCTGTTGACTAGAACTGTAAATCATGTGGGCAATGATATGTGTACCAAACTTCAGTTCGGCATCGGTAATGCTGCTAACTTTCATGCCTCTACCATCCCACTCGGCTAGGGTTTTCTTCTCTAGTTCCGTCCGACCTAGGGTTTTGGTAGTTTTAGCTTTGTTCAACATGGGAAGACCGGTGACTTGTTGAATCATTTTCTTTGTGATCTCAATAGGTTGCTCAAGCCAAATCTTGCCATCATGTACTCGGCTGAGAATGTACCTAACCCATTTATCTCGAAAGTTTCGAGGAAGATGTGCAATGTGAACTAAACCCTTATCTTCCAGATGTTTGTGCTCGGGCTTCAAAATACCATCCACACATAGTTCCTCACGCACAATGTCTAGTTCTAGGTTTCCCATTTCTTGAATTGAACAGTTAAAATGATTGCGGATATCGTTAATAAGCAGTACCTTAGGAGGAATCTAAGATTGAGCTCCGTTCGGATCTAGGGCTGCTGCAATTGCGGGCACGATCTTAAAATCTGGTGCTTTCCACTCCCCTTGGACTAACATATCAGATCCTTTCTTCGCTGAAGTGCTGGATGATGCCATGGTAGCTCACAGAAAATTCTTTTCGCAAAAGTATTAAATCGCCGGGTTGCCCTTAAAGTTTTCTGCTCTCAAAGTGCTAAAGATTTGCGGTGAAGAATGAGTTCGATTACTTGCTTTTTGTTTACAATTCTGTCATTAATGCTCATTTCAAATTAGGGTAGGAATTCTGACAGACTGTCACCCACTAAGAATTAATTGCTCGAAAAAGACTTCGCAGCTTGGTGAACTCGAGAATTCATACTGCTCCGACCTCACTCGGTAAAGACAGGTACCGACCTTGCTCGGTGAAGACTATACCGACCTTGCTCGGTGAAGACTATACCGACCTCCCTGTGATCTCACTGCATCTTGCATGCTGGTTTAGACTTTTCTTTTAATTTCGGTTCTGGAACTACTTGAGATTGATCTATGAGAATACAGTTCCAGTGCTTCCTTGGAAATTTAGTTTGAGTTGGTAGAGCCATCCATTCCATTACTTGGACTGGATTGCTCAGTAGCTTTAGCAATCCATTTTTGTCTCACCTGTTTCCTGACCTTAGTTGCTTCATTCTTCTTTCCTTCTTCAATTTCACTAGCATTCATGCAGTTTCTGGCTATGTGACCGAGTTTAGTGCATTTGAAACATCTTATGGTAGTATCTCTTTTCCTTAGATGATGTTTTATGCAATTCATGCCAATGTGTCCATATTCTCCACAGTAATGACATCTACACCAGGTGTTGTAGTCCCATCCAAACATTGCTTTCACAATTTGTTCTGCTGGATTAAATGTCTTGGATCTGCACTCGGATGCCTTGTGACCTTGTTTGTTGCACTTGTGACAATTACCTCTGAATCTAGGTTTTTCCCTGCATTCATTTGCTTTATGACCAGGTTGATTGTAGCTATAACATTTTCCATTGAATTCTGCTTTTTCATTGTTCCAACATTTATTTGAAGTATGTCCTATTTTACCACAATGATTACAAGTAGGTTTTTGATTTCTTTGAGTACCTTGCTTAGAGGATTCGCCTTCTTCTTTGTATCCAAGTCCTGCTTTTCCTTTTTGCCTATGAAGATTTCATTCATACAGCTGATTCAAGTCTTCTTGACTTTTCAGCATTCCTTCATTGATTTGTTTTTCAGCGTTTAGGTCATCCATCAATCTTAGATTGGTTTCCTTTTCAGATCTTAGTTCTTTTCTTGTGTTTTCTATTTCTGATCTTAGATTTAGAATTTCTTCATTTGCATGAGAGATCTGATCAATTAGATTTTCTAGCTGAAGGGTTTTGTTTTGGACTTCAATGTTTCTTCCATCTAATTCATCTTTCAACTTGTTTCTTTGTTCCAAGATCTCATAGAATCTTGTAGAGTGTAGTTCTTGTTCTCTTTTCAATTTTCTCACTTCTTCCTGCAGAGACCCATTCTTTTCTAGGAGTTCTTTGATAGCGTTGTTTGCTTCATCTGAGTTATTTGAGGGAAGAAGATCTTAAATCTTTTCTTCAATGTAATTCTGATCATTCATCTAATTTGCAAGTTCCTTCCTTCTCCTTAGGGATTGGGAAAGATGTTCTTTTGTTTCTTTGAGTTTAGCTATGGCCATTTCC
Source organism: Chamaecyparis obtusa (assembly GCA_027943335.1). Lineage (NCBI taxonomy): Eukaryota > Viridiplantae > Streptophyta > Pinopsida > Cupressales > Cupressaceae > Chamaecyparis > Chamaecyparis obtusa. The sequence continues at coordinate 193,659 of BSBK01004283.1, forward strand.
AGATCTAGCTTTTCATTTTCAATCACCTTGTTCAGTTTGAATACCTCCATTGTCCTGGATCTTTGCTCAAGCTAGTTAAGCTTTGTCTTGAGAACCAATGCTGCTCTGATACCAATTGTTGGAAATATTCAGGAATTAACCAAGTTACTGAGAGGGGAGGGGTGAATCAGTAACTCCAAATTTTCTTCTAATTTTAACATGTATTTTACTTTTTAACCTTTGCATACAGAAAGCATGAAACTTGAAAGCATTCACAATAATGACACATAGATTTGGTTACCCAGAAACCTTCCAAAAGAAAGTAAAACTGGGGTGGGGATGAAACCCACAAAGCTTTAATACTGCAGAATAAAGTTGGCCGGTTAAGGCTTACAATTTGATCACTTCTGATGATCTGCCCTGTTAGGAGCAATAAGGATTGCTAAATCCACCCTGTTAAAGGATTTACAAACATACAGTGAAGTATGCACTCGGTAAAGAGATTTTTACAAAGACTGTTAAGTCTACCCGGTTAAAGGATTTAGTACTGATTCACCTGTTAGAATGAAACAGTAGATCTCTGCTTTGCAACTGGATTGCTGATTGAGATTCTCTGATGTACTGATCACCTTCTGTGATGAATTTGTCTTTGCTGTACCTTATACTTCTGAAGCCTTCTGCAATTCACTTATTTCTGCCTTTCTTTTTCTTTCACATATATTCTCTTTTTTTTGATATATTTTATCTTTTTACAACATTGCTTATATACAGGTCTTAAATAATTAATTACAATTACAATTACATAGTCGGCTTGACAAATAAACATAAGTGCTACTAAGTCGGCCCAAATATGGTTACTCGGTTCCTTCAAACTGACTCGGTGACTTTCTGATACTCGGCGTCCACTGCATTACTCGGCATCGTCATGCACTCGGTAGAAGTGAAGGCACGGTTCATACTGATCACTCGGTAGGTTTTGAACTCGGTAAGTACTGGTGACTCGGTAGACAAGATGTTACTCGGTTTACATTGTCCTGATCAGTTTGTACTAACTGCTTGGTTTGCACTGTCTGCTCGGTTTGCACTGTCTGCTCGGTTTGCACTGTCTGCTCAGTTTGCACTGTCTACTCGGTTTGCACTGTCTTCTCGGTTTGCACTGTCTGCTTGGTTTGCACTGTCTGCTCGGTTTGCACTGTCTGCTCAGTTTGCACTGTCTGCTCGGTTTATACTGTCTGCTCGGTTTATACTGTCTGCTCGGTTTGTATCCAGAATGCAAATAAGTGTTGTCACTAGTGGCAATTCTGCTTAATGCCAACAAGACTCCCTATGAACTATGGTTTGATCATACTCCTACTGTAAAATATTTTAGAATTTTTGGTAGCAAATGTTATATCAAGAGGGATGATGAGATAGGGAAATTTGATGCTAGAAGTGATGAAGGTATCTTCCTTGGTTACTCTATTAAAAGCAAGGCATACAAATGCTTCAGTATGAGATTAAAGAAGATGGTTGAAAGTAACAATGTAAGAATAGATGAGAAATTTCAAATACAAGAAAGAATGTATGACAGCAGTCAAATATCAGAAGTGAAAGAAACCACTACTGTTGTTGAAGAAGAAGAACTTGTTGAGGAAGAAAGTGAAAAAGAGGCTTGTGATGCTAATACAAGAAAGACTACTGAAACTCCTAAAACTCCAAGGTATGTAAAAAATAACCATCCTAAAAATCAAATTATTGGCAATACCAGTCAGGAAGTACTAACTAGATCTAAAGTTAGAGAAGAATTTGTTTGATTTCTCAAGTTGAGCCAAAAACTATAGATGAAGCCTTTAAAGATGAATCTTGGATAAATGCCATGAAAGAAGAATTGGACCGGATAAAGAAAAATAATACTTGCGAATTGGTTCCAAGACCTAAAATAAAAATGTTATAGGAACAAAATGGGTCTTTAGAAACAAAATTGATGAAGAAGGAATGGTTGTAAGGAACAAAGAAAGACTAGTGTGTAAGGGTTACTCATAGCAAGAAGGCATAGACTTTGAAGAAATATTTGCTCATGTTTCTAGAATAGAGGTAGTAAGATTATTTCTATCTTATGATACACAAAAAAGATTCAAAGTGTATCAAATGGATGTTAAATCTACATTTTTGAATGGAGATCTTGAAGAAGAAGTATACATAGAACAACCAGATGGATTTCCTCTATGCGAAGACAAAGACATGGTGTGCAAATTGAAGAAATCCCTATATGGGTTGAAGCAAGCTCCTAGGGCTTGGTATGAAAGGTTGGACAAGTATCTACTTGGACTTGGATTCAGAAAAGGTAATGTGGATAGTAATTTGTATTTAAGAACTACTGAAGATAGAATCCTGATAGTAGAAGTATTTGTGGATGACATTATCTTTGCAGGTAATGATGATCTATGTGAGAAATTTGCTAAAGAAAAGGAAAGTGAATTTGAGATGTCCATGATAGGTGAAATGAAATTCTTTCTTGGACTACAAATCACTTAGAATGAGAATGGCATTTTCATTTCTCAGACCAAGTATCTCAAAGAATTACTAAAGAAATTTGATATGGAAGATTGTAAACTAGTAGGAACACCTATGGTGACTAGAAACAAGCTAACAATTGATGATGAATCAAAATGTGTTTTTCAAACTTTGTATAGATCAATGTGTTGGTTCTTGAAAAGATTTTACACTCCATAAGACACCAATATACCTAAGACAGATATTAAGGAGGGGTTAATTCCAAATGTGAGAAATCTTTAGGTAACTAGACCAACTATAGGGACAAGACTGCCCTCTTCACTTTTGGCTCTACAAAACCAAACTGGGTACACCTGATCCAATAGACACAATTTTATTCCTTACTTAATATCAGACCTTACAATAGATAACAGTGAGAAAGTACTAAATAAAAACCTATTATTTATTGACTCTCCATCACTGGATAGGATAACTTGTTTAAAGTAAATGAAATTAAAAGTACTAGTTCTGATTATATATTCCTGATTATAATGACTTCAATCATTCCTTATGAAGTAAAGCTAGATTCATATAGGCCAGTGCCTTATCCATTGGGAAAACAATACCAGAAATAAAATTAATACAAAGATCCTTGAAGTTCCTGGTCTTAAAGCATAAACACAAATAATTCAACCCTTTCCTACTTGCAGATAATCCCTATGTAAATCCAATGAACATGTATCCCACCCTGAGCAATATTTAATCCAAACCTAGATCAGAACTCAAAGAAAAATACATACATATAAATCTCTGAGAGATTTAAAGATTCACAGAATGAACACAAAGGAGAGACAAATTCTTGAAATTTTTATTAAGTATAACCTTTGATTGTTTGTATATAATATGTTTTGAATAGAAAACTTGTGAGATAATAGTAGCAACCTGTACTTCTTTTCTATTACTTGATGAGAAACAATATAAAATATTACAATCCTTGATTGAGAGTTAGGGTTTCAAAATTTCTATATTCTTCAACACCTAAAACTCAATAGCTAAAATGATCATGGAAAATTCTTTATATATAAGGAAGTGCAACAAGCTACCTATCATTTTAGGGTTTACAAAATTTTACCCTAAAAATTTAAAACAACCCTATTGCATTTACAATAAATGCCTTGACTAGATCTAGAGAGATATTTGAAGATAGCCACCTTGCTTTATGTCTTCAATTCTTTCCTTGGTTTCCTCAAGAAAATATGTTCGCCATTTCTTCATTGTCATCCCTATAGTAAATACCTCTTTATATTTCAACAACTTTTAGGACCCAAAAAGTTGCAATTTTGTCTGAATCAAGAAGTAGGTGGAGTATCTACTTTTTCTGCATGTGGAATGTACTGATACTTCCACCTATTATACAACTCTTCACTTGGGAATTCAAAATTTGCAAACTCAGCCTTCTTGCTAGACAATTTTTCCCATTTTCTCTCCATCTGATTGACCTCCTGTCTAATAAAATCAAACTTTGATTTTGCGATCATTAATAGCATGATGGTGCTGATAAAAGAATAAGTGTCATTTAAGACACCAGTTACTCTCTCTAACAGAAGTGCATCCACCTCCTCTCTCCACTCATATAATTCCCCTTGTGATGTGAGAACATTTGGCACTAGTTCACAACTTGAAAACATTAATTCCCTTTTCAACACATTTGATTTCCTTATGAAATTATCCAAAAATATACTATACTAAACAATTTTCTTTACAAACTAATGCACTATCTTAATCAATGGATCAAGATCTTCTTGGCCTTTAGAAAACCAATGAAATAACTTCACACTTGAAGATCTCTCAATCCATTTTTTCAAAATTGGTGCCAACTCAGTCTTATCTTTATTCAAAGCTGTAAAAAAAATATGTAACCTACTAACATGATTGAAGAAAATTGGCAGCCTTAAATCATGTGAAAACTGCATTATTGCCTCTGTCATCTTCAACTCATACTTTTGGTTTACTAGAGATGTAGCCTTTACATGTTCATCCTTCTCCCTTTCTAACTAAACCCTTATTTCCCTCAATTTATTCATTTCCTCAATTAACTATTACTTCTCCCAACTGACTCTTGCATCTATATTTACTTCTGGGAGTGGTGATGGTGGAAACTCAATGATTGGGCTTGATGAAGAAGCCACTACAGGCTTGTCAACTATCATCAATTGGGGTGACCTATGATCTTGTGGTCCAGATAATTTTTCAATTAACTTGTCTCTCTGGATCAAATCCATTTTGAGCTCATTATAAGACTTAAGGATAGTTTCAAACTTAATCCTTAGTTCTTCTTTCTTATGTGCATCTTTTTCTACCACTTTTACATTAAAATTGGTTGTTTCCAAAATAATATTTGAGGCTTCAATACTAGAAGTCTCACCCACTCTCTGGACTAACAAATTTCTAGTATATTCTGAAGAGAGAGCTTCTCTCTTTCCTTTATTTTCTTCCCTCTTAAGGGACCACATAACTAGAGCAGCATGATCATTAGAAAAAGTGATACCCCTTGCAGCCTATTGTGCTTTCTCTATAGTAATAAGGGTCTTTACCTTACTCTTTCTAACCTGATAAAAAAATATTGCATCTGCAATATCCCACTTAGGAAGAATCAAAACTCTTGCAGTGTGAATCATGGCTCTTCCCTCTTCAAGGGTGATCTTCTCAAATTGTTTCATCATTTCCCCTTTGGTCTCCTTTTCAATTTCAGTTGTGTCCCTATCAGGGAACTCTTCTTTCTTTTTTTTACAAATCTCTTTAAATTGATTTATTTTCATTCTCCATAAAAATTGAAAGAATGCCCTAGTCTTTACAAATTTTTCATCAGCAATGAAAGAATCACTAGCCTGTTTCAAAATTGGATCAATTTACTTACCCTCAAACTTTGCAATGGTGAGATCCATTGCTATCTCTTTGGGTCCCTCTGGCATTCCCTCCTATAATTCATCACTGGAAATAATAATATTTCCCTCATTTCTCATCTATACCAACTGGTCAGCAACCCCATATTCATCTAACTATAAGGGGGATTGAGAGGGAGAATATACCTCATGTTCTGGCCTTGATTCCTCCTACCTTTGCCTCTTTGGGGAGGGTTCTTGTACTATTGGGTCATCCATAGGTCCTTTCCCCTTAGAAGTAGATGGAAGACTCACATCTCTTTGCTGGGCTAGGAGAAGAACACTATATCCCCTTCTCTATCGAACAATATAAGTTCTTCTCAGGGTTAATTTTATATATCTGGGCTAGCTCAAAATCATCCTAGCTCTTTTAGGATCTATCTTTCTTACCACATCCCTCTTCTCATTTATTACCTACATGATTCTTTCAAAATGCTCCATAAGAGCATCTACCTTCCTAGCGCATGGCTCAAAATTCTTCAGTGGGTCATAACTTTTATCAAAATTTCTAATAAAATCTACAGTCTTCTTGTAGATTACCCATTTTTCCTTCTTAATCTCTTGAGTTTGGAGATCAAACTCGTTCCTTATTAGGTCCTCTGGAAAATAAAATTGGTGTTCCATAAGAGCACATCTTATCTTTTCTCTAAACATCCCTAACAAGAAACCTTCATTGTCTGCACATCTGGCTATAGCTATAGTCATTATTTAAGGCTATAAGACCTTATTCAAATGCACCTAGGCCTTCTTAGTAATGACATACTGGTGTGTAATTATGAGATCCGGGAACAAAGCTCCTCTTCCTTTACTAGTAAGGGTTCTTTCTTGTAGGTCACCAATTTGCCTCAAAATTTTTGCATATCCAAACTTCAATGGAACCTAGTAAGGAAAAATGTATGGTGCCTTCTTGCAACCATATACTCTCAAAACTATAAAAACTGGATACAATATTATGTCACCAAAATTATGTACTATGGTGATATCTTTGTAGTACTCATTTGGCCTAGTTAGCCTCATTAATTCCCTTGGGATTCTAGGATTGTCAAAAAACAACAATTTCCTAAGCCTTGAAGCAAAATCTTTGTCAAATGCAATGTAACTAGTGTCAATTCTATCCCATGAAAAAACTATGGTCCACAGCTGAACTGGAAGAGTTTCCCCATCCTTCACCTTGACAATATTTGTTGTTGAACTGAAGAAATGTTCTCCCTTGTATAAGAACATATGCATCAGCATAGAGTACCACCCAAAGGGTCTACTTACCTTCATATTTTTTATTCCCATCATTCCCTCATGGATTAGGTCAGCAAGGTGCAAAGCAAAGTCAAAAATTAGTGCTAGCTGGGGATGTAGAGACTGCACCATCATAAACATATATGGAATAGGCATGTGAGTTGCCTCATCATGCCCTAAGATCTGAGTTAAACATTTGTAAAACCCTTGTGCATGTATACTGAACAAATCCAACTTAAAAGCCTTAGGTGTACTAGGGCTGATAACACACATTGCTCCTATCTGATCAAGGAAGTCCCTTAAGGGCCCTATTCTCAAGTAATCTCTCTATGCTTCATAAATTTTAGTGAACTCATTAAAATCTATCTTTTCTAACCCAACAGAAGGGTCATTTAATGAGAACACCTCCCTGATCTCATCCTTTGTAATGTTGATTAAATCATTTCCATTTATGTCCTTGACACATTTAGTCACAGGATCATAACACTTAGCAATCTAAATTAGCAACTCTACATCCATAAACACTCCAGGGATAACCAACTTCCCTATATCAAATTGCCAAATATTACTAAGGGGTGCACATGAATTTCTATGTGAATATGTGGACCTCAACAAAATAAGACCATTGTGATCCTTCCCCACCCTAGCATCCCTCATCCAGTTTCCTCTATCATGGAGCCCATCGTTTACATAATCCCTAGGGTTTCTTGGAACCAACTACTTCATCTTTGACACCCCATTTTCCAAGTGTGGGATGAACTGCATTAGGTCCTCAAAGACACCCCTGTCTTTATACTTTGTCTTTCTCGACAACTCCCTCTTAGGCACCATTTTAACTAGGTTTTTTTTTATATAATAGATAATTACTAGAGAAAACCCTAAATATCACCGGATAACAACATGATTTCTTTATACTTTCTTTTCCTCAAAGTTTCAAACAATTCTTAAGTTAGAAATTTGGCCTACTAGCTACTTGAAAAAACTCTGCTTGATATTGCTCCAAAAAATAATCTAGTTCACCAAGATACTTTGAAAGAGGTAAGAACTTTGACGATCAAATCAGGGTATATAATGTTTTACCAACCATTTAAAATTCATCTGCATGAATCTCATTAAGCTCTCCATTACTAAAAACTAGTGGCTTCAATGTTCACAGGACATGAACAACGTCACTGAACAAAGATTCAAATTTAAACCGTTGATTTCCTTCACTTTTTGGCACATCAGACGGCTGGCAAAAATAGTAGTGTAACTTTTTAGTATGTTTCCCCAAACTAGTTCTTGACCAATGAGAATAATTGTAATAATGCATGTACAAAAATTTATAACTTAACTTAGGCTTTGATCAAACTGGACAGGTGTCAACTTGTCGCTAAAGCGCAAGCATAAAATTTGGGCACTTTTCTCCGGTGCTATAACGACCATTGTAGATCTTTTCTCAATTTAACAAGCCTTTACCGCCTTCTAAAAATGGTGACCCCACTACAATGAAATCCACGTGGAGGCATCTGGAGACTCCAGAATGCTGACAACTGACAAAGTAAGAGACAGGTGTCAACCCATTGCTAAAGCGTTAATGAAAACATGTCAGGGTTTTTAGGTTAAGATATAACAATAACCATCAATGCATTTTAATCGAATGATCATCTAAACCTGCAAGCTTTGGCCCCACTTCTTTCTTTACAAGCCTTTCATGCAATCAAAAGTTTCCATGTTGCAAAAAACTAGTAGGTGGACTTCTCCTTTTCTCTTTCTCGGTACCACCCATTCTGACAGCTGCCACATCAATGCCTACTTCAATGAATAAAAAATAGACACATCAATGTGACATGGCAATTTAGGGCCCACTTACCATCTTGCATCCTATGTACTAAATCAGATGGCCATCGCTATATCGTAAAGCTTAAAAACCTCACATCTTATCTCAATGGTATAATGACAACCGTTGATTGGTCCCGATGTTTAATGGATAGTAGACTTTTGAAGATGGGCTCGCCTGGACAGATATCAATCTATCACCATTTCATATGTCAGAAATTATGACAATTGAGAGCCTTAAGTTTTAATGATGGCCACAAGTTTTAAAGGGTTGGTCATTTTAGAAAAATTAATGGGATAACTAAGGTTTTGAAAGAATTTATTAAAGAGACCCCGCTTGACAACCTAGTGGCATAACACATGAAGTGGTCACTTTTATAAAGGTTTAATACTGCACATTCCTAATTTCAAATGTTAATGAGAAAAAAGTAACACTCAAACTTAAAGATTCTTAGGTTAAACTAGGGTTTCAACCACAAAGCTAACTGCTAGGTTTAAAAACCAAATTTCTCAAAATTTTGAAGTTTGAGGATCAAAAATTAAAATAGTACTAATAGTGGCTCATACTCAGGGATGTGTATCTCTTGCAAATACAATGAGAAAATTGGAATCTCTTGGAAGAGTAGACCAATTCAAAATTTGATTAAAATCAAGGAACTATACACAAAACCCTAAACTAAAACCTCCACAAAAGGCTCAGGAAAGATTCTTAAGAGAAATAAAGTTTCAAGAATTGCCCATGAACTAACAATTCCATGAGTTCTCCTGTTAGATTCTTCAATAGATATGAACTTGTTCCCCATTTTTCTTCAATGATATAAGGGCCTAACTAGATGGGATCAAACTTCCCATGCTTTCCCTTATTTTCTAATCTTGCATTCCACATCAGGACTAGGTCACCATTTTCAAAACTTCTCTGAGTGGTCCTTCTGTCATACAAAACCTTGCACTAGGCCTAAATCTTCTCATTTTTGGCATGTACATCATTTCTCACCTCATTTAACTAGATCAAATCATTAATCATGATAGTCATTTCATCTTCTAGGTCATCATCATATGCCTGGATAAATTGATACATTTCCAACAAGTTATTTTGGGGCAGTCTTGCATTAATTCCATAAACTAAGTCAAAAGGAGCACATCCTATTGCTTTCTTGATTGTGACCCTATCAGCCCACAAGGCTTGTAGCAATTTAGAATCCTAAGCCCTTTTATTTTTATACAATATTCTTTTCAGTATTTTGATCAAACTTTTGTTATTGGAGTTAGCTTGGCCATTGCCTTGTGGATGGTGGGGAGATGAGTATGAAATCTGAATGCCATTCTTCTGACAAAATTCAACAAATTCCTCTAATCTGAAACACATAGCATTATCAACTACCATGGTTTCTACACAACCAAACCTGGTAAGGATATTCTCCATTATAAAGTCCATTACCACCTTACTAGTTGCTCTCTTGGATGGAATTGCTTCAACCCACTTGGTGAAGTAATCTATTGCAACCAAGATATAAGAATGTCCACCACTGGACTTGTTAGGAATTTCCCCAATAAAATCCATACCCCATTTTTGGAAAGGATCCTAAACTGTAACAAGCTTGAGGGGCTGATTTCCACTGAATTTTAACTTTCCTACAAACCTTTGACATGAGTCACATCTTTTGACAAACTGGTGGGCATCTTTAAAAGGTGTTGGCCACCAAAACCCTAATCTAATGATCTTATGAGCCATATTCTTTTCCATGTAGTGTCCTCCACAAACCCCATTGTGCATTTCATCCAGCAAGAGTCTGGCTTTGTCCTGGTCTACACACCTAAGTAAGACACCTTCATTACTCCACCATAACTCACCACTTATAATTGCATATCTTATGGAATGAAGCCTAATAGTCCTTTTCTTGTTATCATCCAACTCAAGGGGTAAAATCATCTTCTGTATTTAACAATATCCTTATACCACTCACAACAATCCATATTGCAAAAAAAAGGTCTATGATCTTCCTCTGGCATATTTATCTGATTTGCAGTCAAGTTGCTTTCAGGCATCAACTTTGCTAGACCCAACCCTTTGGGAACTCTATTTGACTTCAATTGCAACACTTCCCTCCCAAAAACAACATCCTTACCATTTACTATATTAACATAAGTACTAAAGTCCATCTCTTTGTTACCAAAATGAGACTCACATTGCAGAAATCTTAATATGTCCTGATCATCAGAGAAAACCTGCCAATTTTCTTCATTATCAGGGATGGAAGGTCTTGCCTAAACCTCTATATTTCATATATCTACAAATGTAACATCCTCTAGTCTAAGAGCCACATTAGCTAACAAGTCTATCATTCTATTTTGACTTCTTTCCATCCAACAAATATTACAGGCACTGAAGCTCTCAATTTCATCCCATACTGTATTTTTGTATTGCTTTAATTTTTGATTCTTTGAAGCATATTTTGATCTAACTTGGGAGACAACCAACTCAGAGTCACCAACTACCTTTAAATGATTTATACCATGCCTTGATGCTAACCTTAGACCTATCAACAAGGCTTCATATTCTACAACATTATTTGTGCATGAGAATAGCAAAGTGAAAGAAAACTTGAAAGTTTTACCATTCAGTGATATAAGCAATATCCTAGCTCCAGATCCCTCTTTTGAATTGGCTCCATCAAAATGCATGGTCCATAAACTATAAAGGTCAGTCCAATCTTCCTGGCCATCTGATACTAGGGAAGAATCAACACCTTGCTCCATTTCCTTATCTTGGACCTTAAAAGCATTAATGTTGGTGTCAAGAAAGAAATTCATGGTGTTTTCTTCCTCTTCTTCAATCATATGTGGAGTTCTAGGTTCCCTGGAGACTTTGATATTCTGACCCTCAAAATTGAAAGTAGCAAATGACAAATCACACTGTATGTTGCCTCCCATAGAAGCACTCCACTTTGTTGACAACAACATCCCATATTGGGGAGGGATGTCAACAACCAAAACACTCATGGTCAATTGTTTGCTAGGGTATGTTGCTAGTCTATAAGGCAAAGCCTTGATAGTACCCACAACTGGTACCTCTCTTGAATCCATTGCTTGACATCTCCCATGGGGAGTATCCACCTTTAATCCTAATGACTTCATAACCTCAATGGGCATAACAGTGTTTGATACCCCTAAATCAATCTTACAATTTTTTAACAGCTTCCCATTTATCAACAAGGTCAAGAAGAAAGGATCAACAGTTCCTACTATGGTACTAACAACATTTGTGTCCAAATAAATTTGGGGAATTTTAGAAACAATTTCCTCATTGTAGCTTTCATTTTCATCATTCAAAGTTGCTACTTGTTTCTCAATCCTTTCTATTTTTTGGGAATCTGTGGACACTACACCATTCATCCAATTCAAGGCCTTTTCCTTATGCTCCTCAATTCTCATCATTTCTAGCAAAGGAACTTTAACAGTAATTTGTGACAATAACTTTCTCATGTCAATTGGAACATACTTCGAATCAAACACATCCTGCTTTAAATTTGTAATTTCTTTATCAGCATTTTGAATGGATGTATTTGTGGGTTCTTTAATCTGGATTTCAACTTCCTTTTGCAGATTTGGAACAACCTCACCTAAAGGTTTAGGCTTCACCTTATAAACAATGTTAGGTTTAACATTTTTATTTATTTTGACCTTATTAGTAGCATCAGCATCCTTTAGCTTGCTTTGGGATGTCTTTACATCCTTGTCTATTTTCTTAATGAAAACGCTAGCAAGCTTCTAACTTGGATCACCAACTACTCTATTTCTTAAGTTGTAATTTGTTTTAGCCTGAGTGACCATATCAGTTGTTATAGAGGAAATCTCTTCATTAGATGGCCTTCTCAAAATAACAGTCTCTTCATCCTTTAGGATATTACACTGGATACAATCTATCTTATCATCTTCATCATCTAAAAAAACTTGTTGATGATATGATTCATTTCTAGTTTGGGCATTTAAGACATCCTGATTTTCATCCTCTTCAATTGAGTCAATTTCATCCCAAACATGAGAGGAAGTCATGCCACATCCCTAGTCATCATAAGGTTGTTCCTCATTACATTCTTTCTCTTCTTGTGAAGAGACACTCTGGGATATGACACAATAATTAGGATCGTGTGGTGACTGACAAACAATACACCATGGGACATCTTCTACCACATTCATTTAATTTCTTTGTAATGTATTAGGGGTTGTATCATTTGGTTTATCTTTTCTTTCAAGGAGAATAGGTCTTCCATCCTTCCACTGAGTATTGTATGGATAGTTCTTCATTCTTGGAAACTTGTTGAAATTGTTAAAGGTGGGCTTATCATTTCCTACAACTTTGTTATTTCTATTTTCACCAGGCTTTAAATCCTTTATTGCCTCCAAAATCTACTTTAAACTATCATAATCTTTTGGTCTTACATTCATAGGTTTCCCTAGTTCTTTTCTGCTCAACAATTGAGACTTGTTATCTTCCCTTCTTCCCAATTTCCCTGAAATCCTACGGTTACTTTCTATTTTTATAGCCAACTTGTAATCTTCTACAAGATTTCTTGGATTCTTGTCCCTCAAAACGTAACCCATTTTAGATTCAAAGGCATTTAAATAAGTGACCAGACAAACTCTATCATCCAACCTAATGACCTGCAAAATTTTATGCATAGCCTTTTGGAATCTGATGTTAAATTCAATAACATCCTCATTGACATGCTTCTTGATGTTATTAAACTCATTCAATACAAATCCCTCATTTGTCTTATCACCATACTATTCTTTGAAACAATGTCTAAGTTGATCCCATGAGCTTATGCTACCATATGGTAAGGCCCTAAACCAATCCCTTGAGTCTTCAGTTAGGGATTGCACAAACAATTTCATTATTACATCATCTGGCACAATGTTGTAATCATCTATTACATCAATGAATTTTTTTAAATGTTCCTCACAGGTGACAACATTACTCCTAGTGAACTTGGGAATTTTTTTAACTAATCTCCTCAGGAATGGGGTTAGGATATCCAGGAATGCCTGTAAAAACCAATTGTTTGCATCTTTCATGGATAGGCCCTGCATTGGATACACCAGCACCCTAGGATGTTGATGCATTAGTGCTTGACATAGAAGAAATCTTAAGCCCACCTAGTGGGGGAACACCTATTATTTGATTAACTTCATTTGCAACATTTCCCCGTTGTGTCAAAGTAGAATTTGCAACATTAGTGGGTCCTGCAGACCATCTGAGAAAATCTATCTTTTTTCTCATCTCTAGTGTTGAAGCTTCCAATTCTACTTTTTCCAATTCTCTGGCTAGCAATTCCTACTCCCTTTTGGCTTTCTCAAGGTCTTCTTCCAACCTTAAAGCTTGGTCTATGGGAATCTTAGGGCGTACAGGCTCATTAATTGAAATTCCTATGGCCTTTTGCTTTCCCCTATCCTCAGGATTCCTTGTTTCAAACACTTGTTGGACAATGGGATGTTCATTTATTTGTTTAGGTATGGGAACATAATTTATAGCTTCTAAATCCAATAGTTGTCTTTTCAACTGGTTGGCCCTTATCATAGCATGTCTAATTTTTTCTTCTCTTTCCTTTTCTCTCTTCTACCTAATAGCTACTTTCTCATGAATTCTTCTTTCTAATTCATACACTTCTTCAAAGATTTCCTCAGAATCAAGAAAATTTATTTTAGATTCAACCTATTGTGTTTGAAGCTCTTCTTGTTGATCTTGAGATTCATGGAGACCTTGGGGTAATGAAGAGCCAAGGGTGAAAGGAGGGACAAAATCTTGTCTACTTCTACTCTTACTTCTAGACCTCCTCTCCACGCCATACCATTTTTTTGGGGCTATCTTCTTATTATGAGGAAACCTTTCACCACCCTTTTCTGAAGGGGAGTAATAGTCCTCATATTGATTTAGACCTAAATCCACAGCCTCTTCATATTCTAAGGTGTTTCCCTCTTGATTAGGAGGAGAAATACTTTCTTGCCTTGAGCCTCCCTTCTACTTCCATGTGAGGGACATATCATTAATACTCTTTTCTCTTCTGATCTAACCTCATCTAGATGTGGTCAAAAGCCCACCTTCTAAGGTTTCCTTTGGATGCTCCTTCCTCCAGGACCTTGTATTCTTGAAACTCATTATAAGAAAAACTTTATTTATCACTGGTTACAGAGATATCTTAGAGTTGCCACCCAAGGAAAATGGGTTTTTCTATGATTTTAAACAAATAGAAAGGGTAGGCAATTTTTAGAAAAGGAAATAACTCTGTGTGTTCAACAGTAACCCACTGGCTTAAAAATAAGTAGGCCAGGAGTCTAGCTCAACTTGTACCTACATTATTTTACACATATTTTACAAAGTCCCTAGCAGAGTCACCATTTTTTTGGTTCTTGAAAATATTTTACACTCTATGAGACACTAATATACCTAAGACTAACATTAAGGAGGGGTTAATTCCAAATGTGAGAAATCTTTAGGTAGCTGGACCAACTATAGGGACAAGACTGCCCTCTTCACTTCTGGCTCTACAAAACCAAGGTGGGTACACTTGATCCAATAGACACAATTTTATTCCTTACTTAATATTGGATCTTACAATAGATAACAGTGAGAAAGTACTAAATAACAACCTATTATCCATTGACTCTCCATCACTGGGTAGGATAACTTGTTTAAAGTAAATGAAATTAAAAGTACTGGTTCTAATTATATATTCCTAATTATAATGACTTCAATCATTCCTCATGAAGTAAAGCTAGATTCATACAGGCCAGTGCCTTATCCATTGGGAAAACAATACCAGAAAATAAAATTAATAAAAAAACCCTTGAAGTTCCTAGTCTTAAAGCATTAACATAAATAATTCAACCCTTTCCTACTTGTAGATAATCCCTATGTAAATCCAATGAACATGTATCCCACCTTGAGCAATATTTAATCCAACCCTAGATCAAAAATCAAATAAAAATACATACATATAAATCTCTGAGAGATTTAAAGATTCATAGAATGGACATAAAGGAGAGACAAAGACTTGAAATTTGTATTAAGTATAACCTTTGATCATTTGTATACAATATGTTTTGAACAGAAAGCTTGTGAGATAACAATAGCAACTTGTACTTCTTTTCTATTACTTGATGAAAAATAATACAAAATATTACAATCCTTGATTGAGAGTTAGGGTTTCAAAATTTCTATATTCTTCAACACCTAAAACTCAATACCTAAAATGATCATGGAAAATTCTTTATATATAAGGAAGTACAACAAGCTACTGATCATTTTAGGGTTTACAAAATTTTACCCTAAAACTTTACAACAACACTATTGGGTTTACAATAAATGCCTTGACTAGATCCAGAGAGATATTTGCAAATAGCCACCTTGCTTTATGTCTTCAATTCTTTCCTCAATTTCCTCAAGAAAATTTGATCATCATTTCTTCATTGTCATCCCTGTAGTAAATACCTCTTTATATTTCAACAACTTTCAAGACTCAAAAAGTTGTAATTTTGTCTAGCTCAAGAAGTAGGTGGAGTATCTCCTTTTTCTGCAAGTGGAATGTACTGATACTTCCACCTATTATACAACTCTTCACTTGGGAATTCAAAATTTTCAAACTCAACCTTCTTGCTAGATAATTGTTCGCATTTTCTCTCCATTTGATTGACCTCTTGTTGAATAAAATCAAACTTTGATTTTCGGTCATTAATAGCTTGATGGTGATGATAAAAGAATAAGTGTCATTTAAGACACCAATTACTCTTTCTGACAGAAGTGCATCCATCTCCTCTCTCCACTCATATAATTCCCCTTGTGATGTGAGAACATTTGGCACCAGTTCACAACTCAAAAATATTAATTCCCTTTTCAACACATTTGATTTCCTTATGAAATTATCCAAAAATATATTATACCCAACAATTTTCTTTACACACTAATGCACTGTCTTAATTAATGGATCAGGATCTTCTTGGCCTTTAGACAACCAATGAAATAAATTCACACTTGAAGATCTCTCAATCCATTTTTTCAAAATTGGTGCCAACTCAGTCTTATCTTTATTCAAACTTGTAAACAAAATATGTAACCTATTGACATGATTGAAGAAAATTAACGACCTTAAATCATGTGCAAACTGCATTATTGCCTCTGTCATCTTCTCCTCATACTTCTCGTTCACCAGAGATGTAGCCTTTACATGTTCATCCTTCTCCCTTTCTAATTAAACACTTATTTCCCTCAATTTATTGGTTTCCTCAATTAACTACTGCTTCTCCCAACTGACTCTTGCATCTATATTTACTTCTGGGAGAGGTGATGGTGGAAACTCAATGATTGGGCTTGATGAAGAAGCCACAGTAGGCTTATTAGCTATCATCAATTGGGGTGACCTGTGATCTTGTGGTCTAGATAATTTTGCAATTAACTTGTCTCTCTAGATCAAATCCATTTTGAGCTCATTATAAGACTTAAGGATAGTTTCAAACTTAATCCTTAGTTCTTTTTCCTGTGCATCTTTTTCTACCACTTTTACATTAAACTTGGTTATTTCCAGAATAATATTTGAGGCTTCAATACCAGAAGTCTCACCCACTCTCTGGACTAACAAATTTCCAGTATATTCTAAAGAGAGAGCTTCTCTCTTTCCTTTATTTTCTTCCCTCTTAAGGGACCACATAACCAAAGCAGCATGATCATTAGAAAAAGTGATACCCCTTGCAGCCTGTTGTGCTTGCTCTATAGTAATAAGGGTCTTTACCTTACTCTTTCTAACCTGATCAAAAATTATTGCATCTACAATATCCCACTCAGGAAGAATCAAAACTCCTGTAGTATGAATCATGGCTCTTCCCTCTTCAGGGGTGATCTTCTCAAATTGTTTCATCATTTCCCCTTTGGTCTGCTTTTCAATTTCAGTTGTGTCCCTATCAGGGAACTCTTCTTTCTTTTTTTTACAAATCTCTTTAAATTGATTTATTTTCATTCTCCATAAAAATTGAAAGAATGCCCTAGTCTTTACAAATTTTTCATCAGCAATGAAAGAATCACTAGCCTATTTCAAAATTGGGTCAATTTACTTACCCTCAAACTCTGTAACAGTGAGATCCATTGCTATCTCTTTGGGTTCCTCTGGCATTCCCTCCTATAATTCATCACTGGAAATAATAATATTTCCCTCATTTCTCATCTATACCAACTGGTCAGCAACCCCATATTCATCTAACTATAAGGGGGACTGAGAGGGAGAATATACCTCATGTTCTGGCCTTGATTCCTCCTACTGTTTCCTCTTTGGGGAGGGTTCTTGTACTATTGGGTCATCCATAGGTATTTTCCCCTTAGAACTAGATGGAAGACTCACATCTCTTTGCTGGGCTGGGAGAAGAACACTATATCCCCTTTTCTATCGGATAATATAAGTTTCTCTCGAGGTTAATTTTATATATCTGGGCTGGCTCAAAATCATCCTAGCTCTTTCAGGATCTATCTTTCTTACCATAGCCCTCTTCTCATTTATTACCTACATGATTCTTTCAAAATGCTCCATAAGAGCATCTACCTTCCTAGCGCATGGCTCAAAATTCTTCAGTGGGTCATAACTATTATCAAAATTTCTAATAAAATCTACATTCTTCTTGTAGATTACCCATTTTTCCTTCTTAATCTCTTGAGTTTGGAGATCAAACTCGTTCCATATCATTTCCTCTAGAAAATAAAATTGGTGTTCCATAAGAGCACATCTTATCTTTTCTCTAAACATCCCTGACAAGAAACCTTCATTGTCTGCACATCTAGCTACAGCTGTAGTCATTCTGTAAGGTTGTAAGACCTGATAAAAATGCACCCAGTTCTTCTTAGTAATGACATACTGGTGTGAAATTGTGATATCCAAGAACAAAGTTCCCCTTCCTTTACAGTAAGGGTTGTTTCTTGCAGGTCACCAAAATTATGTACTATGGTGATATCTTTGCAATACTCATTTGGCCAAATTAGCCTCATTAATTCCCTTAGGATTCTAGGATTGTCAAAAAACAACAATATCCTAAGCCTTGAAGAAAAATCTCTATCAAATACAATGTAACTAGCATCAGTTCTATCTCATGACAAAACTGTGGTTGACAACTAAACTAGAAGAGTTTCCCCATCCTTCACCTTGACAATATTTATTGTTGAACTAAAGAAATGTTCTCCCTTGTATAAGAACATATGCATCAGCATAGAGTACCACCCAAAGGGTCTACTTACCTTCATATTTTTTATTCCAATCAATCCCTCATGGATTAGGTTAGCAAGGTGGGAAGCAAAGTCAAAAATGAGTGCCAGCTGGGGATGTAGAGACTGCACCATCATAAACATATATGGAATAGGCATGTGAGGTGGCTAATCATGCCCCAAGATCTGAGTTAAACATTTGTAAAACCCTTGTGCATGTATACTGAACAAATCCAACTTGAAAGGCTTAGGTGTACTAGGGCTGACAACACACATTTCTCCTATCTAATCAAGGAAGTCCCTTAAGGGCCCTAGTCTCAAGTAATCTCTATGTGCTTCATAAATTTTAGTGAGCTCATTAAAATCTATCTTTTCTAACCCAACAAAATTGTCATTTAATGAGAACACCTCCCTGATCTCATCCTCTATAATGCTGATTAAATTATTTCCATTTATGTCCTTGACACATTTATTCACAGGATCATAACACTTAGCAATCTAAATTAGCAACTCTACATCCATAAACACTCCAGGGACAACCAACTTCCGTATATCAAATTGCCAAATATTACTAAGGGGGGCACATGAATTTCTCTATGAATACGTGAACCCAAACAAAATAAGACCATTGTGATCCTTCCCCACCCTAGCATCCCTCATCCAGTTTCCTCTATCATGGAACCCATCATTTACATAATCCCTAGGGTTTCTTGGAACCAACTCCATCTTTGACGCCTCATTTTTTGAGTGTGGGAGCAACTGCATTAGGTCCTCAAAGACACCCTTGTTTTTATACTCTATCTTTCCTGACAACTCCCTCTTAGGTGCCATTTTAACTAGGTTTTTTTTATAACAGATAAATACCAAAGAAAACCCTAAATATCACCAGATAACAACATGATTTCTTTATACTTTCTTTTCCTCAAAGTTTCAAACAATTCTTAAGTTAGAAATTTGGCCTACCTGATGCTTGCAAAAACTCTGCTTGATATTGCTCTAGAAAATAATCCAGTTCGCCAAGATACTTTGAAAGAGGTAAGAACTTTGATGATCAAATTAGGGTATATAATGTTTTACCAACCATTTATGATTCATCAACACGAAGCTCATTAAGCTTGCCATTACTAAAAAATGGTAGCTTCAACGTTCACAGGACACGAACAATGTCACTGAACAAAGATTCAAATTTAAACCATTGATTTCCTTCACTTTTTGGTACATTAAACGGTTGGCAAAAATAGCAATGTAACTTTTTAATACATTTCCCTAGACTATTTCTTGACCAATGAGAATAGTCATAATTATGCATGTGCAGAAAGTTACAACTTAACTTAGGCTTTGATCAGATTGGATAGGTGTCAACTTGTCGCTAAAGCGCAAGCATAAAATTTAGGCACTTTTCTTCAGCGCTATAAGGACCACCGTATATCTTTTCTCAATTTAACAAGCCTTTACCACCTTCTAAAAATGGTTACCTGACTACAATGAAATCCATGTGAAGGCATCTGGAGACTCTGGAATGCTGATAGCTGACAAAGTAAGAGACAGGTGTCAACCCATCACTAAAGCATTAACAGAAACATGTCAGGGTTGTCAGGTTAAGATATAATGATAACCATCAATGCATTTTAATTGAATGATCATCTAAACCTACAAGCTTTGGCCCCACTTCTTTCTTTATGAGCCTTTCATGCAATCAAAAGTTGCCACGTTGCAAAAAACTGGCAAGTGGACTTCTCCATTTCTCTTTCTCGGTACCACCCATTCTAACAGCTGCCACATCAATGCCTACTTCAATGAATAAAAAATGGATACATCAGTGTGACATGGTGATTTAGGGCCCACTTACCATCTTTCATCCTATATACTACATCAGACAGTCATCGCTATACCGCAAAACTTAAAAATCTCACATCTTATCTCAACAGTATAATGACAATCGTTGATTGATCCCGATGTTTAATTGACAATAGACTTTTGAAGATGGGCCCGCCTAGATAGATGTCAATCTATCACCATTTCGTATGTCAGAAATTCTGACAACTGGGAGCCTTAAGTTTTAACGATAGCCACAAGTTTTAAAGGGTTGTTCATTTTAGAAAAATTAATGAGATAACTAAGGTTTTGAAAGAATTTATTAAAGAGACCCTGCTCGATAACCTAGTGGCATAACACATGAAGTGGTCACTTTTATAAAGGGTTAATACCACACATGCCTGATTTTGAATGTTAATGAGCAAAAAGTAATGCTCAAACTTAAGGAAACTTAGGTTAAACTAAGGTTTTAGGCACAAAGCTAACTGCTAGGTTTAAAAACCAAATTTCTCAAAATTTTGAAGTATGAGGATCAAAAATTAAAATATTACTAACACAATGGTTGGAGGGTTACAATATCTGACTCACACTAGACCAGATATTGCTAATGTTGTTGGAATTATGGCTAGATTTCATGCAGAACCTAAAGAGGCACATCTAGCTGATATGAAAAGGATACTAAGGTATCTTAGAGGAACCATAGACTATGGTTTATTGTATGATAGGAATGATAGCTTTGAACTTCATGCTTATACTGATACTGATTGGGTAGGAAATATTGATGATAGAAAAAGTACTAGTGGTTGTGCATTTTTCCTTGGGAAAAAGTTGGTTTCTTGGCTAACTAATAAATAAGATTGTATAGCACAATCTACTATTGAATCAAAATATGTTGCTACTGCTATAAACTGCACTCAGATTATTTGGATGAAACAAATGCTAATAGACATTGGAATAACTTTTGAAGAGCCTGTGGTCATTCATTGTGACAACACCAGTATAGTAAACATGTCAAATAATCTAGTGATGCATTCCAAAACTAAACATATCTCTATCAAGTATCACTTCTTGAGAGACAAGGTGGCACAAAAAGAAATCAAATTAGAATATATCAGTACAAAAGAGAAGATTGTAGACATCTTCACAAAGACACTACCCAAAGATACCTTTGAATATCTCAAAGGTATGCCAGGGGTTCAAGCCCCTCCTAGTAACAACTAAATGATGCAGAGATGCATCAATCTAGAAGTGTTCATAGCCTCATCATTTTCTAGACTGGATGTAGGGATCTACTCCTCAAGGGGAGTTATCATGGAAGAAAGTTTATATGTGAAGGTAGTTGAAGTCTCATGGCACCCTTTTCCATTGTTATCAAAGGGGGAGTGATGCTATGAGAAAATCTCTACTATTTGGGGAGATTGTTAAGCTGAAGGACTTTGGATTGATATAAATTTGGAATAAGATTTTCCCATACGTTGACATCAATGCCAAAGGGGGAGATTGTTTGATATTTCTAATGCATGAGTGATGATTGAGACATGTAATATGTTTAATCACTACGCTACTAAATGATCACTCATACTATTGTCATTTTTGTTTTGTCACTGATGTCAACATATGCTTTTATGAAGGAACCAAACTAGCAATCACAATGTATGGTTCGTGTATAGATGTTTTAGATGCTACAAAGTTAGATGAGAGTTCAGGTGGAGGTTGTGATCTTATACCTATGATTGCATCATTAAGTGTTGCATATTAAGAGAGTTACAACTATTTTGGTAAGGACTGGTCACTAGACTGTGACAGTGAGAATTTACAAAGTTAGTCTCTGAGTTTTTGATATTGCTTTCAGAGGGATTGGATTCAAGGTATGTGAACTTAAAGGATGATGGAAGAGGTACTGATGGATGCTCATTGGTTAGCATAAGGTATGGAGTGTTTGGGAATGTCATCTATGGTGTATGCTCTCGCAATGGCTTATTCTGAAGCCAACTCAGGGAATGAAGTGTGTGTTTGTTTGGCAAGCACAAATTAAGGATGTCAGTCCTTAATTGTTGTAATGTAATCATTGTAAATTTGTTATAGATACAATGTATATCTTAGCAAGGGTTTATGTAATTGTTTGTAATTAGGAGAGCCTTATAGGCCGACCTAATCTTGGTAAATTGTAATAAGGTATAAATGGAAGGTCTTTTCCTTGGAAAAGATATGGATGGAATATGTGTGATATAAGGAGGTTGTAAAGGTTGCAAACTTGTGTCTTTTGTATGTAGAGTAGAGGATTACTAGTGGACTTCATTGGAACTGATCAAGAAAAGATAGTTGTTGGTAAATAGTTCAAAGATTGTGTATTTCTTCATATACACCTATTGTGAACTAGTGAGTTCTAAAGGTGGATTTAACCTTCTTTGGGCAGTGAGCCTTGGGCAATGAGCTCTCTATTGTTCTTGACTCATAACATGGTTTGTCCTCTAACAAGGACTATGTACTATAATGTTTCAATAAGCTCCTAACAGGGATATATCTTCTAACAAGGATTACTATACTCTGAGTACATCATTAGTGGGTGCTAATTCCCATTGGGGTTTTTACCTTTAACAGGGTTTCCCCGTAACCAAAATATTGTGTTATTATGTTGACATTCATTGTGTTCATTGGATATGATATTAATGAGCTTAAAGTTTAAAGTTTAATATTCTATCATACAACTAATTCACCCCCCTCTCAGTTGTATTATGGACTGTTATTCCTAATAGTTTGTATTTTGGCCAGTTTTACTTAGTTGTAGCCTTGACTGATGGTCTCAGTCATTGAAGGAATCTCAGTCACTAAAGGAACTTAGTTGTCTATGATGCTTGGTGCAAGTGTTACTTAGTCATGCCTGTGGTGCTCAATCGACACTGGTGCTTGGCGTGCTTGGTAAATTCACTAATGCTCAGTAGTTCTAGCTTACCGACTAGAGTAATGTGTGATTTGTTGGGCTGACTTGGTGTATTTGTTGTTTTTATCTTTTTTTGGATTCTCCTAAGTGGATCTAGAGGCCGACATGTAGAATTAAATGTTTGTATATATTTTTTAAGCTGACTTGTATGGCATTTAATATTTGTTAAGAGGAGTTAAGTGTTTTATCTTGCCGATTTGTGGTTGATGATTAGTATATAAGGGGTGTTTGGGTAGATTTTTTGAGGAGAACTTAGAGGGGGACTTGAAAGACTGAAGGCTTGAAAGCTAAAATTGGAGAAGTTGTGGAAAAGATCTTGCAAATCAGATTTCTATCTAATAGTTTGTAATAGCAAAGCTAGTGGTTGCATACTTGAGAATAAGGAGATTTCTTGGAGGCTTGCGAGCTCAAGTTGAGATCTACCTTAGGGTTTCCATCAGCTTTTGATTGTCTTTAGAACTGAACTAGCTAGAGATTGTATTGGATCTGGTTGTGGATCTTGTAGAATTGTTTCTGATTGTAATTGGCCCTAACCCAGAAAGCCTTACAATCGAGCTTGTTAATGAAAATTACTTGAAACAATCATTGTGTTATCTATTGTGTTGAGTATTCCATTGTGTAATTCTAAAGTTGCTCAGCCAGAATTGTCCTTAATTGGATCCTTCTAGCCTTGGTCTATGTCAGGTGGTATCAGAGTGAGAGTTGATCTTGTGGACTAGAATTAAGAGAAAGATAACCTAGCAAGGCTAATCTTGTGAAGTTGATCTTGTTGACAAAGAGATCGTATGATCTTGATTCCAGATCTGTGGCACTAAACTTGTGAAATTGTGCCCTAGTTGTTTGCGAGATTATAGAACAAGATCTGACTTGTACATAACTTGGAAATTGTCACAAGGTGGTCAGTGAGGATTTGTTGCAGAGGGTTTATTTTGCATATCTTTAAGGATGCCTCCAAGAAGATTGGACCCTAGAGTTATTTATGATCTTTGTGATACTGTGGAATCCTAGATCATAGAGAAAGTGAAATAAAATTTCAGATCTGAGATGGAACTGATGAAGAATGTCATGGTCACTGATTAATGAGGCTTGTTACTGGTATACCTTGGAATGTTGGTACTAAGGATGGCTATGAAAAAGCTGCTGAAGAATTTGAACCTACTGGATCTAGTGGTGATGACTAGAGGGATAGATCTAGTGAAGATAGAATTGCTCAATTACCTAGATCTACTGCTCAGTTTAGTAGTTACCGAATGGAAGTTTCTACTTTCTCTAGTACTTTGAAGCCTAACAATCTGATTGATTGGATTGGTGAGCTTGAAGATTTCTTTGAGCTGGAAGAAATCGAAGATCCTCTTCGAGTGAGATTAGCACAAACTAAGTTGAAAGGATGTGCTACTCTTTGGTGGAAAGAACTACAAAGAGATAGAGAAGATGAAGGTGAAATGAAGATCAATCAGTGGAGGTTGATGGTGACAAAATTGAAATCTAAGTTCATATTAGTTGACTATGATCTTGACTTGTTTAAGAAGTTACCGAATCTGAAGCAGAAGGATTTTTCTATTGAAGATTATATTGAGGAATTCTACAAACTTACTATTCGGTCTAGACACAGATAACTTGATAAGGAAAAGGTAGCTCAGTATGTGAATAGTTTGAGATTCAATATTTAGGATGAGCTTGGTATGCTGAAGATTGATTCTATTGAATATTCTTATCAGTATGCTGTGAAGGCAAAACATAAGTTGAAAAGGAAACAACCTGGTAATTCCTGAGGGAAGGAGAAAATTAATCACTCGGTGAAGGATAAACTGACTGATGCAGAAGATGAACAAAAACCTGTGGAACCAAAGAAGAAGATAGGTAGAGTTATCTTTAAGGGTACTTGCTATAACTATGGAGAGGAAGGACATCGTTCTTTTGAGTGTACACAAAAGAAGGTTGACCGATGAACTACTATGATAAATGAAAACATTCAGAATGAACCTAAATCAAAGAACTTGCTGCTTTGGTGAACATTGCTCGGTACAAAGGATGACCTTGTCAGAGGAGTAATTTGTTTAGGACTCGATGCAAGTCTGAAGGTAAACTCTGTGATGTTATTGTTGATAGTGGTAGTACTGATAACCTTATTGCTAAGGATATGGTTAGGAAACTTGGTTTGAATAGAATGAAACATCCACATCCTTATCGGATTGGTTGGTTACAAGATGATCACGGTCTGGAAGTTAGAGAACAATGCTTCATTAATGTTCAGATTGGCCATTATAAGGGTCTTGTGTTATGTGACATTGTGAAGATGAATAGTTGTGATATATTGCTTGGTAGACCTTGGCAATATGATTACAGAGCTATTTATGACTGTGTAAAGAATGTATTTACTATTGAGAAGGATGACAAGAAGTTTTCACTGATGCCTTTGATGGATACAACACTCGGTAGGAGAAGCTTGAGTATTGGTTCCCAAGTTGAGTTGGTGGATATAGAGGTAATGAATGATCAGTTTGGAGAACCGACTTGTATGTTGTCTAGAAAATACTTGAAGAGGTAGAGAAAACTGAAATGGAAGAATATGTAAGCAACAAAATGGAGGACTTATATGTGAAGAACAAATTCGGGGTTTATGTGATGAACCCTGTAAGATGTTCTTCTCACATATGAACATCTTTTGTAACCTAGGGTGTTTGATGGAGGGGCATCCAAGGTTAAGGCAAGGGCATTTTGTGTCCTTGGTGAAACTACATAGGTGTTTTTATTTTGGTCAGTTTTACTCAGTTGCATCCTTAACCGACAGTCTCGTTCATTGAAGGGAGCTTGGTCACTGAAGGAACTCGATAGTCTCTGATGGTTGGTGAAAGTTTTACTTGATCATGCCTACGGTGCTCAGTCGACACTGGTGCTCAATGATGCTTGGTGTGCTCGATAAATTCACTGATGCTCGGTAGTTCTAGCTTACCGACTGGAGTTTTGTGTGATTTTTTGGGTGAACTTGGTGTATTTATTATTTGTATCTTTTGTTGGATTCTCCTAAGTGGATCTAGAGGCCAAATTGTGGAATTAAATGTTTGTATACATTTTTTAAGATGACTTATATGGCATTTAATATTTGTTAAGAGGAGTTAAGGGTTTCATCTTGCTGACTTGTGGCTGATGATTATTATTTAAGGGGTGTTTGGGTAGATGCTTTGAGGATAAATTAGAGGGGGACTTGAAAGACTAAAGGCTTGAAAGCTGAAATTGGAGAAGTTGTGGAAAAGATCTTGCATGATCTTGTAGATCATATTTCTATCTGATAGTTTGTAATAGCAGAGCTAGTGGTTGCATACTTGGGAACAAGGAGATTTCTTGGAGGCTTACGAGCTCAAGTTTAGATCTACCTTAGGGTTTCCATCAGCTTCTGATTGTCTTCAGAATTGAACTAGCTAGAGATTGTATTGGATCTGGTTGTGGCTCTTGCATAATTATTTCTGATTGTAATTGGCCCTAACTTGGAAGGCCTTACAGCCGGGCATGTTAATGGAAATTACTTGAAATAATCATTGTGTTATCTATTGTGTTGAGTATTCCATTGTGTAATTCTAAAGCTACTTGGCTTGAACTATCCTTAATTGGATCCTTCTAGCCTTACTTTGTGTCAAATAAAGACACGTCAGTAAACACATGTGGCCGCCAGACTCATTACACGTTTACCACCTTTTTCTTCGCACGTATGATAAACACATGCTAGGTACAACTTTCTCCTTCCTTACTCACTTTTAGTACAAATATTTTATTAATTATTTCTAGTACTACACTATATGTATAATTTAGGTGTTATGCTAGTTTCCCATTCTCATGCTAAAAAGTAACAAGTGAAGACACTTGTAACAGTTTGGTAGAGGGAAAGGGAAGTGTAATAAATTCCAAGTGTCATTGCTAAGCCATCTTACTCACATCTTTGTCACTTCAATGTTTTACTTAGGCCTTGATCCATTAATTTCCTTTATTCCCATATATTTGTCATACTAAAAATTCTGATTTCCTGAAGTTGACATGACCTGAAAGGACCATAATTTAGTTACATGGTAACTCGCACTTAAGGTTGTGATGTCCTTTGATTAAAACTTCATTATTATTGTTCATGTTAACATAGCAAAGAAATTAAACAAAGAGGAGTCGGTATTTTCAAGAAATACATTTGATTTCCAAGAAGGAAAGAAGGTATTTGTAGAGCACAAGAGACTAAAAGTTTAACAGTCAAATTGGTGAGTAGAAATTGAAGGTTGGGTTTTGGAAACAAATGGGAGGACATTTGCAGAGGCATGAACCAGTGCACCATGACATTTTACTGATAGATGTCAAAGCAGTCTAGAGATTTAATGCATGTGGTTGGTTAGGGTATTTTCTTCAACTATCTAAGTTTAATGAGGAAGTAGCAGCAGAATTTATGAGCACTTTTGAGGAGGAGCAAGCAACTATTTGGGGATTAACAGTTGTTGCCACTAAGGAAATAATTATAGAGGTCACCGGGTTGCCAGCCACTAGAGAGCACTACCCTAATGAGAATTATGCCAAGTCATCTTGAGCTTAATTCTCCTGGGCAGCTGATCCTCCTCTCAAAATTACCAAGCAGGGATGCAAGAGACTGTCTCTTCCTCCACCCTTTCAAGAATTGGTGATGCACATTATAAGGTATTTAACTTGTGAAGGAAGATTATCAAACTTGCATGCCCATCATATCAAATTGCTTAGTTTCATAAGGCATAATCTTCAAGTTAGTATCCCTAATAATTTGTACAATATGTGTTATCTCTATTGAGCATTAATGATTGTCATTAGTATCAAAGGAAGTCAAAGATATCGGTCAATTACTTATATGAACCCAGTCAGTAAAAGAAAGCATCATAAGCTAGTCAGTTAAGTCTTTACACCGACCATCAGACTATTTTACCGATCATCAGACACCAATACCGAGCAATAGTAAAAACTAAGCATCAGTGTAATTATCAAGCAGTATTCACAGTTTTTACCGAGAATCACAGGAAATGGCATAGGAATTAGGAATGGCACATCTATCTATGCAAATAGTTACAACAGAATCAGAAAATGTTTTACCAAGATCAAGGATAATTTATTGTTGAGATATTCATTAATTGCGGTGAAGATCTTATGATTTGTTTTGATCTAGGTTATTTTTGTACACCGTAGATCTTAGGGTTTTCTCTAAGATGTTGAAACCTAATTTTGTAAGTGGCATAAAGTAGTATGATATATATTTATATTTTACATCATTTTTTATATAAACTAATGTATAAGAGAAGAAGCACTTGAAGCACTAGCCAACCTTCAAGATTATTGATGAAGGGTGCTCCCCTTAATACCACAACCACATAAGAGAAATAGAGAAACAACAACAATAATATGCAAGAACAGAAAATTGGCTTCTTATTATCTCCACAAATGTGGAATTACAAACTTTCAAAATTACAATATGCAAAGCCACATGGCATTCCCTTACAATATTTTGTAGGACAAAGCCTCGAATCAATACCCAGATCTACTACCCAGAACTATTCTGAACTGCCTAAGACAATAATACAGCCTTCCTTATATAGGCAATTTTCCACCGCCTGGGAAGGTTCCAGAATTTTAGCCAATAAGGCCGACCAAACTTAAAATTATTTTTATTTTACATTTCATTACATCATAGTCGGCTCAAGATAACCTTTGAAACCCGAACAGAAATTTTGAAGAAAATTATTTTCTGCCATTTCAGGTGGCCCAACTTCTGAAGACCATAAGTCATCACCAGTTGACCCGATCGGCTATTATAACCCCATTTCAGAAATGCCACGAAGTGCTCTATAGGCTTGACCAGCACAAGCACCTGTCACCCAAATTTTTGACCTCATCCGGGGCCTCTAAAGCCTTCAAAACTGAGTTCAAAGTTTCTGTACCCTGTTGCCAATACCGAAAATCTTCAATATCTTCCAATATACACTTGATCTGGCAATGAAACTTTACTGGCAGACTTATATGACCAAAATGAACCTCCAAGAAAGAAATTAGATCATTCTGAGCACATACAAAAAATTACCAAAAATAGTAACTTTCCATAAATAGCAGCTCTGCACAAAATAGCCTTTATTGAATACAAAAATAGAAATATTTTTGGGTGATGCAAGATTGCTCTTACACCCAGGATGCTCCTGCATCAGACACCCAGGGTAATTTGAGAAGTGACCCTGTCACGACTCAGGTGTGCAGAGGAAAGCCAAGATGGCTAACCTCCTCCTTTGTCAGCCATGATGAATCTTCAACAGGTCGTCCTTTCCACTTGACCAGATATTCTTCATATGTCCTGTTCCTTGTGCTTCTGCCAACATGACTGTCCAGTATATCTTCGATCTCCTTAGTGTCTGAACTAGTTGCTGGAATACTCCACTATGCTGCTGTGATCTCATCTTCAACACCTCCCTCATGATACTCTGTCAGATCTGAAATGTTAAACACTGGTGAAATATTTAGCTTAGTAGGCAATTCTACCTCATATGCATTTCCTGAATCATGTTTCTTCAGTATCCTACATGGTCCAAACTTCTTCATTTTCAGCTTGTTATATGTACCAACTAGAAACCGCTCCTTTCGCAAATGAACCATGACTTCATCACCAACCTGAAATTCTTTATACCTCCTTTTCTCATCTGCCTTAGCCTTATACTGTGCGTTCATCTTGATAATATGCTTCCTCACCTCCCCATGGATGTTCTTCAAGTGTTCTGCAAAATCCTCAGCTTCAGCACTACTTACTTCTCCTTTATCTATCTTCCTCAATTTAGATGCATTTCTTGGACTACTTCCATATACAATCTGGAATGGTGATTTACCAGTGCTCCTATTGATAGAATTATTGTATGCAAATTCTGCCTATGGTAAAATCAAATCCCATCCTGTTGGCTTATCTCCAACCAAGCATCTCAGCAAATTTTCCAAACTCCTATTCACCACCTCTGTCTGTCCATCAGTTTGGGGATGATGTGATGAACTGAACTTCAAATCTATCTTCAACTTCTTCCACAATGTACGCCAAAAATATCCCACAAACTTAGTGTCTCGATCTGAAACTATGGTCTTTGGCAAGCCATGAAGTCTCACTACTTCTTTGAAAAACAATTCTGCTACATGAACAGTATCATTAGTCTTCTTGCAGGGAATAAAATGTGTCATCTTCAAAAATCTATCAACTACCACAAAAATTGAATCATGTCCCCGCTGAGTCCTCAGTAAACCAAGAACAAAGTCCATGCTGATATCCTCCCAAGGCTTCTCTGGTACAGGTAATGGCTGATACAATCCTATATTTTGCTTCACTCCTTTCACCATCTGACATACTCTGCAACTCTATACAAACTTCTTCACATCTTGCTGCAAGTGTGGCCAATAATAATTCTCACTAACCAAACCAAAGGTTTTATCACGACCAAAATGTCCAGCCAATCCTCCACTATGCTTCTCCTTGATAAGATTCTCCCTCATAGAACTTTGTGGAATGCACAACTGACTCTCTCTGAATAGCATATCATCCTGGATGATGAAATCCAACCATTTCGTCCTGTTTAGAGTAACAGGTTCTGTACAAGCTTTCCAAGCTTCACCAAAATCAGGATCCTCTGGATACAAATTCTTGAGTTCCTTGAACCCAACCACTTCAATCTGCATTTCTGTCAGCAATAGTTGCCTTCTGCTAAGAGCATCTGCAACCCTATTAGACTTTCCACTCCTGTGTTTCAAAACAAATGTATAACTCTGCAAAAACTCAACCCATTTCAAATGCCTTTGATTCAATTTTCCTTGACTATTCAAATATTGCAAAGCTTGATGATCAGTATACAAAAAAAACTCCTTAGGAAGCAGATAATGTCTCCACTTCTTTAATGCCTGAACTATAGCATAAAATTCCTGATCATAAATAGAATATTTTCTCTTGGCATCATTTAATTTCTCACTGAAATAAGCAACAGGTTTACCTTCTTGGCTCATAACAGCTCCTATTATAGTACCACTAGCATCACAATCTACTTGAAACACCTTATTAAAATTTGAAAGTGCTAAAATAGGTTGTTCTGTAACTTTTTGTTTCAACAATTAAAAACTCTTTTCTGCCCCATTAGTCCACTTAAACTCTTTTCTATCCCCTCTCATTGTTTCAGTCAAGGGTCCACAAATACTGCTAAAATTTCTGATAAACTTTCTGTAAAAGCTAGCTAGACCATGAAAAGATCTTACCTCAGTAGCACTCCTTGGAGTAGGCCATTCAAGGATAGCCTGTACCTTCTCTGGGTCCATTTTTAGACCTTCTGCTGAAACTAAAAATCCGAAATACACTAACTCTTTCTTCACAAAACTGCACTTCTTCAAATTAATCAACAATTTTTCTTTTCTCAACTTCTCAAATACCATACGAATATGCATCATATGCTCCTCCTATGTCTTACTAAAGATCAAAATATCATCTAGGTAAACAATGACAAACTTACCCAGAAATTCTTTCAGAACCTCGTTCATGAGCCGCATGAAAGTGCTCGGTGCATTGGTTAGCCCAAAAGGCATGACTAACCACTCATACAGTCCTTCCTTTGTCTTGAAGGTAGTCTTCCATTCATCTCCTTCTTTGATCTGAATCTGATGATATCCACTTTTCAGATCTATCTTTGAAAAATACACAGCTCCACTCAAACAGTCTATAATATCATCCATTCGTGGCAATAGAAACCTGTACTTGATTGTGATCTTATTTATTGCCCTAGAATCTGTACACATCCTCCATTCTCCATTCTTCTTTGGTGCTAATACTGCTGGTACAGCGCATGGACTCAGGCTCTCTCGAATCAATCCCTTTTGTAACAACTCGTGTACTTGTCTGTTCAACTCTTCACTTTCTGCTGGTGTCATTCTGTGTGCTGCCTTGTTTGGCAAACTGGCTCCTGGGATCAAGTCCATCTGATGACTGATTTTCCTGACTGGTGGTAATCCATTAGGTACATTATCAGATACAATATCCTGAAACTCATTCAACAAATCTGCAACCTCTACAGTAACATCTTCTACTTCTTTACCAACTTTTAGAATTAAAGCAAAACACACATGCTCATGCCTCATACCATCTAGGAATTTCCTTCCATCAACAAATTTTATTCTTGCATTACCACATACCTTTTCTTCGGTCTCCTTCAATGGCTTTAGCTTATGTCGCACTCCATCCTTTGTCAGGGAATAGGTATTCGCACGACCATCATGTACAGCACATCTGTCCAACTACCATAGTCTACCCAAATACATATGACATGCATCCATAGATATGATATCACATAGTACCTCATCTTGGTACCCACCGATCTTGAACTTTACCAGGCACTGTTCACTGACCATGACCTTGTGGTCATCCTGCACCCAGGCAATCCGATATGGATGTGGGTGTTTCTGTCTCTTGAGCTTCAACTTTGTCACCATCTCTTCTGACACCAAATTGTCAGTGCTTCCACTATCAATGATCACATCACAACATTTACCTTCACACTTGCACCTGGTGTGAAACAGGCTCCTCCTTTGCTCAGGTTCATTCTCACCACTCAACAGGACTCTTCTGTTAATCAACATTTCTCCTTTTTCAGCATCTTCAGAATTTGATGATCTGGCATCTTCATCTACATGTGCAATTCTGGCCTGGCCTTCATTTCTCCTGTCTATTCTGCCTTGGCACTGAGGACATTCAAATGCCCTATGACCTTCTTCTCCATAGTGAAAACATGTTCCATGGAAGCCTCCTCTTCCAGATCCTTGTCCTCTTCCTCTTCCTCTCTGATCTCTATTATTCTGATCCTGGAAGCGATTGGAATTATTTCCATGCTGATTCTGACTGCTACTGGCCTCATCTTTCTTTTTCAGATCTTCATTTCGGCCACCATATGACTATCCACCAGATCATCCACCGCGACCTCTTCCATTTTGTCTACTCTCAAACTTCTTGTTCAGCTTTTCCTCTACTTTTAGGGCAAACTGGTATGCCTCTTCAATACTGTTCATTCGAACCAGATTCAACTCCTCCTGAATGCTTGGCCTTAACCCATTAAGGTATCAGGCAACTTTCTCCTTATCAGCTTCTGCATGGCCTGTTCTGATGAGAAGTCGATAGAACTCCTTTGTATACTCCTGAACAGATCTTCTTGCTTGCTTCAAACTCTGCATTTTCTTCAGTAGGTCAAGCTCATAATCAACAGGAATGAACTGTCACTTCAATTTATCCACCATCCGATCCCATCTCATGATTTTCTCCTTTCCCCTTCTATTTCGCTCCAACTGAATCTCTTGCCACCATATCTTCGCATGACCTTTCAGTCTGGCCTTCGCAAATTTGACCCTATCAGGATCCTCAACATCTTCATACTCAAAATATTCTTCACATTCATTGATCCAGTCGATCAATTCCTCTGGGTTAAGATTTCTACAAAATGTAGGAACCTCAATCTTAGGTCTTTTTCCAATCTTGGAAATTGCCCGAAAAAGTCTTTCTTCCTCCTGGTTCACAATTTCAACTTCTCCTTCTTGATATTCTTCTTCAGCTTCATCCTCGCTTTCGTCTCTGACATTAAGATTCATTCCTCTATGAATCTCTTCTTGCAATGCTCGCACTTGTCTCTGCAGCTCTCTAACCTCAGGTGTCACAATACCAGCTCTTCCGCCACATTCCCTTCGTGGAGGCATTTTCACGATGCGCGCTGAAACCCTAGCCACGGTCCTGGTGCAAACTGCCTCACAGTCGGTGATCTATTTACACACTCAAGAATTCCTGCTCTGATACCACTTGATGAAGGGTGCTCCCCTTAATACCACAACCACATAAGAGAAATAGAGAAACAACAACAATAATATGCAAGAATAGAAAATTGGCTTCTTATTATCTCCATAAATGTGGAATTACAAACTTTTAGAATTACAATATGCAAAGCCACATGGCATTCCCTTACAATATTCTGTAGGACAAAGCCTCGAATCAATACCCAGATCTACTACCCAGAACTATTCTGAACTGCCTAAGACAATAATACAACCTTCCTTATATAGGCAATTTTCCACCGCCTGGGAAGGTTCCAGAATTTTAGCCAATAAGGCCGACCAAACTTAAAATTATTTTTATTTTACATTTCATTACATCATAGTCAGCTCAAGATAACCTTTGAAACCCGAACAGAAATTTTGAAGAAAATTATTTTCTACCATTTTAGGTGGCCCAACTTCCGAAGACCATAAGTCATCACCAGTTGACCCGATCGGCTATTATAACCCCATTTCAGAAATGCCACGAAGCGCTCTACAGGCTTGACTAGCACAAGCGCCCATCACCCAAATTTTTGACCTCATCCGGGGCCTCTAAAGCCTTCAAAACTGAGTTCAAAGTTTCTTTACCCTGCTGCCAATACCGAAAATCTTCAATATCTTCCAATATACACTTGATCTGGCAATGAAACTTTACTGGCAGACTTATATGACTAAAATGAACCTCCAAGAAAGAACTCAGATCATTCTGAGCACATATAAAAAATTACCAAAAATAGTAACTTTCCATAAATAGCAGCTCTGCACAAAATAGCCTTTATTGAATACAAAAATAGAAATATTTTTGGGTGATGCAAGATTGCTCTTACACCCAGGATGCTCCTGCATCAATTATTAGTTGACAGAGCAGAACAATATTCAAATTTTATCATATTAAGGCAGAATCAGAATAGGCTAACTAATCAGTTCATAGCAGAGATCTACACAATGTAAGGTGATATCTATTTAGTACTTTATTGATCTGTATCAGACAATCTTAGTTGTCATTAGCATACAATTACGTATTGCTTTCTAATCATTGTAATAGATTTTTGGTGAAATCTCCTAATAGAGTAGACCTAACACTCTTTTGTAATTCTCTTAACTGAGTGCACACTCAAGTAGTGTTGTTTAAATCCTATCACTAGGTAGATCTAGTTGATCTAATATGTTACTCATAACAAGGTAAGATGACCAGAAGTGATCAAAACATGTAGCCCTAACAGGAAAACCTTTTCTATCTGCAGTAGTGAAGAATTTGTGGGTGTCATCCCCACTGCAGTTTTTACCTTCTAACAAGGGCTTCTGCATTACCAAAATACTTGTGCTATAGGACTATTATATTATTGATTTCATGTTATTTACATTTACAAGTTGAATGGATGAATGATACATGCATTAGATACAAGTTATTTTGCAAGGTTACTATTGGTTTCTATTTTAGATCTGAAAGGTTTATGAGTTAAAGTTTTTGTGGGCACTGATTCACCCCTCCCCTCTTAGTACCCTATCTCTCATAATCCAACAATTGGTATCAAAGTGTAGTTCTCTTATTGGATAGTTTAACCACTAAAGGATAAAGATCTATTCATGGAGAGGTATAAGTTAGATAAGACAATAGAGAATCAGAAGATTCAGATGTAGATGTTTGTTGAGAAGTAAAAGGAAGCTAAGGATGGACTGAAGAAACTGTTGGTTAAAAGGAACAACCTAGCTATTCTACAAAATGAGATTGGATACCATGAAGAAGTGATTGATGATTTATTTGATCATATTAGATCTAGTTCTGAAAGTGTTTATGATGGATCTAAAAGCATAATCTCTGATTTGTCTGAAAAGAACCTTCACTTAACCGAACAAGTGAAAGCACTGCAAATCGGTCAAGAATCACAGATGGTGAGAATGGTAGAGATAATGAACAATGCTAGACAGGCTGAACAAGAAAGGAATCTAGCTATTGAAGACCAAAGATAGATAACTGAACAACTTCAAGAAAAAGGAAGTGAGATATAAAGACTCACCAATCGCCATTTTCATACATCCAATCAGATGGTGGTTGTGAATCAAGAAGTCAACCGAGTAAATGGAGAATTATCAAGAAGACTTAAAGATGTTGCAAGACTTAGAGAAGAGAATGAGAAGTTGAGAAATGAAGTGAAAACTCAATAGAAGCACAATGAAATGATGAAATTGGCTAAGGATAATTCAAAAAAGATTGATGATTTTCTGATTAATCAAAGAAGATTTGGAAGCAAAGCCGGTTTAGGCTATACCGGTGAAGGAGAATCATCACAACAAGTTGAAAAAGCCAACAATAGTCAAAGTCAAAGGCCAAAGACATTTTCATGCTATCACTATGGAAAATCGAGACATACTTCAAATGTGTGTAGGAGTAGAGCACATGGTAAACCTCCTGTCACTCCTAAGTTTATTGGTTATTTTTATTATTATGGAAAGTATGGTCACCAAGCTTATGAGTGTAGAGCTAAACTAAACAAGAATGCTAACAATTCTACCATGGATAAATTATATTACACTTGTAATAAACATGGACACACTGCACGAGAGTGTAAGGCAAAAATGAAGCAAGTCTGGACACCTAAGCAGAAGACACAACACAAGCCTTATCAACTAAAGAGACAAGGTAATTCTTATGTTTTGGATTACAACACATGGCCTAACTATATTGCATGTGGTAGATATGGGCACATTGCAGCAAATTGTAATAGGAAAACATGGGCTGGACAATCAAGAATTTGGACAAGCATCGAAATGGCATGTTTGCATTGTCATAAGGTTGGTCATCTAAGCAAGGACTGTAGAGACTGAGCACCAAAAGAAGGTCATGTATTTGAGAGTGGAAACACTATGGTAGATATCATGAGAATAAGGAACACTATGTGGAGAAAGGCATCTAATGAGAATGTTGAGTCAAGTAATGTTGTCGAGGAAACCTCATCCACTAGATTAGGTGACATCGGTACCTCCACCTAAGGTTATATAGGTATGTATGGGACTGACATTTTGAAATGATCACATTTTACATATAGTTCCTTATACATGTTGTGCAAATACCAAATCTACAATAAAGATGCATTGTGGTGTATATGTTATGAGCTAACAAAGTCACACAGTTGGTAGAAGTTAGACCAAGCAATGGTTACCTGTCGGTAATCAATAATATCCAAGGTTAACTGAGTATTAGTATCAACCATGCAAAGAAGTCATGTGTTAACCGAGCTGATGAAATTTTATAATCATCACCGAGCTGATAGTTTCCATGAACCCAAAAGTAGGTCAAGCATTTAATGCATAAAGTTTGAGTAGGAATATAGAAAATTCTATAAATACATAGAAGACAGAGTTCATTTTCACATTGCAAATTTCAGAGAGCTAAAATTTCATAGATCGAGATCGAGAAAGAATCTTTCAAGCTAATTCAATCAGTTGTAGATCGAACTGAGCATAGTCTTCAATACATTTTGAGTAAGTTGAAACCCTACCAAACATATTCTTCATACTTATCAAAAACCTAGTTTGTTGAAATGGAATCTACTATGAGTTCTTCTAAAGTTGTGGAAGAAGAAGTTAATCTAATAGTATTAGCAAGCTACAAGGAACCTCATTATAAGTTACACCCTAAAGTAGCATCAAAAATGGATTTAGCAGGCACTTTTTCAAGCATCCCACCTAGGGTTTTGTTAACTAAAGACATACAATCATACATACACTGTAAAATTGGGGAAATAGGTGATTTCGATATGTATGTTGTGTATCAGGCTCTTTATGATAAAGATATAGAGCTAAAACCAGAGCATAAATTGGTAGAGACACTTGGTCTTACCAATGCCCTAAATTTCTTGAAGAACTTTAAGAATGAATGGATTAGGGTTGTGTTTAGCCACTATCATGAGGGCACATTCTGGCCAGATAGACCGATCAAGGTTACAAAAAGAATGATTAGCACGGATACTGGTTAGCCTACTATCGATAAAGCCAAAGCATTCAAAAGTTCATAGCGAGCCAATGTAGAGAAAAATACTGGCGCAACATGGGATGAAAGAGCACTAAAAATTGCATCAATTGTGGATCGTGAAGTTAAGTTTGCAACACATGTAATTTGGTACAAGATTTTTCAGTCAAGAAGGGAAAATAGTGTACCAAGTAGTGTAGTTGACATGGCTCATAAAATGATTAAGAAGGGTCATCAGATAGACCTAGCTGAGCTACTACTGAGACAAGTTGAGGAAAACATGAAGACAATTAGGACACAGAAGTCCAATACCTGTAAGTTTGGGTCATTACTAGTATGTTTGTTTTTCTATCTCTAGAAATTATTTCCTTCTGTCGGTCACACCAATTGGCCTACCGACACACCGATCAATTTACAAATTTTTGATATTATGAAAATTCTAGGAGATAATGTTGAAAATGTTATAGATAGTTATTTTGAGGATTTTAAAGTAAAGATAAATCTGAGAAGCAGGATTCCAAGTTCATTAGTAGAGAAGTATGAGATGGACATATATTTTCTAGTAGACACTAATCACACTATGATAAAAGTTGTAGAACCAAGAATAACATGGCTAGCACCAATGGGATATGAGATGGATCATGATTTCAGTTTGAAATCTATTCAGGCACTGCTAGCATTACCAAAAGACAAAAAGGTTGAAAGGTTTGGAACCTTTGAAGATGCAAAATCAAGAATAAAAATAGGACTTGCCATCAGTAAAATGATGAGAAAAGAAAAGAAAATGAAGAAAGTCTTAACTGAGCATTTTGGAGACTTATCTGACTCGTCTAAAGAGTTACCACTTGAAACTACAACTGAAGGTCAGTTAATGTTGGCTGACAAACCATATGACAGTGAGGCAACCAAGTCTAAGAAAGAATAAGAATCTATACCAGTTTCTCCCACTAAAGCTCCAAAGAAAAGGCAATTGCCAGTGCAAATAGGTGCATGCACAAGGTCATCAACTACAGCTTCACCACCATAGAAAAAGGGAGCTGTGAAGGTAGCAAAATGAAAGGCTGCTACACCAACAAAGAATTATGCAAAAAGAAACACCAAGGTTGTAGCAGAGGCACAAAAGAAAAGGAGAAAGTTAATAAGAGGTAAGGAAGACCTAGAGGATGAAGAACTTAATAATGAACAATTCAAAGTGGTTAGTAATAAGGCAAGATCAATTAATGAAGTTGCTACAAATATAATTGAGAATGGAGATCTTTCAGATCCAAAACTTAGTAGGTTTGAAAAAATGTCAAATGAGGAATAGAACAAAATTGAGGAAGCTATCATCCAGATGATGATACATTTCAGAAAAGTTCCATTGGAGTTTGCATTATCACTACCTAAGGCACTTGAAGATAGAATAAACTAGAAATGGTCATATGCCTTGGACACCGAGAAAAAGATGAGGGAACAAATTCTTGTATCTGTTGCACCGAACTTATCTCTTGAGGAAATAAAAGAACTTATGGATACATATGTGCAAAGATTTATAATAAATAATTAGGCTATGCAAATCTTAGATGAGAATATAGTTGATCTTGATGAGTTTGGTCAACTCATCTAGAGTTCAATTCTAGCATTCAGAGAACAAAATGCTAAAAATGCATTTCAAATTTTGTCTAAAAAGAGATAGAAGTCCAAAGGTAAAGGAATCTTCATTGATGATGACATAGCACAGCAAGAAACCAAGTCCCTTATATCATTTACTAAGGTAATTGATACAACAATAGATCAAAATATTAAGAACAGTGTACAGGATGCACTGAATCTAGTAGTGATTCAAATTGAGGATACAAATGATAAGGATGTACTCATTAAGGACATCACAAATAGTGATCCTAATAATAGGGATGAAGATGATGATGTGGATAATACACTAGACATCACACAGGATGAAGCACAAGTTACTAAGTGTGCATTTCCATCATTACTGGGTGAGCTACTTGTTCTTGTTGAAGTAGTTGAAATTCTTTCATAGGAACAACCCGATGGCTCAGACCCTGAGCAACCTAAAGATACAATAGGGGAACCAAGCACCGAGACACCTATAGAGACAAACAAGCCTGAAGGAAAAGAGGCCACTAAAATAGAAACAAAGGCATAAGAAGAGCCTAAGGCAAGTGAGCACACCCCACCTAACACAACATCAGAGGCTCCATCTCAGTCAACCAACACACAAGTTACTGAGGAGTAGAAAAAGGATGATAATGTGTCTACCGGGTAGAACACACTAAAGGTAGAAGACAAAGCTATTATTATAGTTGCCAAGAGTTCGCCACAGGAACCCGAGAAGAAGAAGAAGAAGAAGAAGAAGAAGAAAGGAAAAGGATCGATCACTCTAGATGAAGTCATTGTGATACCCGAGTGTGACCCGAGGACCCTAAGGAACTACAAAAATATGGGGAATTATGTACTAGGAAAGTAGCACAGGAGAAATTGAGACAAGAGAGCAAGAGCAAGGAGATATTAGAAAATGTAAGAGATATCTTATAATAGGTTGTACCCAAGGTACATATAGATGAGGACACTCCAATTATGGACCAACTTGCTACTCTCACTGAAGGAATAAATGCCCTAGATGTCAATGTTGACAAGAGAATTGAAGAGAGGGCTGAGTCAAAAATACAGGATAAACTTGCTGAGATAATAAGCCAAGAAGTAGAAATCAACAAGGTTAAGATATCAAAGGTAATAACTGAAATTCAGTGTATTACTAAGTTAATCTGTCAAATCTTGTTTAAGCTATGCACTGTGGAAACCTTCACTTCCAAGATTAATGAAAAGATTAAATAGCTGGATAATGAAATCAATGCCAGTGCACAAGCAGCCTTAACTGAGCCTCACGCCATTGCCAAGCATATCTTGAAAGTTCAAGAACTAAGGTGGTTAAGAGCAGATCTCAAGAAAAAGGAAGATCAAATCAGTGAACAAGTCACAGAATTGCAAACCGAGTTGCTTCCCTACCTAAAATTTTTTGAGAAGCATATAGTTAGGGTGCAAACGCTTGTTGTAACACCAAAAATTTCTATTTTGGACAACATATTTGATATGCATGCACAAGTCAATCTTGAGCACATTGCTCTCACCAACTTGAAAGAGGAATGGGAAAACCTCTTGGAGTCATTGAAGAAAATCCATTAGCACATTTTTGAAAAGTTGTAAGTATACATTTTTGTATTTAGCATTAATAACAAAATGGGGGATAATAATGTATATGGAAAATATGTACGTAGATGCTAAGTATACTACACCTTACCAGGAGCATGCACCAAGGGGGATTTTATAATTTTTTTGATATATATGTATATGGTAGAGATATAAGTTTTGAGATATAAGGTCTGTATACATTAAGGTTTTGATACTAATGCCAAAGTGGGAGATTGTTATCTCTATTGAGCATTAATGATTGTCATTAGTATCAAAGGAAGTCAGAGATATTGGTCGGCTACTTATATGAACCCAGTCAATAAAAGCAAGCATCATAAGCCAGTGGGTTAAGTCTTTACACCAAGCATCAGTGTAATTACCAAGCAGTATTCACAGTGTTTACCAAGGATCATAGGAAATGGCATAGGAATCAAGAATGGCACATCTATCTATGCAAATGGTTACAATAGAATCAGAAAACATTTTACCAAGATCGAGGATAATTTATTGTTGAGATATTCATTAATTGCGATGAAGATATTATGATTTGTTTTGATCTAGGTTATTTTTGTACACCGTAGATCTTAGGGTTTTCTCTAAGATGTTGAAACCTAATTTTTTAAGTGGCATAAAGTAGTATGCTATATATTTGTATTTTACATCATTTTTTATGTG
Organism: Chamaecyparis obtusa; assembly: GCA_027943335.1. Classification (NCBI taxonomy): domain Eukaryota; kingdom Viridiplantae; phylum Streptophyta; class Pinopsida; order Cupressales; family Cupressaceae; genus Chamaecyparis; species Chamaecyparis obtusa. The sequence goes on from BSBK01004283.1 coordinate 235,781, forward strand.
AACTAATGTATGAGTAAAGAATCACTTGAAGCACTAGCCAACCTTCAAGATTATCAATTGACAGAGTAGAACAGTATTCAGAGTTTATCAAATTAAGGCAGAATCAAAATCAAGCTAACCGATCAGTTCAGAGAAGAGATCTACACAGTATAAGGTGATATCTATTTAGTACTTTATTGCTCTATATTAGACAATTTGATTTGTCATTAGCGGATAGTTACCTATTGCTTTCTAATCATTGTAATAGAGTTTTGGCAAAATCTCCTAACAGAGTAGACCTAACAATCTTTTGTAAATCTCCTAACTGAGTGCACACTCAAGTAGTGTTATTTAAATCCTATCACCAGGTAGATCTAGCTAATCTAATATGTTACTCCTAACAAGGTAAGATCACCAGAAGTGATCAAAACTTGTAGCCCTAACAGGAAAACCTTTTTTATCTACAATAGTGAAGAATTTGTGGGTGTCATCCCCACTGCAGTTTTTACCTTCTAACAAGGGTTTTTGTGTTACCAAAATACTTGTGTTATGGGATTATTATATTGTTGATTTCATGTTATTTACATTTACAAGTTGAATGGATGAATGATACATGCATTAGATACAATTTATTTTGCAAGGTTACTACTGGTTTCTATTTTAGATCTAAAAGGTTTATGAGTTAAATTTTTTGTGGGCATTGATTCACCCCTCCCTTCTCAGTACCCTATCTCTCCTAATCCAGTAATATGTTGAGCATTAGTATTGAGGAGACACAGAAGGGGAATGAAAATTCTATAAGCCACCATGCCCTAATAAAATTTCTAGTTGAAAGATCCCTTAGGGATGTCTCATCCTTGGCGTGGACAAAATTTGTTCATCTTAAAAATCTGCAACCCCTAGTCAATCTTGTTGAGCAACCCCTAGGAAATGAATTAGAGTCCTCTGAGCCTACTATTGAAATACCTAAAAAAGAAAAAGAGCCAGAGGTAGTCCAAGAAAATAAGTATTCTGAACCCACTCTTGAAAGAAATATTCCTACTTCTTCCATAAAGAAATGCAAACAGAAAGTTGAAAAAGAAACCCTTAACCTAGAAAGTGAAATTCAAAATCCTACAGTTCAAAGAAATAAAAGAAAATGGTCAATTCCTACAGCATCCATTCTTGCAGTGTCTACTCCTACAACACAAAAGCCAAAAAGGTCCTGTCAAAAGAAAACTGCAGTGGTTGAGGAAACAATAGTGCGAAGAAATCCTCGCATGTGAGGGTAGGTATCTCCACCTTCTACTGGAAATCCAAATGTTCCAACATCAAAACCTACCCTAGAACCTTTTGTTGAGTATGTTCCTAATGATTCTCGCAAACAGACAGAAGTGTCTTCTGCTCCCACAAATATGGAAGAATCCCAAAATTTGCAAGAACCTGGTGATAACATACCACATGTTGGTTAGGGTATATCTGAGCAAATCACTAATGTGGCACAAGAGGGCATTCCCGAGGATGTTCAGATGACTCCTCCATAGAACCTTATTTACTCCAATATGTCTATTATCTCCTATAGATCAACATGGTTCACTGAGTATTTTTAGCAAGCTTCCAAAGAAAAGAAAAAGAAAGCCCAGTAGCAAGAATTTGGCCTACCTATAATACAGTCTATACTCTTTAATTTATACAATCAATTTATTTTCAAGATGACTTGGTGGAAACAAGAAAGAAATAAATTGCAAAAAGAGATAATGAAAAGGAAGAGGAAATTGAAGTTCTTAAAGTGCAGCTAAAGAAATAGAAACAACAAATGGACCAAGCTCTTAAGTTAGCAGATCAAGTCATGGCCTGTAGACCACCACCCAGGGTGTTTACCATTTGTTTGAAAGAACAATTCCTCTTGTTTCAACTTATGATGACTATGAAGGGTATAGATTATGAATTCAAGTCAGCCCAGGAATTCTATGGAATATACCAAACTCTCCCTCCATGGTAGAAAAATTTACTATGTGAGCTCTACTTACGTAACTTTATCATTCCCCATGAAATGGAATGGAATCCTTTTCTCTACATTGGGGATATTCATTTGAGAGATTTTATGTCATGGATGCACAATGAAGGAAATTATGATAGGTAGATGAACAATTACAAAGACTTAGAGAAATATGAACCCTTACCCTTGAGGGCTGAATCACACAAGCCTGATGTCCTCTTGCAAGATTGGCTCAATCTAACTTATGGAAAACAAAAACCTCAAATTAGAGAAAAGGTCTTTGCATTGAGAGATAAGGTTTACAGAGAGTATTAGGGATTGCCTAATTTTTCAGCTCAAAGATCTCTTGCAGGGGTAAGAAGTCATTGGAATAGGTGACCAAAGGCCTTCAATAAAATAGAGCAACACAGCCTAATCAACTTTGAATTAGCTATGAATAGAGTAGCTAAATATATGCAGTTGGGGTGTCAGATCAGAAGAGAATTATGGATGCCTTTGTATTTCCAACCACCTACACTCCTATGGCTGCTATATGACATCAATGCCACTAGATTGGATCAGTTGTTGGAAGAACACCATGGAGATTCCTTGGCAAGAACAAGAGGATTCTATTACACTTTCAAGAGTGGGAAGAAGGGAAAGACAACTGTCAATGATTTTAGAACAATAGCCAAGAGATGTAATGCTTGAGGACAAGCATTATGTTTAGTAGGGGGTAGATGATGAGACAATTTATTGTCTCCATTTTTTTATAATCTTTATACTTTTTTGACACTCTTTATGCTTTGATAAGACATTTCCAAAACATTTATGAACCTATACCTATGTGAACTTGTGATAAGTACAATTAGAGCCACAAAGACTATGGGTAGTTAGAATGACATGTTTTGCTAACTATTATATATATAATGTAGTACTTCATATAGCTACTTTAATTTTTGTTCTAATATTTGAGTAAGAAGTTGAAATTTTGACTTGTATATATATACCGAATGCTACTAACCTACTAGGAGAATGAGGAGCAGTTCAAGAGTGGTGCAACCGCATTAAAGAAGGAGCGTTAGGAATCCAACCATGATGGAAGGAGCCAACATGATTCTGAGGATCATGCCACCACTAAGGAGCTTACATTCCAGAGAATATAGGAAATAGTTCTTCTATATTTCCTCGGTGTTGTTATTTTGTTATCCGCACTTATTGTAAAATGTCATGGTTGTTATACTTCCTCTTTCTATGGTGAGTTTCAGTTAGACTTTACTTTCATGATTTTAATAAGCATCAATCCTTTATATAAATGGATTAGATTGGTTTAGTTAGGAATGATAAAATATATCATAATGTTGTGTTCAATATGACAGAGTTACACTTTTATGTTCTTAATGTATTGTTCAATCACTATGTAATCGGTTTTTGAATATATAATCAAAGAGTGATTTTGAAGTTATTTTTGTATTGGTAGTTAGCAAAAGCCAACCAAGGGGGCCCACTTGGGAGGTGGATTAGATTAGGATAGATTAGATTTTATTCCTACATATTTATATGCTTTCATGTAGAAGTTACTATTTTACTCCTGCATCATTGCTTCTATGAATGCTCCTGTAGCACTTGCAGAGATAGGCATAGTTGACGCTTTGAGTTGTTAAATAGGTTTAGGATAATTTTAAAAGCTTTTTGCAGTCATTTCATTAAGTATTTAAGTGTGTTTACTTTCCTATAGTAATAGCATAAGTTTCTTTCATGCACTTTATCTTCCTGCAGCATAGGCAATATGACTCCTTGAGGAACTTAGTGCACAAACTATGTTGTCCCATTTCAAGTCTATGTCCCTAGGTTGACAATCTAAATGCATTTCATGATGGGAAAATTAATCCTTAGTATGAATACATTATTCTTAAGAGAGACAATGGCATGATTATCACTACCTATTGTCAAACTGTTCACTCCTCACGTACCTTCTTTTCTTAGTTTGATGTAGTGTGATCACCTGATCCATTAGATTAGGTGACCTCAAGTTCACTGGCTCCACTACTGCCTACTTCTTATTTCTTTTTCCATGTCTTATTCATATGATTCCTTATTTGTTCAACAATTTCTTCATGCCTAACTTTTTCATTTCTCAGTGCATGTGCTTTACAATCTCTTTTTATGTGACCAATCTTATTGCATTTGTAACAAACCAGACTTCCACTCATCCAACTCTTGGATTTGCCTCTAGAATGTGTCTTCAAATAGTTTACTCCAATATGACCATATTCTCCACAATAATGATAACTATACCATGTGTTGTAGTCCCAATTGAATGTGTTACCTTTTCTAGATACTTTATTCTTCTTATTAGATGTCCACTTAGCTTTGGATCTACATTCTTTTGCTCTATGACCATATTTCTCATAGTTAAAATAATGTCCTTGAAATCTAGGTGAGGTAGGTGGATTACCAACCTTTGACTTGCATTCATGTGCCTAATGTCCATGTTTCTTACAATTAAAACAATTTCCATTGAAATTTTGTTTATGATTGGACTTACCATTAGTGCTTCTATAGGTGGTCATTGTGTGTCCTAGTTTTCCACAATGATGGCATGTGGGTTTCTTGTTCTTTGACTTTGCATTCCTTTGTTCTCCACTTTTTGATGATTCTCTTTTAATGGATGTCAATTTCTCATCATGTCCAAGTCCAGAAGTATCACTAGATCTTCTTGGTGACCTTAAAAGTTCTTCAAATTATTTCCCTGCTTCATTTGTCTTGTTCATCCTTTCATTGATTTCCTTTTCAGATCTTAATTCATTCTTTAGTTGGTTATTCTCTGATCTTAGATTTGTGATTTCCATATCTTTTTTGCTCAACTTTTTATTAGCAAGTAGTAGTTGATTCACCATGTCCAATTGATTATTCATTAGCCTTTGCATGTCACATGTCCTTTCATCAAGTCTTATAGACATTTATCTTTTGTCTTCTTCAACCATTATCTTATCTTCTTCAGTTTTCTTTTTCTGTTCAATTACTTCACATAATCTTACTGATTGACTTTCTTGTTCTCTCTTCAGATTTCTGATATCTTCATTCAATATGTTGTTTTTCTCTAACAAGTATGTTATAGTTTCATTACTTTCAGTGGGATTTCCATTTTCAAATACACCTTTAGTATCATTTTCTTGATATAGTGTATCATTCTATTGAATTGCCAATTCTTTCCTTCTTCTTAAGGATTTCTTCAATTCACCTTTGGTTGCTTCAAGCTAGTGTAATGCAAGTTGAATGTCAATCTTTAGATTCTCTATTATCTTCCCCATCTTATAAACCTCCATCTCCAAGACCTTAGCTCACAAGTGATTAAACTTCTTTTAAGAGACTCGGGCTCTGATACCAATTATTGGAAATCTAATATGGGAAAGTGAGATACTGAGAGGGAGATGAATCAAATATCTACTATTAATTCAACTTTGACATAAATTCAACTTACTTATCACAAACATCAAATTCAATACTGAAATAGATCTAACAATTTAATCTTCATCCATGAAATTGAAACATAACATAAAGATTTTGTTTACCAAAAAATTCTTGAAAGGTAAAAGTGGGGTGGGAATGACACCCACAAATCTTCAGTATTGTAGTATTAAAGTTTGTTTATTAGGGCTACAAGAGTTGATCATAAATTGATGATCTACCCTATGAGGGGTCTTCCCTATTAAGAGCTTACAGACTTATTCAATCTACCTTGGCTAAAAGATTTAAAACTTACAACAAAGTAAGCACTTGGTTAAGAGATTTACATAGTCCTATAAAGACCACTCTGTTAAGAGATTTACCCTGATTCACATGCTAAAATGTATTAGTACCTTATCCTTTAGTTTTCACTATTATTGTTGATAACAAATCTTCTCCTTCCAATACTTGTTTGATCTCCTTAATCAAATATATCTATGTTATGTCCTTCATTGCTTTTCTCGGTCACTCTAACTGATCTTTGCCTATATCAAAATATTTCTCTATTTTGTATATGAGACCCCCTTCATTCCATTCATACACATGCATACTACATTCTAGTTTTTAAGATCTCATCTTATATAGACAAAAAATCAACCTCCTTGATCAAGATCAACGATCTAGATTTTGTACTTTTGTCACTTAAGCATTCCCTAAATCTGATAGTATACATAGCTTACATAGGGATTAATGATTACAAGTATAAGGCATAATCACCTTTGTGATTCCCTCAACAAACATTAAATATTGTATAGATGTTGACCAAAATGGTTTACCTAAGTATTTTTGCCATTACAAACACATATGTCAAAATTGGCTTGCTCAGCATATGAAGTCTCTGACACTCGGCATTAACTATTCTTCATGTACTGGTGCTCGGCACTGACACTTCCATACATCTTGGCATAAACTTCTCATCTATTACTGAAGTAATTGATGACCTCTGAATTTCTTGGCAGTAACTACTACTTAGTAAATGTACAAGATACAAGTCTAGACATAACTCCACCTTAACATGATGACTCAGTCACAGTGATGACCGACCAACATTGCCTAGAAAATGACTAAGTGCTAGAAACTAATAGACAACAAAACTTAGGAATCAACAAAAAAAATCTTTAGATCTTCCTATGAGAACAACCCGCTAAGACTCAGATGAAATGTTCCTATTATCTCACTAAAACAACTATTCTAAAAGAATTACATTCACCAAATGGCATAGTATAACCCCAAATTACAAACATTGAAAGAGTAACAAGACATGGCTCAATAATTTACAAGTTTGTGATGAATTATAAAAGCCTAAAAATAACAAATGATATTTGTATTCATTTAGAATTGACATGGGTCTTTACAATCATCCACCAAACATAAGAAAACATGCAGTAAAAGAAAACTAGACATAGTCCGGTATGTCTCCTCTATTGATTAAGTGAAAAATACAAGGCTAGGAAAAATGAAACTGCAACTATTTCTAAGTGTTCTTCTATGCAGTGAACAAAAGACTCTAATTTAGAAGATCCAAATAATCATTCCCCCCTATTATAAAATGTGTCCATAATCTTTTTATAGAAAGAATTCCTTGAACCGAATCTCAAAAATGCAACTAACAAAGGGCCTTGCATTTGTTCCAAGTGAAAAATCATCATGGTGGTTGTTACAACTGCATCAGCATGTTGATCTCTACATCATTATTCTTATTCCATGCACTCAGCATGGACAGCACCTAGGCCTTTCTCAACTTCCTCACCATCATGAGGGAATAAATTCTCAACTCCTCTTGCAATGATTCCTCATTTTTCACATGTGGAGGTGATCTAATTTGAATCAAATATTCCTTGGGATCTTTTCTAGATGAAAAAGAAACATTTTCCATGAAAGAGGTTGACCCCACCATCCTTTTGAATCATGTGACCACTAACTGGATACATGCTTCAATGGCAAAACCTAGAGAGGGGAAGCCTCACACAAAGGTGCTTGAAACTCCACAATGTCTAGATGTGGTACTCACCACTATGAGAGCCATGTTAGTGATTTTTCTTATATCCTTCAATTCTAAAAGAGATAATGAGAACCAGACATGGGATATTCATCTAATTCACATAAATCTACTTCTTCCTTCAAACTGATGGGAAAGAAAAGCTAACATTGACAAGTCCTACAAACCTTCTTCACTTCGAGCTCCACACACTCAAGCGGGTATACCTCATCTGCACACACATAACTCCTTATGCCAAGCAATAGGCCTGCAAGTATATCACTTGTGGAATAGTTTTTAGACTTTTAGGTAACAAGTACCTCAGTGTTTACCAAATCTTATGAAGAATCCCACTTGCATACAATGAGTCTAAAAACTAGAAAAACTTCCTAACTCCTCCTATCAACATGAAAGGGAAAATGTTTTCATTTATGCTTTAGGTGGAATGGATCTCTGAAATACCCCAAATCCCTCAAGACTAGTGCCTTATCCAATGGGCAAAAAAGTCAAATAAATCACTGCAGCAAAAAGCTTATGAAACAAGAAGACAACACGGTCTAATATGTTGATGTCTTACATCAAACATACACAATTAATCAAATTCTACTTAAGAATCCACCTGTGTACTTAGATATTCAATCACCTATTCAAAGAATTTAACTCTCCCCTTGGAAGAGATCCAAAAATAGGAAATACATTGATCAGCATCCATTGAAAGACAAGTATGAGATACCCTTGATATCTCAACTCATACACACCTGAAAATGAATCCTAAACTCATTTATTCCCTTGAAATAACTCTATTGTAAACTCACAACAAAAAGACAAAAACAATCTTGATGCTTTAACCCATAAGATTCAGGAAACAAATGGAGACAATTTTGATAACAGTATAATAGTGCTGAAAATTCATTCATAAGATAAACCATTACAAGACAAATTCTCATCTGAGACCAGGAAGGAAATAGGAAAATACCCTATATGAAGAGAAGAGGGAAATATTTATAGAGGGAACCACTCATGGAACCAGCCCAAAAAAGATTATAGAGAATCAGAAACTAGAATCAAAACCGGGACTGGAACTCTACCCCTCTATAATAATGGAGAAGAAGAAGAGATAGAGGAAAATGAAAGCCAGTTACAAACAACTGGTACCTACCAATTTTTTTAAAAAATATTCATCTTCCCTCCAATTTTGATCTTTTTAACTTGATCTCCTCCAACTGCCTTAATGCTTGCAATTATTTTTCCCACCAATTTGATTCTCTCCCTTTCAAAGAAATGATTTGATTCTTCTCTTTGAAATGCTCCATGAATGCTTCTCAGTCCATTTTATAATAAAATTCTTTAACAAACTATAGAGAGGACTATTGAAATCATTTAAATTTGCATTTTCCTCTTTAAATCTGCATTTTACCCCTTTTTCCTACACATTTGGCCTAGAACTCACCAGATTTCACCATGTGTCACAAGCTGACTGGATGTTAGAATTAACCCTGGATTGACCACCTTGTTCTAGAGATTGGGTGACAACCTATTTCTTATATTCTCCAAATTTTATCTTTAACCGCAAGCCTATCTTGAGATTACATGACTAAGCATTCGATGAGTCACCAGATGTTATCTCCTTAACCAGCAATCACGTGACCAAGAATTCACCGAATCTCAAAATGCTATCTCCTTAACCACCACCATCTAGCAATTTCATGACTAATCGCTCACTAAATCTTGGAATGCTTCAACCTTAACTACCACTATCCAAAAATCATGTGACCAAGCATTCACCCAATCTCAAAATGTTATCTCTTTAACTGCTAGAATCATGCGATCACGTGACCATGTGTTTGTTGAATCTCCAGATGTTATCTCTTTAACCGCCAAGATCACACAACTAACCACACGCTGAGTTGCTAAATGTTATCCCTAACCACTAGTTCATCATGAGATTATGTGACAAGCCACCATGTGTCTGTTTCACTACCTGGTCAGCCATAAGAATTCTACAAAATTTAGTGGTCATTTGTTCACCAAAATGTTTCCCAATGCAACCTCCTGTGTGCACTCCTGGAAAGCCCCCTTCTCTTTCTTCATAATGTTATGTGAGTGCTATTCCATTTAAACACATGAAATTTCCTCATCCCACCAATGTGGGATTAAACATTTGAGCATTTTTAAATATCTCCTTTTAAAATTTGTATGTGTACCCAGCTATCAAGCACCCAATCTAGGCCCACACAAGCCAAGAGGCCACACATGCCACATGCCTCTTTCTTTTTGCCTTACCTCTACTCTTGGTGCTTTTTCATTTAAAAATCTCTCAATACCAAATCAGGGTGCATGTGGGTTTATACTCCTTTACATTTTTTCTTCTCCTTCCTCTAGTTGTGCATGGTCTTTACTTTCATTCTGGCCTTGGCTTTTACCTTGTTGCCCCCCATTCATTTGTGTGCCCTTTGGTGTTTAATCTACAGGTGCAAGCACATTTTTCCTTGTTGAACTGGTACGTACCCCTTCTTTCAGCACATGCTCCTTCATTGGCATGTAGCACTATAGTTTGGTGCACACCTTTTCCTTTTCTAGCATGCACACCAGCCCTCCAAACTAGTACGCACTCATTCCTTTTAACTTGCAGCAGCCTTCCTCTTGGTTTATGTGTGCCCATCCTTTGGTTTTAGCTTACAAACCAAAGTTGGCACATGCTTCACCTACTCAGTGTGCATTCCTTCATTGGTTGTTTCCTCATACTTCACTTGGTGCACACACACCAGCATTAAAGTGTACGCAATAGCCTTAGAATAGGTACACACAGCTTAAAACATTTGTGTGCAGCACCATGACATAGGGCGCACACCTCCAATATTGCATGCAGCTGACTAAAAACTTCATGTACCTTTGAGATAAGTGCGCACACCATAGAGTAAGTGCACATACCAAGAATATTGTGTAGCATTAAAAACATACATGCCCCACTCAATTTTTTTAAAAGATAAATTCAAAACCTTGGAAATATAGCATTTTTAGCACTCTAAGAAAATATGGCATGCTTAATGTGTTCAATATAGTATGCATAACACCTCATATAATAGGGCATACTCAGTTCCTTGAAAACATTTGAGTGTGCACAACACTACAAAAGAAAATGTAAAGTGTGAGAGGATTAAAGAAACACACAAAATGAATGCAATTTTGCGCTTGATGTGAACATCAACTGGGAAACATGATTTGAGTGTCAACATTATGAACTTCACTTTTACCTTCTATTTATCCAAATGTAGTCACTTAGTGAAATCTGACCATGGTGTATTGAGCTTTTAATCTCAACAATTCATTTCTTTACATCTCTGCAACACTGTCCATCAACATAATTGGCCTCTAAAAATAGCCTTGAAAACTCACCAAAAGATCTCATAGGAACACGTCGTCAGAAACTCAAATTTAATCCCAACATGTGAGAACACATGTCAAAGGAATTTTCATGAAAATGTTTGAGCAATAAGATATCACTGACCAAACTTGGCACTCTGGAACACTAATTTTGTCTGCACTGCCAATCTGCACAAATCACCTTCAAAACTAACTTAAAATACTTATCAAATGAAAACCTCATGATCTAGAACCCAAGGTATGAATTCACTCTCATAAAAGGAAAATAAATCCATGATTAGCATGCCCAGATGATCAAAAGGCCAATTGCTATCAAACACCAAAGTCAGCACGTTAGAAACTTTATGAATTTAAAACATTGAAATATGCAGAAACTTGATTTGGAATTGGACTGGTAAAGTGACCAGACGGATTGGTCAAGATCCAAAAATCACCAAGGAGGTACACTTCTAGGTCTATAATGTAGAACAACCTTCAATTTCACTTTCCCTTGATCCAGGTGCAAATTGGGAGACCTCAAAGTTGGTCACTTAAATTATGAATTCTGCACACTTAGAGAAATTTAACAAATTGCAAACGGAATGGCTTTGGCAAGCTGACCAAGAAAACTCATGGGGGGCTAAAATTGGTCATGGAGAATCAATCCCATTCCTACAACACATTTCAACAACCCTCATATCAAGATTATCAAATAGGCACCATATGCAATCCCCTGAAGTGGGTTACTTTATAAAATTTTGGAAACACACAGAATGCAGATTTTTGGAAACACCTCCAAAAGGCTACTTCCTAAACATACCAAAATCAGAATTTGAGAACTGAAACCCATTACATATACTAAATTAAAGGTGATGAACACATCCCCCAAGTGCTTCCTCGTGAAAAACAACAGGTCCCTTTCACCATTGCACTCAAACTTGGCCTTTCACAATCACTTTCAAGGGCATAAACTTTTCCTTAGAGAATTTCTTTTGAAAATAGACTCAAAATCAATCCATGATTTTTGAGCTCCAAAAATGGCTCTAAATAGGGACGCATGCCCCATATGAGCATGCAAAAAATTCATAATCTCTTGGTATAGCAAACAAATCAAACAAGGCCAACTTTACTCTTTCTCAAAACTTTGGAACCCTTTATTGAAAGCAAAGACACACACAACTGAAAGGAAAGAAACTATACAAGGTTTACATTATTTACAAAAATATCAAAGCCTCAAAATTGTAATCAATCCTTACCCCTATCAAACATATGATTTTCATCTCCATATAGCAGAGGAAAACTCAAATTACTTCTTTCATGGCTTGTCAAAAATATTATGATCCATTTTCAGTATATCATGTAAAAAATAATCAACATACTCACCACCAAATGGAAAGATAGGGCTATTAAACTACCATGAATACTGATCATTGTGTGACATCAAAACATCACATTCTCTATTATCACTGTCGTGCTGAAAAAAGAAGCACTCCAACTCAACCTCATGGCTGGAAACATCAGCATACTTAATCATTAGTTTGCTATAAAGAACAAGCCACGTCTATGTCATAACTTTGCAAACTAGAGTAGAACCCCTCAAAACAAAAATATGATTGCATAAAATCATAAATAACTTGCTGATCACAATTCTTATCAACATCTTTTAAAGAGGAACAAGCATTGTCAGTAGCTGAATCATTAATCACTCACAAATCTGAGAAAACACTTTTAGATTTGTCACTTTCTCCTGCATCAAAATGTAAACAAGAACCACTGACACTAGGCTCTTAAAAATTTGAATCAACACTAGTACATACATCATCATATTTGTCAAATATAACAGTATCAAATTCATTATAATGATATGTACTCTCATCTTGCACATTATTCACTTCAAATATAGGAAAAGGAAAATTAGTAAATGTTTCATACTTCATACCCTTAACAATGTCATCTTTGTGAAAACATATATCTACCAGGCATGGAATTCTAGAAACAAACTTAGGTGTATAACTCTGAAACTTGGCATCGAAGAGTTCTAAAATTTGCTCACTACTTAGCAAGAATTTGACTTCACATTTCATCTCTTTGGTCTCACTGTTGATGTTGTAAACATATTCCCCATCTAAAATAGGGATTGAAATCTCTTGTCTCACAACTTCTTGTGTAAAGTAATCACTGTAGTAACTATCATCTGCATCATAGTCCTCTTTTTTATGTTCACACAAAACATTCTCAAGATGAAACAAGGAATCATTATCATTATGCTGAAAAGAAGAACAATCTAGAAACTCAAGGGGAACACTGTTAACTATAGATTCATCTTCTACACCTTGATAACCATAGATTTCATTATCAACATCATAGTCAACACTGTCAGCATAACAAGATTTAGCATCCTCAAATGAATCTATCCATTCTTTAACATTTCAAAGTGCTTCATCTCTAAGGGATGCAGACCAACTAACTTATTCAAGCATACTAAGCTCTAGAAACATTTCAACACATTTGGATTCTTGAAAATCAATACCCACAGGAAGTTCATTACAAGCTATAAGAAATTTCTTATAGTATGAAAGTGTTGATTCCTCCTCCCTTTCTCCTATTGTATATCTTAAAATTAGTATGCAATTATGTTGGATTCTTTGATTTATCAAATACATATCTCTATTACAATTTTCAAAATATGACTAATAATTTTAGATCTAGAAACATCATCTTGATCCATTAAAGCTGGAAACTCCATTTTAAAACACTGACAAAATAATACAGCTTGTTCTTGTGACAATATCTTTATCCAACTTTATGCAATCACTAACTTCATGAAACCACAACATATTCTGATACTCATTACAACAACTAAAACTTCAATCCAGAAATATGACTAGACTTCAAGATTAATTTCCCCTTTTCTCTTAGTGACTTGCTCACCTATTAAGGGACTGTTCTTTCTTTATAAAAATAGGATTACCTAGAAATGTTTTGACCACTGCAAAATATTGATCTGAAGTCTCCTCCAAATCACCTTTCAAAATATTCATAGAGTCACCACCTCTTTGTAGAGGAAAAATTTGAATTAGGTGAGAAAACTTTTCCCAACTTTGAACCTTCTTTAAAAACCAGCAACCCACAACACAACTTCAGCAAGATATAGACTATTTGTCAGGATCATAGATATATCAAATTTTTATTCTAATAATGCATTGATCAAATAAAGACATCAAAGTCACCACTCACACTTGGTAAGAAGATATAACATTTTTTTTAAAACAACATGACTCTATGACCACTCAACTAGATTCTGGGATGATTCAACAAAGCAAGGAAATTACCATCTTAAACTTGCTATCCTATTATTCTCCCCAATAGAGTCACCAATTCTGTTAGTCATTTTTCTTGTATCCTTCAATTCTAAAAGAGATAATGAGAACCAGACATGGGATATTCATTTAATTCACATAAATCTACTTATTCCTTCAAAATGATGGGCAAGAAAAGCTAACATTGACAAGGAATACAAACCTTCTTCACTTCAAGCTCCACATGCTCAAGCGGGTATACCTCATCTGCACACACATAACTCATTATGACAAGAAATAGGCTTGCAGGTATATCACTTGTGGAATATTTTTCAGACTTTTAGGTAACACGTACCTCAATGTTTACCAAATATTATGAAGAATCCCACTTGCATACAATGATTCTGAAAACTAGAAAGACTTCCTAACTCCTATCAACATGAAAGGGAAAAAATTTTCATTTATGCTTTAGGTTGAATGGATCTCTAAAATACCCCAAATCCCTCATAGACCAGTGCCTTATCCAATGGGCAACAAAGTCAAATAAATCACTCCAAGAGAAAGCTTATGAAACAAGAAGACAAAATAGTCTAATATGTTTATGTCTTACATCAAACATACACCATTAATCAAATTCTACTTAAGAATCCACCTATGTCCTTAGATATGTAATCGCGTATTCAAAGAATTTAACTCTCCCCTTGGAAGAGAACCAAAAATAGGAAATATATTGATCAGCATCCACTAAAAGACAAGTATGAGATACCCTTGATATCTCAACTCATACACACTTGAAAATGAATCCTAAACTTAGTTATTCCCTTGAAATAACTCTATTGTAAACTCACAATAGAAAGACCAAAATATTCTTGATGCTTTAACCCATAAGATTCAGGAAGCAAATGGAGACAATTTTGATAACAGTATAATAGTAATGAAAATTCATTCATAAGATAAACCATTACAAAACAAAGTCTCATTTGAGACCAGAAAGGAAATAGGAAAACACCCTATATGAAGAGAAGAGGGCAATATTTACAGAGGGAACCACTCATGGAATCGACCCATAAAAGATTACAGAGAATCAGAAAATAGAATTGGAACCGGAACTAGAACTCTACCCCTTTGTAACAATGGAGAAGAAGAAGAGATATATATGGAAATGAAATCCAATTACAAACAACTGGCACCTACCAATTTTTAACAAAAATCTTCATCTTCCCTCCAATTTTGATCTTTTTAACTTGATCTCCTACAACTGCCTTCATGCTTGCAATTATTTTTCCCACCGATTTGGTTCTCTCCCTCTCAAATAAATGATTTGATTCTTCTCTTTGAATGCTTCTCATTTCATTTTACAATAAAATGCTTTAACAAACTATAGAGAGGATTATTGAAATCATTTAAATTTGCATTTTCCTCTTTAAATCTACATTTTACCCCTTTTTCCTACACATTTGGCTCAGAATTCACTAGATTTTTCCATGTGTCACAAGCTGACTGGATGCTAGAATTAACCCTAGGTTGATCATCTTGATCTAGAGATTGGGCAACAACCTACTTCTCATATTCTCCAAATGCTATATTTAACTACGAGCCAATCTTGAGATTACGTGACTAAGCATTCATTGAGTCGCCAGATGTTATCTCCTTAACCGCTAGGATTCAGTGATCACATGACCAAGCATTTGCCGAATCTCAAAATGCTATCTCCTTAACCACCACCATCCGGTGATTGTGTGACTAACCGCTCACTAAATCTCAGAATGCTTCAACCTTAACCGCCACTGTCCAGTGATCACGCGACCAAACATTCACCCAATCTCAAAATATTATCTCTTTAACTGCCAGAATCACTCGATCATGCAACCATGTGTTTGTTGAATCTCTAGATGTTATCTCTTTAACTACCAGGGTCACATGACTACAAGACTAACCACCTGTTGAGTCACTAGATGTTAGCCCTAACCATCGGTTCATCACGAGATTATGCAACAAGTCACCACGTGTATATTTCACTACTTGGTCAACCACGAGCATTCTAAAAAATTTAGTGGTCATCTTGTCACCGGCACATTTCCTAATGCAACCTCCCACACACACTCTCGAAGAGCCTCCTTCTCTTTCTTCACAATGTTATGTGAGTTCTATTCCATTTAAACACATGAAATGTCCTCACCCCACCAATGTGGGATTAAACATTTGATCATTTTTAAATATCTCCTTTTAAAATTTGTTTGTGCACCCAACTGGCAAGCACCCAATCCAGGCCCACACAAGCCAAGAGGCCACACATGCTTCTTTCTTTTCACTTTACCTCTACTCTTGGCCCTTTTTCATTTAAAAATATCTTAACACCGAATTAGGGTACATGCACAACCCTTTACATTTTTTCTTCTCCTTCCTCTAGCTATGGGTGTTCTGGCCTTGGCTTTTACCTTACTGCCCCCCATTCATTTGTATGCTCTTTGGTGTTTAATCTGTAGGTGCAAGAACATTTTTCCTTAATGAACTAGTATGCACCTCTCCTTTCAGAATGTGCTCCTTCATTGGTATGCAGCACTATAGTTTGGTGCACACCTTTTCCTTGTCTAGCATGTGCACCAGCCCTCCAAACTGGTATGCACTCCTTCCTTTTACCTTGAAGCAACCTTCTTCTTGGTTTATGTGTATCCATCCTTTGGTTTTAGCTTGCAGACCAAATCTGGCACGTGCTTCACCTGCTTAGTGTGCATTCCTTCCTTGGCTACTTCCTCATACTTCACTTGGTGTGCACACACTAGCATTAAATTGTACACACTAGCCTTAGAAGAGGTATGCATAGCTTAAAACATTTGTGTGTGGCACCATGACATAGTGCACACACCTCCAAACATTGCATGTAGCCCATTGCAAACTTCACACACCTCTAAGACAAGTGCACATACCATGGATTAAGTGCACATACCAAGCACAATGTGCAGCATTTAAAAGATACATGCCCTGCTCAAACTTTTTAAACGATAAATTCAAAACCTTGGAAATATAGCATTTTCAGCACTCTAAGAAAATATGGCATGCTTAATGTGTTTAATACAGTATGCATAACACCTCATAGAATAGGGCATACTCAGTTCCTCAAAAAAATTTGAGTGCGCATGGCACTACAAAAGAAATGTAAAGTGTGAGAGGATAAAAAAACACACAGAACCAGTGCAATTTCGAGCTTGATGTGAACATCAACTGGGAAACATGATTTGAGTGTCAACATTCTGAACTTCACTTTTACTTTTTGTTTATCCAAATGTAGTCACTTAGTTAAATTTGACCATGGTGTATCGAGATTTTAATCTCAATAATTCATTTCTTTACATCTTTGCAAAACTGTCCATCAACATAACTGGCCTCAGGAAACGGCCACAAAAACTCACCAAAAGATCTCATAGGAACACGTCATCAAAAAATCAAGTTCAATCCCAATATGTGAGAACATGTATCAAAGGAATTTGCATGAAAATATTTGAGCAATAAGATATCACTAACCAAACTTGGCACTCTAGAACACTAATTCTGTTTGCACTACCAATCTGCATAAATCACCTTCAAAACTAACTTTAAAAACTTATCAAATGAAAACCTCATTATCTAGAACCCAAGGTATGAATTAACTCTCACAAAAATAAAATGAATCTATGATTATCCTACCCAGATGATCAAAAGGCCAATTGCTATCAAACACCAAAGTCAGCACGTTAGAAACTTTTTGAATTTAAAACATTGAAATATGCAAAAACTTGATTTGGAATTGGATTGGCAAAGTGACCAGAAGAATTGGTAAAGATCCAAAAATCACCAAGGAGGTATACTACCAGGTCTATAATGTAGAACAACCTTCAATTTCACTTTCCCTTGAGCTAGGTGTGAATTGGGAGACCTCAAAGTACATCACTTAAATTCTGAATTCTGCACACTTAAAGAAACTTAACAAATTGCAAACGAAATAGCTCTGGAAAGCTGACCAAGAAAACTCATGGGGCACTAAAAATGATCATGGAGACTCACTCCCATGCCTAAAACATAGTGCAACAACCCTCATGTCAATATTATCAAATGGGCATAAGATGCAATCCCCTGAAGTGAGTTACTTTATAAAATTTTGGAAACACAGAATATAGATTTTTGGAAACACCTCCAAAAGGCTACTTCCTAAACATACCAGAATTGGAATTTGAGAACTAAAACCCATTACATATGCCAAATTAAAGGTGATGAACACATCCCCCAAGTGGTTCCTCATGAAAAACAATAGGTCCCTTTTGCCATTGCACTCAAACTTGGCAATTCATAATCACTTTCAGGGCATAAACTTTGCCTTAGGGAATCTTTTGAAAATGGACTCAAAATCAATGCAAGATTTTTGATCTCCAACAAGCCCTTTGAATGTAAATGAATCAAAGAAAATAGGCCCATAAACATTTTAGAAATTGTGTTATTTTAATATTTTTCTACCACAATTTTGCGGGGTCATAACTTTCTACTCGTGGCTTGAAATTTTGATCATAATACCCCATTAGAAAGGTCTCCAAGAGATATAGAATCAATCCCTTAGCAAAATGCCTTCAATACATGATGTTAAGGGACATATGATAGTTTCAACCCCAAATTCTTCTCTGAAGGCCTCCAAAAATTCACTTTTCTAAAACATAGAAAAATACCAAAAAATTAGATTTCTATTTTTTTCTCAATTCTACTCAATTTGTTACTCCTACATGGCCTCAAATTGCCTAAGATGCCTTTAGAATGCTTCAGATGAGGGTTGTGGTAGATAACATCTACAATGTTGAAGGAAGTTGTACCTTACAGTGATTCCACCTAGGATGGAAAAAGTTCTCCTTGTGAGTCAAAATAACTTATCTACATAAATTTACCAAATAGTTCTTCTAAATAAGTAGATACCTAGTTCTAGTCTCATTCCCCTTTGCAAGAACATAGTGAAGTACATGTATAGGAGGTTGAGACTTTAGAAGGATATGAAGCTCTAAGTTCTAGTCATGAACAAACTTCACCTCCACATCCTCCTAAACCACAAAACCTACCTTCACCTCAAGAATTTTTCAAAAGGGAAGGAAAAGAGCTAGTAATTAAGGAAGAAGAGTCTTCACGGGTAGAGAAAAAGATGGATAAAGGAGGAAGAGAGGGAATTAAGGAAAGCTATGATAGTTTCTAGACTTGAGGAAGGAATGGAGGATACTAGAATAAGGTTGATATTATATGAAGAAAGTTTAAATAAGAAAGAAGAAGATTTGGAGAAAACTATTCATAATGCTAAAAGAATTATGAGATAAGAAATTGAAAAGGTGGAGAATATTAAGAAGTAATTAAATGACATGGATTAGGTTTTAGATCAAGCTAATTCCCAAGTATTAGATAATGTTGAAGAAACATATAGTTTAAGGGATGAGCTCAAAAGGAAAGAAGAAAAATTGAGTTAGTTAGTTGGGACTCCTGATCATGAAGCCTCTACATTAGTAACTCCACCTAGGTATACATAATTAGTTGAAATGAAATAAAAGCATGAGAATAATGAATTGAGGAAGGAGATGGAAAAATTAGTGATGCAAAAGAATGAAGATGATTAGAGAGTGTTGGATATTGTAGAGATATCCTCTGCATTATTATCTATGAGGAAACCATTAGGGATATACGCTTTATTTTTTAGAGAATGATTTCTATACTAAAAAATTAATCGGATGATTTTGAAGAGAAAATTTGATTATATGGATGATAAGGAGTTTATGGAAGATTTTGTGAAAAATCATCCTACTATTCAAAAAAAAATGTATGACTATTTTCAACATGGGTTTCTTTTAGATATTTCCTATAATTATTTTTGAATTTATATATTGGTGAACTACAATTTTGGTCTTTTGTTTCATTGTTTCAAAATCAAGTGGAATGAGAAGAAAGGAAGAATCGGTATAGAGAGGCCCAAACTAGATTGGGACTCCTAATGAGAGATAAAATTCCCAAATCCATGATATATAAAGGTCAATTTAATGTTGTGGTCCAAGTATACAATTTGGCTCTATTTCATGAACAAAGCTTGGCATAGAGTATCAGATGCTTTAGGGATGTACAAAACCAACTACACTATCATGCCCTAATGGCATCTACAAAAAAATTTAATGTATTGCCAGTACAATTAAGGAGAAGGGGGCCTATTTTACTAACAAATATAGCCTATAGTATTTCCAAAGTAAGAAATGTGATCAAAGCTATAAAGGAGAAACATAAAGAATATATTGGGATGTAGTCCAGGCTGCCTATCATCATTATGCCTTCACCAAGATTTGATGCATCGACTCAGTTTACAGTGAAAATTTTGGATAAATGGATGAGAAGAATTGAGGAATTGAATGGATATGCACCTCTAAGAACCTACCAAGAATATAGAATATAAAGGTTTGATTTAGTTATTTGGATTTAGCACATGAATAGGAACTTACTAGACCCACAACCATGAGGACATGGTTGAAAATAGGAGGGTATGGATGATAAGTTCTCACTTTAACACTTTAAATATGTTGGTTATACTTGAAATCTTTATATATTTTGTGAATAATGTGACTAGCAATAGAATAAGTACTTACATATTTACTCATTTTGTGTCTCTATGCATAGATAATTAAGGAATATATTAGAAATGGTATTTATAGTTAAATGTATGCTTTTTCCAATGGAATCAATGGTGAATGAAAATTGATCGAGATCTTTGTTATGATATTCCTATTTCTTATTTATTTGGATTATGGTGTAGTTAACAAAATAATTATTTGATGATGTGGATATTTGATTTTGTTTCGGCAATGTGGAGCTCCTGATTACTCCTAACTCATTTGATCTTTTATTATTCTTAGACTTACTATTTGGTTGTTAAGTGGAATCTTTAGTCTCAATGTTAATTGAACTAGAAATTTTATTGGAATGTTTAGTTTCATTTCCTCTTATTGTAGTTGTTACTCAGTAGCTTGAGTAGCATTTGTATTTGAATTTAAAAATAAGGGTATGTATACCCATCTAATATAGGTTGTAGTTAGTTAGAAAGTTAGACACAATTTTTCTACATTTTTATTATTCATACTTTGTATTTTTTAAACCCTTTGTGATACCCTTTGGGGTCCCATTTCAATGCAGATTTGAAGAAGTTGATCTAACTTTGGTGTTTAGATATCCCTCTAGAGGCATAGCAAGGCACGCTCTACCAAAGGAAGGTGATCTCTTTGTTCTTTTTTTTTTGTACAATAAGTTAGATTTCAATTCTAGTAACATAGTTAAAGTAATATTTAGATCATTTTCTGTAGATTCATATAGTTAGTTGTTATAATAATTTCTAACACTAGTTTATTTTTTATATTATATCTTAATCTGATATTGTAATTATATGTTTGGAGTTTGAATGCTTTTAGCCAAATAAGAATTCTAGTTGTTCATAAACCAATTATGATTGTTAGCAAAAGTGAGAATGTGTGAAATTAGACATAAGCTTTATTGGATTCAATTATGGGGTTAGTTGTATTTCATCAAGTGTGTGATTTAGAATAGAATTGTGCTTTAATTTCTTGTAAATATAGTTTCTTTTCTACAAATTAGACTTAGAATTCGATTTATGCAAGTTTAAATTAGATTAAGTTTTAATTCAGTTGGTGTGGCATAGGATAAGAATTTGATGACTAGATCTGGTTCAATTATGCATGTTTCCCACAAGACTATTGTAGTTAATTTAGAGTAAGTTTTGTAAGGAAATAATTTTTAGAAGTCAAGTTACCACTTTAGGAAACAGCTTCAAGGAATGAATTTGATAGCTCCTTATAGAGCAAGACTGAAAGTACACATTGTTCTTAGTGAACAAACCCCTCAAATATGAAAGCATCTTTATCACACACAACTTCAAGTCACACTCGATTCGGTATTTATAAGATTAAATGATGCAAGTTGTGACATCAACAACCTCTCCTATCAACTATTAAACTAAGTTTTAAAGTAATCATAATGTAAAAACAATATAAAATCATATTTAGTATTTATCCTCTCATTAATTTATCTATAAAATATTTCTTATTTTTTATTATATAAAAATATCTTTTATCTAATTTATACTTTTAAATTTTAAATTTTGCATAAGAAAATTGAAACAGTTAAAGTCAGTTTTAATTTGATTAAATCTATTTTTTGAAGAACTATTAATAAACATGTCAAAAATGGGGTTCATCATTTAGTGCATTGGTTAAGTGATGGTGTTGTTATTGTCCCCACCAAAGTTCAAATCCCTGCTAGCCCATTGTGATTGCGGGCTTGTGCCTTCATTGATTTAACATGCTCATTGATTTGGACCTCAACTTTGTTAGAAGAGGATAAGGTCCCTCATTTGTGGCCCAAATAGTTCATAGCTCCATTTCAAAAGTGTTTCATGTGGGCCTAGAGGGTGTGTCATGCCAACACCACCAATTACGTTAAAAATTTTACCACACACTTATTTTATAAAAAAGTTAACACCTAAAAAATATCAATTAATTTATAGTGGAGATTATTTATTCTAATTAAATATTTATTCTATTTTACTAATAAAACAAGTCATAAAATTTAATTAACCAAGTGTAATCCAATTACCGCATTCATTTTTTAAAAGGGTGAACACTTTTACCAAGAGTTATGAACTCATGAGGTCACAAATGGGGAAGTCATCCTACTTTAAACATTCAACATAGCACCATAGTTTGGTTTGAACCTTGACGAAAAGAATGACAACACTGTAACTTAATCATCACACCATGCCAATACTAAAACAATCAAGGAAAAGAAATCTCAATTATTGATGTGGTAGAAAATAACCTCATGAGGTTTGAACCTTGGTTGTAGGCACCACATGCAAGAAGCACTACTATCTCACCAAAGGGTTGCCCCTATTTACCACATTAAATTGATTTAACTACATAGCTTAATGTATTTAAAGAAACATTATATTATTATTTTGTTAGCCCATTTTCCTGTAATAGCAAAAATCCTCAGAAAATGGTCTATCCTACAAAAAAATTTTGTGGCCCTATCTATTTTCCCCTAGTCTCTACAATATTTTCTATTTCTCTGGCTGAAACCCTAGGCAAATATTCATAAATCTAGCCGTTGGGAAAGAAAACCCTAATTTTACCCCGGCCTCATTCTAATTTGTCATTACCTTTTCGACCACTTAAGTAATCATATATGCATGTGCGCATTTCTTTCTCAGCTAGTCACTTGTTCACTTTATCCCTGGTGGTCACATCTTTCTTTTCGGTGATTATGTGACTGCTTGGTCAGGTAATCTCTTAGTCCCTGGCGGTTATCGGTTAATATTAAGCAACCCGGTGAGTGGCTTGTCTTTCCTTTGGTCACTGAATTGTGAAGTGGTGGTCCCTTTTTTAAAATGGTGATACATCTAGACCCATTGTCAGATAGGTGTTGAGGAGGCGGCTTGCTATTGGTCAAAAATAGTGATCTGTAATGTTGTCAGGTGGGTCCGATATCTTAGTCTG
The DNA here is from genome assembly GCA_027943335.1 of Chamaecyparis obtusa. Lineage (NCBI taxonomy): Eukaryota > Viridiplantae > Streptophyta > Pinopsida > Cupressales > Cupressaceae > Chamaecyparis > Chamaecyparis obtusa. Next base: position 259,415 of record BSBK01004283.1, read on the forward strand.
AAGATTCAAGATCGACAATTGGCATAAAAGTGCATGGAATCTTTTGAGGTTATGAGATCATGTGTCAGTCATTTGATCTCCCTGTGTATCAAGGTCAAAAAAAGGTGGGTACGTTGGGCCACGTAGTGCTGATGTGCTCAAATTTTATTGGATGAGGCATTGATGAACTAGTGGTTGTCAGTGGGACCTAGTATCTGGTGTGTCTCAGAGGGCCCTGACATCTGTAGAGGATCAACGATTGGCATACAATCTCATGGGTTGTGTCAGAGCCATGAGATCTTGTGATATTCGTCTGATTTACAGGCTTATAGAGGGTGGGTCCTCTGACAGTTGGAGCTGACATGTTTGATTTCTATTGGCTAAAAGATGATCCAAGTGGACACAATGTTAGGGGGCTCTGAGATGGAATTTGTCAGAGGGTCCAGGGTTATCAAATGATTCAGTGAACTAGCGAATAAAGGAGCTGCATACATTCGCAGAGTATAACCGAGGGTTAAGAAAGAACTAAGCGATTCAGTGAAATGCTTTGTTCACTGAATCATTTGACCGAACCACAGTTAAATAAAATATCTTGCAACTTAGAATTTCTTGTAGTAAAGTGTTCACCTAATGGATAGAAGGTTAAGGGTTAGCTAAGGACAGTGGGACCGCATGATGATTCATCGCTGAGGTGTCAGTTTCTGATTGGCCAAGCTATATAATGATGTGGATACGTGTCAGTGGGGCCAGATTCTTCAGGTGATAGAGGGAAGAGATCAACGATGGGTGTATAATCTGATAGAATCTTTTAAACTCATGAGGGCATGAGACTAGCCGTTGATTTGGAATCTAATTTTTAGTGATGCAGAACTATTTTTGGGTCCTGTGTTAGTGGTGATGGAGTGGTAGCAGTGAATGGTATGGTGACAAGTGGCACAAACAGGCCCATGTGGGGTTCTAAAGGCTTAGCAGTTCTGATAAAGGTCTTTGGCGGCTCTGACAATTTTCCTCTTGTCCACTTGTTCACGCAATAAAGTGGTGATGCTCTAAAAGATTTAGTGGTTCAGTGAACACTGTGTTCGTGCATTCTCTAAGTAAACTAGTGGTGAGATGAAACATTCTGCGAATGGGCAAAAGTTTCTGGTCGCTAGTTCGCCAAGTATGACCGGGGTTGATTATTTTATTTGATTCACTGAGTCACTGAGTTAATGACAGGTTAAGGTTTCTATTCAACGAATGGAAAATCTTTTTTCGCGTAGTCACCAAATGTAACCAAGATTCCTATATGGTTAAGTCGTGATGTGCCCAGGAAAGGAGATGATTTGACGGCCGTGATATAAAGTTGATTCAAGTTTGAATGTCGACCATCGATTTGCTACTGACGCTTGGAAATGACTATTGTATTTCAAATTTGAATTTCTTGAGACATTTCTAGCAACAAAAATGACTAGAATTTATTGTTTTAGCAGCCAAATTTGATTGGTTTGATGGTGTCAATGGTTGTAGTGTGGTCCAAGGAGTGTTGTGATCGTTTGCAAGGTGTCTGTACTGTGATTTTATGCTCGAGGCATGTTGTAGGTGTCTGATCAAATTGATAAGCATGGTGTAATACCCCAAAAATGGGCTATATGTTCATTAACCTCTATATCGACACATCGAACGAAATCACCATCAAAGTCCTAACCAAAGGCACATCTGCACATCATCGAATCCTAATTGATAATCTTAAATTTTGCATCAGGGAATATTCCTAGTAATATTCCTAATCATCATAATTATCTTTAATTTAATGATTATTTGGTGATAAATCTTATTTATCCTAAAGTTTGATTAATTGAATATTCTAAATATTTAATTAATTAGATTTAATTCTGTCACTTAATTATTTAATTGAATTTAATTATATTTATTCCTAAGTATTATTATTTAAATTTGACAATAAATCAAAATTCTTATAATTAATTGATTAAATTCTTATTTAATTAATTAAAGCAAGTTGTCATTTTTAATAATATTATTTTTTGAATAAAATTTTGAAAAATAATTGATTAACCCATAAATCAATTGTTTTATTTTTCAAGATTAGTTAAGTTGGAAATAAATCACTCTATTATTAATTAATTCATAAATAAAACATGCACAATCAAGAAAAGTAGGCAACTATCAATTATCAATTAAATCTAAACTCTATTTTGAGTTAAAGCCTTGCTTTTGCATGATTTTATAAATTAAATATCCTTTATTTAAAAATAACTCAAAAATCAACTTGAGTTATTTGAGTGATTTATGGCTTTTATCCATGCACCTCCAAAGCCTTGGATTTCTATAAATTAAGGCTTTAGCTCTTCACAAATCATCCACAGAATCTCATAATTTTGCACAATCACGTTGGACAATTAAAATTGGAAGAATCAAAGCTTCTTGCGAATCAACATTGTTGTGAGATCAATCTTGTTTTTTTTACATTCATTTAGATTCATTTTCATATCATTGTTAGATCATTTAGCATATCATAGCATATTAGTTTTTACATATCATACATTTCATATCATTTTTCATCTTATTGCATAGAAAATATCCAAAAAAAAATAGATTAATTTGCATTCATATTTCATATCCAAATCAATTGCATTCAAATCCTTCATTTAGGTTTCGTCAAGGTCACTGATCTCGATACAATCTGAGAACATCATACTCGCACCTATTAGAAGGTAGTAAATCACCTGGTTAGTTTAGCTTTCAATTCATTGCATGATTTCAATTTTTGCTAACCTCTAATATTTTACTGAAGTGTTGTGTCTATAGATCAGGTACAATTTTCACACACACATTTTTGGCACCCACCGTGGGGCAACCCACCTTTACATGCTAGTTTTGATTATTTTTTTTTTGGAGCTAAAGCCCTAAAATTTCAAAGATTTAATTTTATCTCTCAAATGGCTCTGATTCTAGCTTTGAAATTTTTTTTTCAAGTTGGAAACATATCAGAGAAGCTACAGTAAAAAATTCAAAATTTTCTTAAATGTTTTGAATTTTTAATAATTTTTTCTTGAAATTATGGAAAAAATTAATATTCGACGCAAATCAGCATATTTTCAGAAATTTTTATATTTTCAAAAAGATCTTTAAATTCTAAATGGGGTCCATTCTTTTTTTAAAAAATTTGGATGCAATATAATAGCTCAAATAGTCAATTTACAAAAACTGGTCTGTTTTGATAAAACGGGTCTCTAGGGCACAAATGAAGAGATTTTTCTAAAAATTTTACATTTTTGGAAATCTCTCTATTTTTTAGTAGGGAGCTCTATTTTGAATTTCTATTTTTGTGACCAAAATCACAAAAAAAAAAAAGATCTTGTTGACTAGGTCAAATGCAGCAAAAAAATAAAGTTTTGTGATGGGTATACACTTATTTTTTTTACATCGTTCAATGAATGATATGAGTTGTCATTTGGGTTAATTTCTGGTTATTATTGCTGATAATAATTGATTTTTAGAGCTAACCCTATGGTTTTCATAAGTTGAATATATGTTGCATATCTTGTTTGCTTGTTTGCTTGTTGGAGAGTTCGTCACTTGCTTGCATGGAAAAGCTCAACAAGAATTGCTAAAAATCAGGTAAAATCTACTAAGCACATTGTGAGGATCCTAGTTATTCTCTTTCATCTAATAAAATTTTGATTTGGACTTAAAATAAATCTCTTATATGTCTGGCTTGTGTGCATCTTTTCATGCTTTTGTCTATTTCTACACACTTGCATAATTGATACTAGGTTGTGACCCCTTAAGGATTCATTAAGTAGTTTTAGATATTTGTGATTGATCTTGATTGCTATCTTGGGTTATTGGACTTGCTAATCTGCTGACCCCTCATTCCACCTCATGGTTGCAAGGTCAGCACCACATTAAAGGGGAGGGGTCAATAGGACAGAAGCGTTAAGTGTTCCACTTGGCAACCCATTTATGCTTTTAGGAACTCACTTGTTTTCTAAGTTGGGGACTCATTTTCATCTTGTGTGAGGTGTTAAGTGTTCCACCTTATGGACTCATCTCATATTTTCTTTAAGCGTTAAGTGTTCCTCTTTCTACTTTTTGGGTACTTTCGGTAGATTTTCTTTTGGAAACATACATCTGTGTTCACATAGTAATTAGGCCCTATGAACACTATTCATGATTCTTGAGAGATTGGATTCCTAGCGAAATCCTTCTTGATGACATAATCCTTGTAGGTAGGGGGGATACTTAGTGTGTTTCACATTCAACTTGGTTGGTGCGTCTTCTCTTATTGATCGATACATTCTCTCCGAGGAGAGGTTGATAGATCACATGGGGTTGACATCATGAGCTTTGGTGAATCAAAACTGGTTAGTGCACCTTCTCTTATTGATCGATACATTCTCTCCCTGAAGAGGTTGATAGATCACGTGGATTTGACATCATAGACCTTGGTGAAGAAAAATTTTGTCTTAGCGTGTCAAATTTATCTATCTGCTTTGTTTGGGTTAAAAGTGAAAAGGCATCAATAACCTTGGATCTAGAGCCAAGTCCCCTTGTGGTACAATACTATGAGTCATCTTTAGAGAGGGTTAACCATAGCAAACATTCCCTTCATAGGAAAAACTATGTTGACAGAACCTCAAGCGGTAATATCCATTTTCACCGTGGTAGTGACAGCCGCTATATAAATGTCCTTGTGGAAGAAATCTTCACAAGTGTGGTTCATTGTTGGGTTGTCAGATCTCCCTAGTAGCTCCTGAAGATTAAGTTCTTAGACTGTGTCAAAACCCTAGTGCATTGGGATTGGAGTTCACCCCTTTGGATCATAAAAGTTGTAGAGTCAAACCATTACTAAAAACCCTAGCGAGGAAAAAGTTTCATTTTCTAGGGTATATGTGCGTTATTGCAAAACATTGTTGGAACATACACAATTAGCACTTTTGAGGATTAGAACAAATAAGTCACTTGATTGTTCATGTGCAAGGTTTCTTTTGCCCTTGTTTATTGTTTTCAGACATGCTTGAAATCACTTGCTTGCTATTTTGCATGCTTGTTTATCTATCTAGTTACTAAAAATGAACAAATCTGTTACAATCTTCAAATCTGGACATTGAAATTTGCAAACAATCTAAATCTAAAAACTCAAAATTTGCAAAATTTGAAGTGAAATTCCTTTCTGGAGTCAAAATTCATCTCAGGAGGTCAGAAAGTCATATGAGTTTTCTCAAAGTGTCATTTCATTATTGCCCATCTTTCATATGAGTCTGCAGAGTGTCGTTTGGGAAAATTTTGAAAAGTTGTCAGAAAATTGTCATAATTGCCAGATACTTAGCCTTTTCAGCCTATTTCAAAATCTGTCGATCAAATCACCATGTTAGGAATAGAGTAGTAGCTATTGAGAATCCAATCATTTTCCTAAAGTGGCCTTTTGAATCCGATTCAGCCTTCTATTTAATCAATTTGAGTCTTTATCATCTCGTGTCAAAACCTTGTCATAACTATCAATCTTCAATCAAATCAATCATCAAAATGCCTAAGTGTTGTGATATCTTGTCCGCTATCTTTTGGGAACCTACCCATACATCCAGGGCACAATATCTTTCATCCACATCTAATTGAATCTTCAAATCAATCAAACCTTGACAAGGTTGCGTCATCTGATCATCTTGATTCAATTCATTCTTTACTTATCTGAATCTTATTCTTTTGTTTCACTCAAATTTGATGGTGGAGACTAGAGCTTCCTCTCACAAGAAATCTATCACCACTATCCAAACTCTAACTCTTGAGCAACTCATCAATTCTAGTATTTATGAGGACGACGGTCTTGGCAACTATCGATTGAAATCTGGTTACATACCTCCTCCATCAACTCACGGAGGTACTCAACATACCCCTCATTAATCTAATCCAGGGATTCCACAAACTCCTACCATGTCTCAAGTAGGCACAAACTTTGGCTCTCAAAGAGCTCAATCTCAACATGGTGCAGATCAAGAACCCACACCTGAAGAAATTGCTCAATATCAAAATGATGATAACTTCAAACGAATGATGAAGCATTTCTTGAAAGAAGATAGAGAAACATACTTTTTACAATTAGCTCATCAAGGAGCTAAGCTTCCTCCTAATTTTAATGTCAAAGCTATCATCACACATGAGGAAGAAACTCCACTCACAGCTATGACGAAACAAATACATGCTTTACAAGTCAAACTGAATCAACTCAAAAAAGAGAAGGAACCCAAAGAGTTCTCCATGGAGGCTCTATGTCCTTTTCCATTTGACAAAGACTTGTACATGCTGCCCTTTCCAAAAAGAGTGGAGATGTTGAAGTATGATAAGTATGATGGACACTTAGATCCTCAAGATCATGTCAGAGAATTTTGTACACAATCAATGGAGTTCATGCACGAACCAACCTATCTGATGTGTCTCTTCCCTTGATCTCTAGGGGGAGCAGCCATCCATTCATTCTCTAGACTGCCTTCTACTATCAAAAATTTTGAGGAGTTGATCAAATTATTTTATCAACAATACTCCTACAATATTCAACATCCAGTCACCATGATTGATATCTGTAATCTCAAGCAATATCCAAGGGAACCATTCCTAACATTTCTCAAGAGATGGAGGAAGAAGTTCTCTCTATATGCCAAACCTATTCCAGAAATAGAAAAATTGGAAATCTTCATCAACAACCTTGTTCTAGAAATCAATTATCCTCTACAAATGCAAGATCATACATCTTTAGATAAGATGGTGGATAATGCTATCAAAATCAAAAAAGTTCTTGTGAAAAAAAGAGAAATCACACTTCAAAAAGACAAGTACGAATCAAGATCCAGTTCTAAAGATAAGAACAAAAATTGGAACAAGAACAAAGGCATCATCATAGATGGCATTTTTGACACTATCTGTGCCCCATCAAAGGCACCAGCCTACAATCTCACTCTTGGCACTCAAGCCATTAAAGCTTTAGAGAAAAAGTCTTCTGAACCATCTCAAAAGAAGTCAGAATACAAAAGATGCGATAAACATCGAAAGTTTACTCCTCTGGGAGAGTCTTTAGAATCAGCTATGAAAACTCTACTAGCTGATAACATCATCCCCTTACCACCAATCCGACCAAATGATCAGGACCCCAAACCGAAATGGTGGAGAGGAAATGAAATCTGTGATTTCCATCAGAGTAAAGGTCACAAAACTAATAATTGCTACCACTTGAAGCATACCATTCAAGATCTGATCGATAGTGGAGACATCACAATTGACAATCCCCAGAGCAATAATGATCATACAACATTCACAAAACCATTTCTGAAACACGGTCAAGAAGTTTCAACTTCTCAACCTAATATGGGGGCAAAAGTCAACTATGCCTACCCTAGAAATAATGTTGTCATCAATATGGTTGAACCATGTCTCTCTGAAAGTTGCAATGTCATCAAAATCATACAAAGAGATAGAGATCATTCCTCAGCTAACGCAGTTACTTGATCACAAGCTCAAATGCATCTAAAAGGACAAATCCCAGATTCATCAAATGTCCCTAAGGTACCCTTCAATCTTTCATTTGCTTCTAAACAGAAGGTTGCTTCCAAATCTTCCAATCCAAAGGATATAAGGCATACATCTTATAGCATTGTCCAACAAATCCAACACACTAATGCAAAAATCTCCATGTTTGAGTTGCTTCAAATATCTCCAACTCATAGAGCCATTCTTGATAAAGCTTTTCTTGGTTCCAATGTTCCTGATGACCTTGATTTAGACAGGTTCCAGACTATGGTTGGACATCTTACATCTCCACAATATATCTCCTTTTTAGAGGAAGATGACAACTCCTTGAGTCACCCACATAATCAACCTTTGCATATAGAATTCCTGATCCAGAACCATAGAGTCAAACGTGTGTTGATAGATGGGGGTGCTAGCCTAAACATTTGTTCTTACAGCTTGATCACACAATTGGGATTTTCAGAATTGGCTATTGATCCTAGAAAGAAAATAACTATCAAAGCTTATGATGAACAAAAAACATCTTCTAAAGGCACCATTATCTTACCTATCAGAGTGGGTCCAGTTATCAAAGATACCATCTGTCAAGTGCTTGATCTACCTTTGGCCTACAATGTCCTTCTAGAGAGACCATGGATACATGAAATGCAAGCTATTCCTTCTACATACCATCAATGTTTGAAGTTTCCTTATGAAGGAGTAGACATTACTATCCCCGTAGATCTGAATACAACTTGCAACACCTTGAAGGAAAGTGCAGATAAGCTTGTACCTAATAACAGAGAATCTTCCATTGAACCAACTAAAGAAGCATCCACATCTAAAATGGAAGATCTTGCAAAAGAGGTTAATATCAAAGAAAATAGTATGGGAGAATATACTATCGAGCCAGTCTTATCTTTGACATCTCTCCCTATCTTGCCTAAGTCTTATGGGAAATCTTTGAAACAATCCAAGCCCAAACCTAAGGAACCTCTTGAAGCATATAAAAAGAATTTTGTAGCAGAACAAGTATCCAAGAAAGAATTTGAAGAGGATGAAGTTGTGCTATCATGGCTATACAAAGACGAACCTGAATCTCAAGTTGTTCAAATTGGTGACTCTGCAGTATCCAAACTCCCTTCCAAGTTGTATGGTCCAAGAGATAAATTAATAGCTAAGATGGGATATTTAGGTAAAGGACCTCTAGGAATCAGAGGAAAAGGTCTTGAGGCACCTCTCCCACATACTAGTAGAGAAAATAAAAACAAAGTTGGCTTGGGATTTAAGAAGAAACCCTATCACCTCAAAGGTAATTGTTCCCATGTCATAGAGCGGATCGTACCAGGAGCACCTCTTCTTAAGAAAGAAGAAATAGAACCATCAGATAGTGATTTAGACAGCTCAGAACTCATCTCCTATGAAAAGTTGCCTAAGGAAATCAAAGACATTCTTGATGATAAAGATGATCTAATCAAAAGAATTAATGTAGTAGAAACACAAGAACCTACTATCAATCAAGAGATAGTTGCAACACAAGAACTAGCTAATCTTGAAAGCAATCAAGAAGAGGGAGGTGATAGTGATTCTGAGATAGATTCCCATGAGTATGAATTCAAATCAGAATCTGAGGGTAACCCTTCTTGGGGTATTCACCCCGACTTTACTCATGTTCTAAGATTTCCTGGAGATCCTGAATCAAAAGCTAAATCAAATGACTACGAATGGGGAGCCATTCAAGAACTAGATGAAGATGAGCTTATTACAAAGAAACATGTTGATTTTATTCACCAATATGTACCTAATCCCAATGTGAGTCTAGAGAGAAATCATGAACCTATCGAGTCCGATCCACCTATAGCTGAATTGAACTCCCACTATGACATTGAGCCTATTCATGAATTGAATGTCTTAAGTTGTAATATCACCTTTAAACTCGAGCATCAGGTTAGGACCATTGATGACAAATCCATATCCATAAACACTATCTCCCAATCTTTCCCTACTTTGATTATCCAATATCCAAAACTTATTGATCAAACCTCCACAAATCCAAGCCATGGTATTTATACCTTCCCGAATGACTATGCCCTTTCTTGCTACCTAAATGCAGTTGAGCCTATGAGGACTTCCATTAGTGTACCAAGTGTCAGCATGACTGAGTCAGACATCAAATATCTTAGTCAGAAAAATAAGAATAAAAAGAAAAAGAAAAAGAGTTCTGAGGGTGAAAACCACTTTGTGGCAGTCTTAGAACCTACAAAAGTAAAAATAAAAGACGTATCCAAAGGTTAAAACCTCTCTGAGGTGCCTAAAGATGAGATATTTGATGTCCTTCTGAGTCATTTATAGGATAGATCTCTAGTTCTAATTGAGCCCACCCAATCCATCAATTTGGGTACAATAGAAGATCCACAATTGGTCCATGTAGCACAATCATTATTTGAAGAAGAAAAGAAACAATTTACAACATTCCTAATAGAGAAGAAGATCAACTTTGCATGGAAATATTCAAATATGCCAGGATTCGATCCTAATCTCATAATGCATCATTTATCTATCGCTCCAAATGTCAAACCTGTCAAGCAAAAATTAAGAAAGATGCATCCTCATGTTGCACTCTTGGTAAAAGTTGAATTAGAGAAGCTCCTAAACACCGGATTCATTTGAGTTATTGACTATGCAGAGTGGATCTCTAATATTGTATCTATTTCTAAACCAGATGGCTCAATCAGAGTGTGCACAGACTTTAGAGATGTGAATAGAGCATGCCCTAAGGATGATTTTCCACTGCCTAACATTGATATGATAGTGGACATGACTACGGGTTTCGAGATGTATTCCTTAATGGATGATTTCTCTGGATATAACCAAATAAAAATTTCTCTAGAGGACCAAGAGAAAATTGCTTTCACATGTGCATGGGGCACCTTCTATTGGAATGTCATGCCATTTGAGCTTAAAAATGTTGGTGCTACATATCAAAGAGAAATGACATCTATTTTCCATGACATGATGCATTAAACTATGGAAGATTATGTTGATGATACTTTAGCAAAATCTATGATCAAAACTGAACATCTAAAGGACTTGAGCATGATCCTAGACAGAATGGAAAAGTTTAGTCTCTGACTAAATCCTAAGAAGTGCGCTTTTGGTGTCACTTCTAGAAAGCTCTTAGGATACATAGTTTCAAAGAAGGGCATTGAAGTTGGTCCAGCTAAAGTCAAGGCTATAATAGAGATGCAACCTCCCATGAATATCAGTCAAATGAGGATGTTGCAAGGAAGAGTTCAATCTATCAGAAGATTCATATCATAGCTAGCGAACATATCACAGCCTTTTACAAAAACATTACATAAAGGTGTGACCTTTGCATGGAATGAAGAATGTGAGAACAACTTTAACCATATCAAGAAGTATCTATCAAATCCACCTATCTTGATGCCTCCTATTCATGGGAAGCCATTGATCTTATATTTCTCCACAACAGCCACATCACTAGGGGCATTGCTAGCGCAACATGATGAAGACAAAAAGGAAAGAGCCATTTATTATATAAGCAGAACATTGGTGGCATATGAAAAGAACTATTCTATGATTGAGAAAGCTTGTCTCGCTATGATTTTTGCATCATAGAAACTAAGACACTATATGTTAGCTCATACCATGCATCTAGTAGCAAAAATTGATCCACTAAAATACCTACTAAGCAAGGCTGCCCTCACAAGTAGACTGGCTAAATGGGTCATGCTTCTAAGCAAATTTGACATTGAATATGTTGAAAGAAAAGCTATAAAAGGTCAAGTTATTGCTGATCAACTAGCAGATGCACCCATGTTTGATGACACACCAATGCAAATGGAATTTCCAGACTCCTCTATTATGCACCTATCTTCTAGAGAATGGCAATTGTTCTTTGATGGCTCCTATACACAGCATGGATCTGGAGCAGGCATATTGTTCATAACTCCTCAAGGATACTCCATCCCAAAAGCATTCAGACTAAATTTCCCCTACACAAACAATATTGCAGAATATGAAGCCCTTTTAAATGGTATGAAAATAGCAATTGAATGGAGAGTAACAGAGCTACACATTCATGGAGACTCTCAACTTGTTATTCATCAAGTCAATGATGTGTACCAAACTAAAGATGAAAAGTTCATTCCTTACAAGAGAATGGTAGATGATTTAAAGAAGTATTTCATATCTATCACATTTGAGAAAATTCCTAGAATAGAGAACAAGGTTGTCGATGCAATGGCAACACTATCTACTTTATTATAGTAGCCTGAACATGAGCTATGCTACGAGTTCTTGGTGGAAGCACTATCTCATCCTACATATGATTCCCCTGAAACCCGCATGATCTACACTATTGTAGGTCATGATTCATCTAGATACAAAAACCTATTTTCCTATCTCCAAGACCAAATCATTCCTGATACCTTCAACTACCATGAGAAGAGATACCTTATCTGTAATGCCTCCTGATATGTCATCATTGGTAATGATCTATACAAATAAGGTCTAGATGGTACGCTACTTAGATGTTTAGAATGGGAAGAGTCTCAATGTGCATTAGAGGAAGTCCATGATGGTATTTTTGGGTCACACTCAAATTGTTTAACATTAGCTTGAAAACTTATTAGGGCTGGGTACTATTGGCCTGAAATGGAGAAAGAGGCTATCAAATTTGCTAAGAATTGTCAAAAATGCCAAGTACATGGCAACTTAATTCATGCTCTAGGGAGGGATCTAATCCCCTTTACAACACAATGGCCTTTCCATCAATGGGCATTTGATCTTATCAGGATGATTCATCCTCATTCTTCTAACGGACATACCCATATTATCACAGCTACAGATTATTTTACAAAATGGGTAGAAGCAGTCCCTTTGACACAAGCAATGAGGAAATAGATATCTATGTTCATATTGAACTATATCATATGTAGATATGGGATACCTCATTCCATAATCACAGATAATGGTGGATAATTCAAGAACAAAGACCTAGATGATCTATGTGCCAAATTCTAGATCACACAACATTGGTCTTCTATCTACTATCCTCAAGGGAATGGACAAGTAGAGGCATCTAATAAGAATCTATTGAAAATCTTGCATTGTATGGTTAATAAAATAGGAAGAGACTGGCATCTCATGATCAATCCAGCTCTCTGGGCCTATAGAACAAGTATCAAAACACCTACTGGGGCTACACCTTTCACTTTAGTTTATGGGTCTAAGGTGGTACTACCTGTTGAGGTTGAAATCCCATCACTAAGAATCAGAATGCATGGTCTAGTAACTGATGATGACTATAGAGTGTCTAGGTTGCAAGAACTTGAACTACTAGATGAGCATAGACAAGCAGCGTATGATCATCTTAGAGTATATCAGAAGAGAATGTCTAGAGGCTTGTTGGTGTCCAAAATGATGCTTATTCTCTAATAGGCTACCAATGTACCTTGAGATTGATATTAGGAATGGTTAGTTCCAATTGTGGGAGCTCTACAAGGCAACTGGACCAACTATAGGGACTTAATATGCCATCTTCTACTTCTAGCTCTACAAAACCAAGGTGGGTGCACCTAACCTAGTATAAAATATACTTCATACACCAAGAACTAGGTTTGAATAACAGATAATAGGATAGTAAGAAAGTACTAAGTGTTAACCACACACTCATTGACTCTCCATTACTATGGGTAGAACCACATACAACCAAATACTCAAAACTTAAAAGGATGGTTCTTAACTTATGCTTTTGGGATCATAACAACAACAATCAGTATTTTTTGATAAAGAGATAATCATTTAGGCCAGTGCCTCATCCATTGGGCAAGATCTCCTAGAACATGAATGCTACACACACCAGACAATAGCTGAGATTCCAAGCCATAAACACACCTACAATCCCCTTTACTACTTATGAGATATCCTTACATAGACAATAAGATAGATCTATGTCCCATCTAAAGCATCATTTCATCTAATCCTGGATTAGAACTCAAGAATGGATACATATACATAAAACAATATGCAGAGGACTAGAAAGTTCAGAATCTATCTAAGTTGACACAAAGGAGAGATAAGAGTCATGTACTTGTATTAAGTATGAAGAATCCTTAAGTGTAAACAATCAATCCAAAGGATTCAAGCTTGCAAATTAAAACTTAGACCTACAACTTTTTCTCTATCATCAATAGAATACCGAATGCAAAAGTGTTACAATCTTGGATCCAGGACTAGGAACCCTTTAGAACTTTGAAGCTGGAATGTTTACAAAGTCAAAATTTCAACAATTTATACCACTAGCCACCTTGGGAATCTCAAAGAGATTACAATAAGCTTAGGGTGACTAGGGCCAGGGTTACAACGGCTAACCACAGTAAAATTTCAAAAAACCACTAGAGGGAAAACCAGCACCAGCCTGTCAGACCAAGGATGATCTTCGCACTTGAGAAGAATCTCTGAGAAGGATAGGAAGATCATAAATTTACCATGCAAACCATACTAATCAGACCATCAAAACACCTCGAGCCAAGTAAAACTATCCTCCCCCACACGGAAAAACACCTGCAAGCAACTGTCAAACATTTTGGACCACATCACAGCAACAAGCACCACCAAACTAGTCAAATCTAGCCATGCAAGCATTCAAATTTTGGTACCTCCTGTTGCAGGAAAATCCCTTGCAAATTTGAATTCGAATGGTCACTTACAACTCTGCAACGGTGACATCCCTATGGTTTTCACATGATTGCATAAACTAGAAAAGGGCTATGCAAACATGTGACATGCCACTTTCCATTACCTTCTTCATAACCATCACCGCTGTTGCTGCCACAAAAGGGTTTTTCACATGTTCACATAGGTGAAAAACTAGCTCATGCAAACATGCGACAAGCCGCTAACATGCATCCTGCCAGTTGGCATGTCACCGCTTGCCAACAGGACCACCAAACAACTACAAACAGGCCCCAGCACACATGGCACCCTTGTCACATGATTGCATAGCATGGAGACAGGCTACATGAACATGCGACAACTTGTGAACCTTAACCACTAGCATAACCGCCACTACTGCCTGCCCAAAATGTTAGTTGCATGATCGCATAGCCTTGAAAAAGGCTATGCGAACATGCGACTAATCGCCAGCAATCACCACCGCTGCCTACCCACTAACCAATTGAGAATCACCACATCATGGAGACCAAACAACTAGGCCCTCCCTTCAAACATTGCAACCCTCACCCCCACTGGTAATCTGCCAAGTCACCCTTCTCTCTGGATCTCCTGGGCCCACTGAAAAAATGCCACCTCACTACCATGGACACATGTCAACTAGTTGCATGATAGCATAGCCAGAAACTGGGCTATGTGATCATGCAACAGCCAACCAAAGGCCACCACACGACCACCAGTGGGACCACTGCCATCCCACCAACGGGCCTCATGTGCAAGGAAGGAACCAGTCACATCGTCGCATGTCAAAAAATTTTGACATGTGAGCATGTGACAACCAATCAATTTAAAGCCCTTGAAGACCTGGGCCCACCATCCAATCATAGCTGTGCAGATAGGAAACGCCATCAAACAGGGTAGAAGTGCGAGGTCAAAAACACACAGGGTTTTCGATGAAAGATCGAAAACACATAGGGTTTTCAACATTGACACAAAGGTAAACAAGGATGTGAAAACATCGAGGGTTTTCATGTAGGCCAAAAAGGTTGAAAACATCATAGATTTTCAAAAACACTGTGGGTTTTCGACACTGTGGTAGATTTTGAAACTGCTTCTTGCAGACCTTAAAGCTTAAATAACTCCCTAGGTTTTGCAATTCAAGAGATGCAATTTAGACTAAAGTAAGGTGACAACATGAAGAACATAGGGCAGGACACTTTTACAAAAACATTTGCAGGGAAGAGGCCATTTTCATAGGATTTTTCTATGACTGGAAAATGGACTAACAAGGCTATAACAAGAAAGTCAGACACAGATAATTTCAAGTTGGTGATCTAGTCTTGAGAGAAAATCCTAAAAATCAATCCCATCAAGAACGCAAGGGGAAGTTTGAACCCAATTAGTTGGGTCCCTTTGTAATCACTACTACTTTTGGCTCTGGTGCCTATCAACTCTCAATGACGGAAGGAGAACAGCTCTAAGAAACAATCAACATTCTCCATCTGAAGAAATTCTACGCCTAAGGCATTCAGTCTATGGTAAAATGTCCTGAAAAAATCTTTAAAATTGGAAAATTTCTTAAAAAAATGAACATCTTGGTGAAAACCTAGCAATAGGTGCCTTGATGATTCACAAAAAAAATCAAAAAATATCAAAAATTCAAAAAAAAAAAAAAAAAAATACAAAAAAATGAAAAAAAAAAGAAGAAAAAGTGCCTTGGTGAAAACCTCAAAACAGGCACCTTGGTAGCAAAAATAGAATCTCTACCAAGATGGTGAAAACCCGGCAAACAGGCACCACTTGTTTCAAAATGCTCCATCTATCAGCACAATCTTGGTCTTTCCTAGCTTTCAGTCTTGCTTTAGTTTGTACATATCTCCTAGTTTGTTTTTGCATTTCCAATTTTTCAATAAGTCAGTTTGTACACCAATCAGCTCAAGCATCTGTATCATATCGATGTTCAAACTTGGGGGCAATCAATGTCATATCCTATGGTTTCCATTGTATCTTAGACATATCATATCCACTTAGAGTCCTTTGAAGCTTCATGTGAGTCAGTCCATCAGTCTTGTCTCCAGAAAGGATTTTGCATCTATGCTTTTTACATGCTTTTATCTCCTTGTATGCTTACTGATTTGCATTGAGATTTTTGCATATTGTGTCCCTTCAAGCTCTTCGATGATGTCCTTTACAAGATTTAGAGAGTGATGACTGGGGGCATAATCTTTTCTTTGTCTTCTGCTTATATGTGAAAATCTAACAACTTTGGAAATTTTGTATTGAAATGGTGTCCGACTGTAAGAGCCTCTATCTTGAATTGGATGGCCATGTGTACCTCAACCATTGATACCCAGAAAATTCAAGGAAGTTTGATCTAACTATTGTCTTTTTGAGTGAGTTCTTTCTCCTACTGTGAAACGTGATCTTACCTAAGGATGTGAATGATAAAGGGTCACTACGGGTAATTCACATTGGATTTAGAATAATCTCTTGGCTCTTTGATGTGTTTGTCAATGCAAGGTGTATTCAGGTCATCATGACGTTTATGTTTTGATGCTTATACAAATTGCTATATCAAAATGGACATGATATTTAGGTCATCCTGGTGCTTGTGCCTTGGTGCTTATATCTAATCCAACATTTCAAAAACAAAATCAATATTCATATATCCATGGTTGTTGACCAGTGGGTGTTGTATTGATTCTTGCGCATACAAATTGATATTCATATGTCTATGGTTTCATAGCTAGTGGGCATTGTATTGATTTATCTGGTTACCTAAAAGTTCAATGATGATAACAAATCGACACATGATCAGTGACTAGGTCCTAGGTCTTAGGTTGCATTTCATTTTGCATGTTTCTTTGCATTTTTGCATTTATGCATGATCTCACAATGGTTGGCTAAACTTCAATGCTTAAATGATTCTTCAAATTACATCTTCAAATCTAACAAGAGTTGAATCTCACACGAAGGTTCCTCCAACGAAACAGCAAGTAGAATCCTTTTTCGGGATCAAAATCAAAATCTAAGATTGTTTATATTATTAACTGCTTGCATAATCAACCTTCAATCATCAAAGAAATCCATCATTCAACTTAACTGATTATCTTACATCAAACTATCAAAATTTCAACTTGGTCAACTATGGTCCACTCATGGTTTAACCTAGTCAAACTTGGTCTTTTGGACCTCTAAACGATGCAGAATGCATTCTCGGACGTGTATAACCACTTCTCAAATCAATTAACATGCTTCTAAACTATCAACACTGACTTTTCTTGTCAAATTTTAATTTTAATCCCAAAGGGGGCATGGTATTGCACATCATTCAAAGTCTGTAATCAAATTTGAAATCATATCTTTGCTGAAATCATATCTTTCCTCAGTAATCAAGACAACAACCATGTCTAGTTACTGTTCATAAAAAAAAAAACCTCATCACTTGGGGCAAATCAATCATCACTCGAGACATATCAAATTCATCAAGATCCATATCAATCTGGTATTCTCTTAATCTTGTAAATTATATCAATTTTTGCAACTATCGGTTCAATTGTGTTATTTCCTTGATTCTTCAGCAACTGAAGGGTTCGGATGTGATACCTGCTAGTTCTGCTAAGACAATTGAGTCTAGAACCGATCACTCACTTCTTCGCAATGATAAGGTTTGGAATCAGGCATTTTGACACTTTTTCACAATCCTCGATTCATCACTGCTATAGTGAACATTATCTTTGGTCATTCAGGACCTATTATCTTCATATCAAATCAATATCAATTAGCTTCTGTCTCATATCAATTATCAATTTTGAATCCGTTTCATCTCTATCAAACACAGACTGTCTTTCAACCACTGTGCTTCACATAGCAATTCAAAGAGGGGAAAAATGTAATAACCCAAAAATGGGCTATATGTTCATTAACCTCTATATCAACACATCGAATGAAATCGCCATCAAAGTCCTAACCAAAGGCACATTTGCACATCATCGAATCCTAATTGATAATCTTAAATTCTGCATCGGGGAATATTCCTAGTAATATTCCTAATCATCATAATTATCTTTAATTTAATGATTATTTGGCGATAAATCTTATTTATCCTAAAGTTTGATTAATTGAATATTCTAAATATTTAATTAATTAGATTTAATTCTGCCACTTAATTATTTAATTGAATTTAATTATATTTATTCCTAAGTATTATTATTTAAATTTGACAATAAATCAAAATTCTTATAATTAATTGATTAAATTCTTATTTAATTAATTAAAGTAAGTTGTCATTTTTAATAATATTATTTTTTGAATAAAAGTTTGAAAAATAATTGATTAACCCATAAATCAATTGTTTTATTTTTCAAAATTAGTTAAGTTGGAAATAAATCACTCTATTATTAATTAATTCATAAATAAAACATGCACAATCAAGAAAAGTAGGCAACTATCAATTATCAATTAAATCTAAACTCTATTTTGAGTTAAAGCCTTGCTTTTGCATGATTTTATAAATTAAATATCCTTTATTTAAAAATAACTCAAAAATCAACCTGAGTTATTTGAGTGATTTATGACTTTTATTCATGCACCTCCAAAGCCCTGGATTTCTATAAATTAAGGCTTTAGCTCTTCACAAATCATCCACAGAATCTCATAATTTTGCACAATCACGTTGGACAATTGAAATTGGAAGAATCAAAGCTTCTTGCGAATCAACATTGTTGTGAGATCAATCTTGTTTTTTTTACATTCATTTAGATTCATTTTCATATCATTGTTAGATCATTTAGCATATCATAGTATATCAATTTTTACATATCATAGATTTCATATCATTTTTCATCTTATTGCATAGAAAATATCCAAAAAAAAATAGATTAATTTGCATTCATATTTCATATCCAAATCAATTGCATTCAAATCCTTCATTTAGGTGTCGTCAAGGTCACTAATCTCGATACAATCTAAGAACATCATACTCACACTTATTAGAAGGTAGTAAATTGCCTGGTTAGTTTAGCTTTCAATTCATTGCATGATTTTGATTTTTGCTAACCTCTAATGTTTTACTGAAGTGTTGTGTCTACAGATCAGGTACAATTTTCACACACACACATGGTATATTGATGATCTTCGATACATTCTTAGAAAATTATCATGAGTGAAGATTGTTCTTGGATCTAATTGCCTGGTTTTCCATCCAGTGTAATAAATTTTGATTGATTTGGTTGTTCTGGTGGGTGAAAACTCTAACCCTAGCTGTCTAAAGCTTGTTGCATCCTAAATCCTTTTGGAATTCCAAGGTAGCTAGTGGTATAAATGGCTGTATTTTTTACTTTGTAAGGGTTCCACAATTTTGGATGTCCATTATTCTGATTCCAAGAAAGGTTTTGTCCTGTAGATTTTCTCTTTCTCTTTGCATATAGGGTGTTCTTTCTTCCTTTGTTGGTTCAGAGAATATAATACATATTGCAGTTGATTTGTCTTATGTATGAGGACTCAATTTATTCTTACTATTACCAAGCTATCTCCATTTGAATTCTGAATTCATTAATCATACATCAAGGGTGTTTGATTTTTCTATTTGCATTTCCTATGTGTTTGCAAGTGGAGTTGTCTTTGCAGAGATAACTAGTTTAGGATTGGTTTTCATGTATGTATGAGCTGAGGTGTCAAAGATATGTCATGCTTGTCTTCTAGTGGATGTTGGTTAATGTATTATCTATTTATAGGTCTCTTCTAAGGGGAGGGTTAAAATCCTTTGGATGGGTAATAACATACTTGGATACGCAAGTGGGTTGTTGAAGTGAGGTTTGGTCATGGTGTGTGATTGATGTTAGGCATCGACACATTGAATTTATTGCTTTCTTGTTTCATAGTTGTCTATTGCAATAGGGTATTTGACTCTATGGCCCATTAGATAAGGCACTAGTCTATGAGAGACTTAAGGTGTCTCAAGAAACCTTTCAAACCCATCTTTAAATCATTTACATTCAGTTCCACCCTTTCCCTTTCATGTTGTTAGTATAGGTCTCTAGTTTTCATACTCATTCTATGCAAGTAGGGCTATTACATGAGATCTTGGTTTCATTGGGGTACAGGATACCTAAAAGGGTTTGAAGACTATTCCACAATAATCTATCTGTAGGCCTATTGTTTATCATGATGTGTCTTGAGTGTGCAGATAAGGCAATACCTACCTGAGTGATGTGGAGCTCAAAGTGTAGAAGGATCTCTCTTTGATCCTTGTCAGTTGGCCTTTTTCCTTGTTATATTTGGAGTGTTGAGTGAATGTGACACTAGCCCTATCAATCCTAATGTCAATTTGACCTTTGGGGAAAAAGAACACCAACAATTGAAGCAAATGTTTGTCACACTTTCCAAAGAAAACCTAATTGACCTTCCTTAATCCTTATTCTTGATAATAACACATCTCAATATATATCTTGGTATCTATACTTGTGAACAAAAAATGTCAACCTATACCTTAATATCCTCAACACATATCTTTATATGATAATTAAAAAACAAATTTCATCTAATGACATATATTTTTAAAATTATATATAAATAATCTTTATCCAATTTGACTATTTTAATTTCACAAGCAAGTACAGAAGGAATAACAAAGCAAATCAATATTAACATGGAGCGCGGATGGAGGTTAGGGTTTGATACCAGGTTTCATGGTGGATTTTTTAGTGACATAAACAATACTCATTATGATCTGAGAAGGCCTTGGTTTCCACTAAGAGGCAGAGAGAAGAATCAGGAGGCAGGTGGGTCTACTTCTAAAAAATGGGAGTTTTTATAGGGTAATGGTCCAGGGCATAATCAATGGGGTTATTCATGTTTAGTCAATGGGAACCATGGGGGTTTCAAGAAGTTTTAAACTAAATAATGGAAGTCAAAGGCCCCTCATCATAAAAAGCCAATCATGAAAGAGAGGTCGGAAACCACTCACAACAAGGTCATTGATATTTTAATAAATTCATAAGCATGGAAGGATTTGGTCAGTATGTTGCAGGATAGAGCTTTCTTCATGAAATGGGGTGGTGGTTGGCCACCATTTCAAAGGGTAGGCAAACGGGTAGACGATGAGTGGGGGAGCCATTTTAGTATTCGGTCTTTACCTAATGGGTTTTATTTAGTGATTGTTGGAATGATTCAGAAAAAAAATCATATTATGTATAATGGACCTTTCTTGATGGGGGGTATAGGGTTTTTTATTAAGGATTGGGTTCCAAACTTCAATCCAAAATAGGTAGAGATAGATGAGGCTCCTATCTAGGTGAGACTATATAACCTCACATTTGAATACTGGAATGAAATCCTAATGTATAACCTCAATTGTTGATGTGGTAGAAAATAACCTCGTGAGGTTTGAACCTTGGTTGTAGGCACCACATGCAAGAAGCCCTACTATCTCACCAAAGGGTTTCCCCTATTTACCACATTCAATTGATTTAACTACATAGCTTAATTTATTTTTAAAAACATTATATTATTATTTAAAGAAAATGTTTGTCACACTTTCCAAAGAAAACCTAATTGACCTTCCTTAATGCTTATTCTTTATAACAACACATGTCAATATATATCTTGGTATCTATACTTGTGAACAAAAAATGTCAACCTATACCTTAATATCCTCAACACATATCTTTATATGATAATTAAAAAACAAATTTCATCTAATGACATATTTTTAAAATTATATATAAATAATCTTTATCCAATTTGACTATTTTAATTTCACAAGCAAGTACAGAAGGAATAACAAAGCAAATCAATATGAACATGGAGCACGGATGAAGGTTAAGGTTTGATACCAGGTTTCATGGTGGAATTTTTAGTGACAGAAATAATACTCGTTACGATCTGAGAAGGCCTTGGTTTCCACCAAGAGGTAGAGAGAAGAATCAAGAGGCGGGTGGGTCTACTTCTAAAAAATGGGAGTTTTTATAGGGTAATGGTCCAAGGCATAATCAATGGGGTTATTCACGTTTAGTCAATGGGAACCATGGGGGTTTCAAGAAGTTGTAAACTAAATAATGGAAGTCAAAGGCCCCTCATCATAAAAAGCCAATCATGAAAGAGAGGTCGGAAACCACTCACA
Organism: Chamaecyparis obtusa; assembly: GCA_027943335.1. Classification (NCBI taxonomy): domain Eukaryota; kingdom Viridiplantae; phylum Streptophyta; class Pinopsida; order Cupressales; family Cupressaceae; genus Chamaecyparis; species Chamaecyparis obtusa. The sequence goes on from BSBK01004283.1 coordinate 281,709, forward strand.
ACAAGGTCATTGATATTTTAATAAATTCATAAGCATGGAAGGATTTGGTCAGTATGTCACGAGATAGAGCATTCTCCATGAAATGGGGTGGTGGTTGGCCATCATTTCAGAGGGTAGGAAAATGGGTAGATGATGAGTGGGGGAGCCATTTTACTATTTGGTCTCTACTTGATGGGTTTTATTTAGTGATTGTTGGAATGATTCAGGAAAAAAATCATATTATGTATAATGGACCTTTCTTGATGGGGGGTATAGGCTTTTTTATTAAGGATTGGGTTTCAAACTTCAATCTAAAATAGGCAAAGATAGATGAGGTTCCTATCTCGGTGAGACTATATAACCTCACATTTGAATACGGAAATGAAATCCTGATGTATCCCACAATTACGAATGATGCTCATGTAATGATGGAATATCTTCATATAGGAGAATGCAAAGGCTCCAAATAGAACAAATTAGTGGGAGAGGGATCTACTAGGGGAAAAGAAAGGATAGATGTTGACCCACAACTGTTAGTGTCTTCTCCTCAACCTTGTGACAATGGTATAGGTAGTGGCATATTGGAAGATAATGAGCATGGTGTCTCTAGAAACCAAGAGATGACATCTGAAATTGTTAAAGGGGAAGGAGTCAATATCTTGAATTATTCTAGAATAATGGTTATTTACCAACTACCTAGGGCTAGACTAATGGAAGCAAATAGTTCAGGTTTGTTAGAGAACTTGGGTTTAGACTTGCTTTCCTTGGATTCTACATATAAGGATATTCACATGTCGCCTATTAGGGAGGTGTAAAGTAGAGAGAATGATATGGAATCAAATTATGATACTAGCCATATAGAGAGTATGTTTGGTTTTATGAAAGAGATAGGGATTGAGGAAAGAAGGAAAATCAAAACAAAATCTAAGGAGAACAAGGCAAAAATAGGAAGGATCTGTTCCAGAGGTAGAAGATATGTCCAGCAACTTTTGGAGGATGCTGGCAACATGAAGGGGAAAATGAAGCTTTGTTCTAGGAGAGACATGTTCTCTCTTGAGAAGCCATGAAACTCCTTATGTGGAATGTTAGGGGCTATAATGCCCTTGAAAAAAGATGTCTAATCAAGTGGGATCTTGATCAAGTGAATGCAAATATCATTTGTGTGCAAGAAATGAAGTTGGATGTTGAAGGGGTGGCTAGAATCTTTGAGGTCAGGCATAAATGGTCAGTGTTTTTTGTTGATGCGGCTGGTGCTTCAAATGGTTTGGGGATTCTCTAAAATCCTAGTTCAGTTAAGGTGGAATTTATCTATAAATCATGTTTATAGCAGCTTGTCAAGGCTTGTTTTCTCCATTCTAATGTTCCTGGTTTTCTATTTAACATTTATGGTCCTAGTAGCTTAGAGAAAAATTTGGCTACTTGGGAAGAGGTCTCTAAAGTTCTTGAATGATTAATGCATAATCTAGTTATTCTAGTAGGAACCTCTGACCCTATTAGAGAAAAGGGCTAGAAAGGGTACTTTAAATAGGGTACGAAGAGATTTTTAGCATTTTGTTACTTCAAATAGATTGTGGGAGGTTGAGGCCAAAGGCAGCTTGTATACTTGGATGAATAGGATGAAAGGCTTCTCTAACATTACAGAAAAATTGGATAGGTTTTTTTAGTAGGAAATTGGAATACTTTACCATCAATGTTTGAGGATAAGGTGTTAGGCCTTTCAGCATATGATCATTTTCCAATATCACTAATTATTCAAAAGGATGGGGTTCCAATTAGGTGCCCATTCAAATTGGAAAAAATGTGGTTATGAGAACCAGGTTTTGGGGAGAATGCTAATTTGTGGTGGATTTCAGCCCCTATGGAAGAAGGTAATATAGTCTTTCGCTTCTTCAAGAAAATTAAATTTCTCAAGACTCTGATCAAGGAATGGAATCAAAATCACTTTAGAAACATCTTTGAAGAGAAAATTAATTTGGAAGGTGAATTGGCGGCTTTGAATAGTAAGGTGTTGTCAGTAGGCATGAACGTTGTGGATAATGAGATTGAAAAGGAACTCTTAGGCACATATGGGGAGATCTTACTGAGGGAAGATATTTTTTGGAAACAAAAATCTAGGGAAAAGTGGCTGAAAGAAGGTGATCACAATACTAAGTTCTTCCACTATTCGATTAAGGCTAGAAGGAGCTACAATAAGATTTTTTCTATCAAAGTTGGGGATGGTTCTATTGTGGAAGAAGTTGAGACAATTAATAAAGAATTGGTCAATTTTTACTCAAATCTCTCAACTTAAGAAGAGGGAGATAGAGATAGAGCTCAAGGGGACCTATTGGGAGGCATTCCAAGTTTAGTGTCTAGAGAGGAAAAATTAATGTTAACAAACCAAATTTCAATGAGTAAAGTTAAGTCAGCTATTTTTGGCATGGGGAGCAATAAGGCCCTTGGGCCAGATGGCTTTTAGGCCTTTTTTATCAAAAATTCTAGGATCTTCTAAAAGTGGAGTTAACCGGTGTTGTAGAGGAATCCAGATCCAAGGGATTCATTCTCAAAGATTTCAATAACATGTTGGTAGCTATTATTCTGAAGAGAGAAAAACCTTCTTGTTTTGAGGAGTTCAGACCAATTTCTTTGTGAAATAAGAGGAAAATTTAATGTTAACAGACCAAATTTCAATGAGTGAAGTTAAGTTAGCTATTTTTGGCATGGAGGGTGATAAGGCCCCTGGGTCATATGGCTTTCAGGCCTTTTTTATCAAAAATTCTAGGATTTGCTAAAAGTGGAGTTAACTAGTGTTGTAGAGGAATCTAGATCCAAGGGATTCATTCTAAAATATTTCAATAACATGTTGGTAGCTATTATTCTAAAGAGAGAAAAACCTTCTTGTTTTGAGGATTTCAGGCCAATTCCTTTGTGCAATACTATGTACGAAATTATTTCCAAAGTTGTCACCAATCGGTTAAAGATGTTATTAGATAAGTTGATTTCTCTACAACAGAGTGGATTCACCCCTAATAGGAACATTTTGGATGGGATTATTGTGGCACATAAATTTATTCATTCAATCAATGTAAGTAAACAAAGGAGGATGATCCTCAAACTAGATATAAGGAAAGCCTATGATAGAGTTGATAGGAACTTTCTCTTAAAGGTTCTAAAGTTTTTTGGTTTTGAGGATAGCTGGGTGAAGTGGATTAAGAGTTTGATTTCTTCCTACCATGTTTTCATTCTGGTGAATGGTAGTCCTCAAGGATTCTTTGAGACTACTCAGGGCATTTTCCAAGGGGACCCTCTTTCACCATCCTTGTTTATTCTTATGGTTGAGGCATTGAGAAGATTGATCAGTAGAAAATGAGAGCAAGGTTCTTGGAAAGGGGTTGAGATTTCTAGAGGGGTAGATGCAGACACATTTCCAATTTTTGGATGACATAAGTTTATTTGGTGTGACTTTTATGGCTGAAGCATAGGTTATGAGACAAGTCTTAGTTTCTTACAGTGTGGCCATGGGTCAATGTGTCAATTGGGTCAAGTCCAAAAAAAAATTCTTCAACATAGAAATTGGATCCCAAAGAGAAATTGCAAGGTTGTTTGATGTCCACATTGGTCACCTTCCAAGTAAGTTTCTTGGTATTCCCCTTTTCATTGGTTTGAGTAAATCAACTCTTTGGAATGATCTGATTGATAGGTTCACGTCAAGATTAGAGAGTTGGAAGAACAAATGGTTAACTTTTGTGGCACGAATTTTGTTGTTGAAAATGGTCATTACTATAATATCAATCTTCTCTATGGCATGTTTTAGAATCCCCCAAAAGGTTCTTATAATTATTCAAAAAAAGATGAGGAAATTCATGTAGAATGGGGCTCAAGATCAGGATAAACTATCTCTTATAGCATTGGATAGAATCTGCCAGCCTAAAGGTAGGGGTGGGGTGAGTATGAGGGAGTAGAATCTTATGAATGAAGCCTTAAGAACCAAATTAGTCTGGCAAATGTTTTCCCAACCCAACCAAAGATGGGTTAAATTACTACAAAGTAAGTACTTAGATATGGGGGACAGAGAAAGGATTTTAACTATTGTTGGTCCACCCATAGGATTAGCCTTTTGGAATTACTTGGTTAGTTGCAGGAAGTTGATTATAGACCATCTGTCATGGAAAATTGGAAATGGATAGAAAGTTTTTCTAGAGTGATTCTTGGGACAGGAATATTTCTCTGGAATGGGAAAGGGTTCCAGACTTTATTGTAGAGACTATGAAAAGGCTATGAGGAGAAAAGGTACATGACTTTCTCAACTTACAAACCTTGTCTCAAGGGCAGGAAGTTCAATAGAAGAATGTTGAAGAGTTATGTTTATCTAAAGGGGATAAGGTTATTATGAATAACATTTTGAAGAATCGAATAGTGATTGGTTCCAATTCTCAAGACAAATTGATATGGTGTGGTGCCAAAAGTGGTAATTATTGATATTGTGGCAGCCGATCATGTAGTGGGTGTTGATATGTGCCTTTACCTAAAGGAAAAAGAGCCTTGCCTAATAAATGGGTTTATAGGCTAAAGGAGGAAGATGGAGGAAAGAAAAGGTATAAGGCCAGACTTGTGGTAAAAGGTTTTGCATAGAAAAAGGGTATAGATTTTGATGAAATATTATCCCTTGTTGTAAAAATGACTTATATTAGAACTGTACTAAGTCTTGTGGCTGCAGATGACTTGCATCTTGAACAACTAGATGTCAAAATAGCTTTTCTCTGTGGAGATTTGGAGGAGGAAATTTACATGTAGCAGCCAGAGGGATATGAGGTCAAGGGTAAGGAGAATTTGGTGTGCAGGTTAAGGAAGAGTTTGTGTGGCCTAAAGTAGGCACCCCGACAATGGTATTTAAAATTTGATAGTTTCATAGTTGAACAAGGTTACCATAGATGTCATTCTGATCACTGTGTATATTTTAAGAGATTGGATAATGGGAGTTACATTATCATGTTACTCTATGTTGATGACATGCTTGTTGTTGGGTCTAATATGAAACAAATAAATGAACTTAAACAGAAATTAGCAAGGTCATTTTCTATGAAGGATTTGGGTGCTGCTAAGGAAATCCTTGGTATGAGGATTACACAGTATAGGAAAAATAGAACCTTGAATTTGTCCCAAAGTGTGTATATAAAGAAGGTGTTGAAAATGGTTAATATGCAGGATGCAAAAGCTGTCAGTACACCTTTGGCTAGTCATTTCAATTTGAATAAGGAAATGTGCCCAAAGGCACAAGAAGAGGTAAATAAAATGTCTAACATCTCATATTCATCAGCTGTTGGCAGCCTGATGTATGCAATGGTATGCACACGGCTAGATATTTCTCATGTAGTGGGAGTTGTCAGTAGGTATATGAGAAATCCATGTATGGAACATTGGAATGTTGTCAAATGGATTCTTTGATATTTGAGATGTACTACTACAAAGGCATTATGTTTCACACGATCCAGTTCTGCTTTAAGTGGATTTGTCGACTCTAATCTGGCAGGAGATATTGATAAAAGGAGGAGTACTACAGGGTATGTTTTCACTATAGGGGGTACTGTAGTCAATTGGATTTCTACATTGTAGAAGGTTAATGCACTTTCAACCATTGAAGCTAAGTATGTAGCTACTACAAAAGCTAGCAAAGAGATGATTCGGTTACAATGTTTTCTAGAGGAATTGGGTCAGAAGCAGGAAGATCGCCCATTGTAGTGATAGCTAGAGTGCCATTCATCTTGCAAAGAATTCTACTTTCCATTCAAGGACAAATCATATATAGATAAGGTACCATTTTATAAGGTTTATTTTAGAGGATGGCCAATTACGGCTTGAGAAGATTCACACAAGTGACAATCTTGCAGACATGTTTACGAAGGCAGTCCCCAAGGAGAAGCCAGTTTCTTGCTCAGCTTCTATTGGGCTTCTTGACTGATGATCATGGAGTTAATACATAGCAAAGTCTTTTATCTAGTGGGAGTTGCACCTACTTTATTGTCATCTAGATTCAGTCTCCAAGTGGGAGATTGTTGATATTGTGGTGACTGATCATGTAGTGGGTGTTGATATTGTTAGAGGTTTCCCTAAAATGCATGTTATAAGCGGCTAAGATGTATAATGCTTTTATAATGTTGATATACTATTTTGATGGATAATAAGAAAGGAGAAGTTGTGTAGGTGGACGTAGCCCAAGTTTTGGGTGAACCACATTAAATCTATGTGTTATATGTGTTCAGATTACTTGCTTCTTTTATTTTTGCATATAACTATTTATTCTTATATTGTTCTAGATCTATCAAACTCTAATAGTAATTATTTGGTTAAAGTGGGATATACCATATTGAGCAATGGACACCAAGAGGTGGCTTGGAAAAACAATCTTTTTTGGCATTAATTAGTTCTACCTAAGGTAGTAGAATTCACTTGGGTGGCTAGAAATGGTAGGATTCTCATAGGGGATAGGTTAATGAGGTTTGGATTTTTTGGGTCATTTAGATGTGTGATGTGTGGTCTAGCAGAAGAATCTTTAGACCATCTTTTTATGCAGTGTGAATTCACACAGATGATATGGAAAATTTTCTTTAAAAAAATGAATTGGAAAGGTTCGATGCCAAATAATCTAAAGTTATGGTTAGAAGGATGGAGATCAGTGATGGTCCACCTTTTCTATGATTTGGTATATTGTTCTTTTGACTCTCCTTTGGGAAGTCTAGAAAGAGAGGACCCATAGGATTTTCAAAGACAAAGTATAAGAAGTTGACAAATTCCTGGTGCAATTGGAGAAGACTTCACTATTATATGAAAGGAAGATTTAAATTTGATTTAAACTTTTTAATAATTTTAAAGAATGATACGTTAAGGTGGTGAAAGTTTTATGCAAATGGAGGTGCTTGAGAATATGAAAGCACATGAAGAATACACTCATTAATTGATGTGGAGTGAAGGATGGATGGCTTCATTTTTTTTTTAGATTTGCACAAGGTGGTAAAGGTGAGGATTAATGATGGCATCCTTATTAGCAACTCTAGAACTCTCGTTGATGGCTTTAAAGAGCCTTTGGCATGTTAGAAAAGTGGATTTTGTTCTAATATCTATGAGAGGGGTTGGAGGTTTCTACTTGATCAACTATGGAGGCAAATTTCTTGTTGTCATCTCCTAGGAAAACTTATGGATTTAGAGGAGGTATTTATGTCATGCAAATGAGGTACATGTTCAAGATTGATCATCTAGATTTTTGGTCTGTAGTCTACAAGATGTTGGGGGAAGAATTTTTGAATTTGGACCTTGGATCGTGCACAACTTAGACATTTCATCTTTGTTTATGGATTTCACTTTGATGGTGGGTGACTCCAGGGAGGAGGTTTTGTTGGTTTCATGAAGGTGTCTGGAACTGAAGTGGGCAGGTAGTCTAGCCCTAATTGTGCAAAGGGTGTAAATTAGGTGTGGGATTCATATGGATAAAGGCCCATGGAATTTAGTTGGGGGTAGTGAATGGGAATTGCAACCATTGGTTTTGTGTTTTTTGAACCATCCAATGCACAAGCATTTTCTATAGACGAGGAAAGGTTGGCAAAAGTTTCTTATTTTTATGAAGAATATTGATGCAGAGAAAATAGAAGTGGAGGGAGAAAGGAGATGGATGTGAAAAACAACTCCATGTAAGTCAATGGCTCTAGTAGGACCTGACGAAGTGCCCATAGTGCATAGACACACTCGGGTTAGCGGGCACAGCTTCAGAGAAGGGAAAGTTAGGCATTCCCTAGTGACTGGTGAGGTGATGTGTGAAGTGTTAGAATAACTAAGAGGGGGGTGAATCAGTTATCCAGTGTCCCAATACAAAATGTATAATTCAAAACAACTTCTTCAATTTTCGTTCCTCGGTAAACAATAATTACTTTCACTGTCTATGCTTTTACCGATTACCAGTCTAATACCATAATAGTTACCGATCAAATCTAACATGTAAAGTATGATAACAAACAAATATCATAATCAACACATAATACAATAGATTTAACGTGGAAACCCTGTAAAGGGAAAAACCACCTGGGACCGGCAACCCAAAATTGTTCACTCTTCTGAAGTGAGGTCGGTTAAGACCCAACCCTATTAAAGGTTTACAAACACACTATCAGGTGTGACCTTGTTAGAGGATTTTAGACTATAATTTATCATCCAACCAACATTCACTATGGGGTTGATAGGATAACAATGTTCATTCTATGAATGATACATCATAAGACTTTTAGAGTCCACTCAGTTAAGAGATTTTGACTATATACAATGGTTAAATATGTAATAGTAAATGATCTACATTAATAAAACTTCAATTATAGATTACAGATCAATATTCAGTCCATACAAATCCTTCTGATCAATATTTCACTTCAAATTCAATACTGTATCAACTTACTGTCCGTCGGTAATTGCTCTCTATAGCTTAGTAATTGTTCTACAGCTCGATTCTTACTTAACCAGTATGATCAGAATGCATGAAAAACCTTGTTCATGTGATATTCCTATAGTTTCTACTTCTTCCGGCATCATTCCATAATAAAATTCTAGTCTCTTATATAGACAAGTAAATCATTTTCTTCTCCTCCATCAGATTTTTCCGCTTAACCACATTCATAGATTTTGTCACTTCAAACTTTCTCAGCTGATGTGTCAATAACACATTTCAATCTGCTCCATTAGATCTTCCTTTAATTTTGTTAGCCATCGATCTTCATAACAAACATTATCTGTTATCACTAAAATCGAGGTACTTTACAGCTCATCAATCTTATTGGCTAAACTAATCATTTGGCTCATTTTGTTCCACTTGGTTAACAAAAAAATGCATCAGTGAACACTACTTAGTTAATACTATGATCGGTATACACTATACTCCGTTGGTGTATACTAGAAATGCTTCATTTACCGACAACACTGCTTTGTGTCTTTCAACTCTATACTTCATCATAGATGAATGCAACATAATAAAGTCAATATCATCAAGTCATAGACTCATCAACAAGTTACTCAATGTGTTCCTTATCCTCATCTATCATGTACATCTTTCCCCATGTATATTTCTCTATTCTTCATCTCTTTCACCTTTCTTCAGATGTCTCAGTATAGTAACTTACAAGATAAGTACTATCAAACTAGTTGACATCAATGACAACATAATAATGATTTAATCATATTACATAACTAATTAGCAACTCCTTAGTGAGCTTTAACATAGATTCTTCAATCAAATTCCAAATCAGTTGTAGTCCAACAATCTCTCTCTTTGGCATTGATGGCAACTCAAGTAATATGAAATGTACCATACACATACCAAACATATATTCTAAAACTTTGTGAAAAAAATGTTGTAAGTCAAAATAGACTTAATATATTTAATCATTACATTACTAAATAGCATTAGATAATATAGCTTTACCATTCTATAGTTGTGATCTTTTTAGTTCTCTTTGTTCCTGCTTCTGTTCTCTGTAACTGATCTTCAATACTCTATCTCATTCAGATTGTCTCTCCCTTAGATCATTCTTGTCAGTGCTTGTCCCTTTTCATATTATTTATCTCTCCCTTTGACAATAATTCCAAAGAAACAAATAAACAAATAATTCTATCCTCCTCTGTATCTCTGTATACCGATATCCTAATCGGTTCAAGTTCTCCAAACTTAATCACAACCTTGAACATGATTCAAAGTGTGAACTATGCTGCATCAACATGAATGATATTCTAATAAAAGTAGGCTGATGTAACAACTAGATCACCTTAGTGACCGATAGATAGGGGATGGACCCCAAGTCTAGTCCTCAAGTATTCAAACGTGTCCTTCAGTAGAGGCTTTGTAAAAATATCTGCAAGTTGTTCTTTAGATGTGACAAATTCTAACTTCACTTGCTTCTCTTGCACTTTTTCTCTTAAGTAATGATACTTAATAGATATATGCTTTATCTTAGAGTGCATCATAGTATTCTTTGAAATATTAATAGCACTAGTGTTGTCACAATATATAATCACCGGGTCAATGATTACCTCATTCATCCCTTCCAACACTTGCTTGATATATGCAATGTTTGAATAGTTAGTAGCAGCAACAACATACTCTACTTTAGCTTTAGACTAAGAAATACAAGCTTGCTTTTTACTTGTCCATGTTACAAATCTTTCACCAAAGAAAAATTCTCCTCCGGTGGTGCTTTTTCTTTCATCCACATTTCCATCCCAATCAGCATCAGTGTAAACTTTCAGTTCAAACTTCCCTTCCTTAGGATACCATAATCCATAATTCTATGTTTTCTTTAGGTATCTTAAGATACTTTTTGTAGCTATCATGTGTGATTCTCTAGGATTAGCAAAAAATCTTGCAACAATACCCATAGCATGTGCTATATCTAGTCTACTGTGAACTACGTACATTAATTTACCAATCATGGATCGGTAAAGTGTCTGATTTACCTCTGTCATTTCATCCTCCTTTGTTAATTTTCATCTAGTAGCCATCAGTGTTCCCACAGGTTTAGCATCTTCCATGCCAAATGTCTTCAGTACTTCCTTTATGTATTTAGATTGTGTGATAAATATTCCATCACTCTACTAAATCACTTGTAGTCCAAGAAAAAACTTAATCTCTCTGAACATAGACATTTCAAATTCCTTTTGTATTTCATCAGAAAATGTCTTGCATACAAGATCTAAGCCTCCAAAAATAATATCATCAACAAATATTTCAGCAATGATAATAGTATCATCAGTATCACCTTTCATATACAAATTGTTGTTTTCACTTGTTCTAACAAATCCAATACTTAACAAATAAGTATGCAATCTTTCATACCATGCTCTAGGTGCTTGCTTCAAGTCATATAAAGCTTTATGTAATCTACACACCATGTCTTTATTGTCAGGATCAACAAATCCTTCAAGTTGTTCAATGTAGCCTCTTCTTCAAGTATACCATTCAGAAATGCTAACTTCACATCCATTTGATAGACTTTGAATTTCTTGTGTACAACATATGCAAGTAGCATTCTAACTCCTTCCAATCTAGCAATAGGTGCAAATGTTTCACCATAGTCACATGCCTTCTTCCTGTTCATATCCCTTGCATACCAATCTAGCTTTATTTCTTGTGACTTCACCATTTTCATTCAATTTATTCTTGAATATCCACTTAGTACCGATAACATTCTTATCTTTAGGTCGGGGTACTAGGTACCAAGTTTTGTTCTTCTCTATTTGCTCTATTTCCTCCTTCATTGCATTCACCCATTCTTCATTCTCTAATGAAACTTTCACATTTTTAGGTTCAAATTCACAAACTAGACATATACCTTATCTTGTTTTACTTCTAGTTTGCATTCCAGCATGTCTGTCTCCAATGATTTGTGTCTCAGGATGATGTCTTCTGACAAAACTAGCCAGAACTTGATTTCTCCTTTCTTTCTCATCCTGCTCAAGGTCATTTCCTTGCTTGGTAGCTCCATCTTGTTCATCGGTTTGTGTTGCCTACTGTCCTATATTATTTCCCTACTGACCGGTTGTCACAGCTTGCAGCGTCGATAGATACTCTGGATGTTCAATGTAAGTGAATCTACCATAGTCTTTTGGTTCCTTTGTACTTTCCTCTATGTTCTTGTCATCAAACTCATCAACATGAACATTAGTACTTTCAACTATCTTATTTGTAACCTTATTCAAACATTTATATGCTTTACTTGTAGAGGAATATCCTAGAAATATCCTTTCATCTCCTTTAGAATCAAATTTTCCATTTCTTTCATCTTTCAAAATAAAGCATTTACTTCCAAAAATCCTAAAATAACTTACAGTAGGTTTGTGTCCAAACCATAGCTCATAGGGTCTTCGGTTGGTGTCCTTCTTTAGTTGTACTTAGTTAAGAACATACACAACTATGCTGACAACTTCTCTCCAATATGTCTGAGCAACATTCTTTTGTATCATCAATGTTCTAGCACAGTCAATTATAGACCTGTTCCTTCTTTTAGCAATGCCATTTTGCTGAGGTGTCCTTGGTGCAAAGACCTATCTTTTAATTCCATGCTCATTATAGAAATTAGTAAATTCATCAGAGATAAATTCACCTCCTCTATTAGATCTTAAGCATTTTATTTCTTTTCCAGTCTCTTTCTCTACCTTAGCTTTATACCACTTAAACACTTTAAAGGCTTTAGATTTCTCTTTCAGGAACATAATAGTCATCAGTCTAGTATAGTCATCAACAAAAAGAATAAAATATTTATCACCAGAATAGCTCTGATTTCTCATAGGAACACATAGGTCGGTATGAACCAACTCAAGAATCTTCTTTATTGAGTAGTCTTTACTTTTAAAACTAGACTTAGTCATCTTAACTTTCTGACATTCATGGCACATGGCATGATCAAGTTTTTTCAAGTTAGGAAATCCTCTAACTCTTTTCTTTTTACTAATCTTGATCATGTTGTCAAAGTTCACATGGTATAACCTTTTGTGCCACAACCAAGCATCTTCATCCTTTATTAACAAACAAGAAGACTGATCCATATCAAGATAGAATAGATTACCTCTAGATTATGTACCAGTTCCAACAAGTCTTTCTTCATCATCATAGATCTTCACCTTTTTGCTCTCAATAGCCAATCAGTGGCTTGAATTGTTCAACCAAGCCACACTTAACAGATTATAGTTCAATCCATCTACCCAGTATGCATTTTCACATTGTATTATATCATTGATCATCAGTGAACCTTTACCTCTTACCATACAAGGTGCATCATTTCCCATTCTCATAGATCCTCCATTATATTCAACAAGATGATCAAACTTCTCTACATCGCCGGTCATATGATGTGGACAGCCACTATCTATGATCCATGTATCATTTTTGCTTACTTTAGAGATCAGTTTTGTCTCTTCATGTTTTTCTTCTTCCTCTGAGTCATCTTTCATTGCAACAAATACAACTTCTATGTCATCATCAGAATTAGATTCAGTTTCAATATCTTTGGCTATGTAACATACCTTTTTTCCTTTATTGTCTTGGTTGTCTTTGTTGTTGTGTCAGTAGCCTTTGTTGACTCTTCTCCCATAGCTTCCTTCATATCAGTCTTTGGATCTATCATCATCTTTCTTCTGAGGACATCTAGCAGTGATGTGACTGACTTCTTTATAGTTAAAACATGCCAAAGGTAGCTTACCTCTATACCTTCCTTTTCCTTTTGGAAATCTTCTAGCCATAAGAGCTTCAAGCTCATCAAGTTCATCATCGATATTACTATCACTATCATAATTCTTATTATTCCTGCTAGACTTTCCAATCTTCAAAGAAGACATGAAAGTGGATTCAACAGAAGGAACAACACTATTATCAAAGTTGTTTAATTCAAAGGTTGTAATTTTACCAATCAGAGTGTCAAGAGTAAGGTTGGATGTAGCTCTTGTTTCATGAATTGCAGAGATCCTGATTGCATAAACTGGTAGCAAAGTTCTGAGAATCTTGCTTATCACTATTTCATCATCTATCACTCCATCAGATGCTCTAATATCATGTACCACCTCTTTTAGTCTATTTGAGTATTGTACAATGTTCTCACCTTCTTTCATTCACATATCATCAAATCTGCCTCTTAGGCTTTTAGCTCGGGCTCTTTTGACATTCAAATCTCCACTGTATATCAGATTTAACTTGTCCCACATCTTCTTAGCAGTATCACAACCCTTGATGCCTTCAAATTCAGCATCGGTACAGGCAGTAGCAAGTTCCATCATAGTGATATTGTTTTCATGCATGTCCTTCAGTTGATCAAGAGTTAAGGGACCAGTGGGTGGTTTTATGTAGCCATTCTCCATCAGATCTAGTGTAGAATTCCCAATTCTAGATATGTGCAGCTTCATCCTATTTTTCCATACTGTGAAGTTCTCTTTGTTTAGCTTTGGTACTTCCCTCTTATACATCTTGAGACCTTTGTGCTTAAGTCCTTAAAACTTTGTTCTAAGCAACCACATCTCTGATACCAATTGTTAGAATAACTAAGAGGGGGGGTGAATCGGTCATCCAATGTCCCAATACAAAATGTATAGTTCAAAACAACTTCTTCAATTTCTACTCCTCAGTAAACAATAATTACTTTCACTATCTATGCTTTTACCGATTACCAGTCTAATACCATAACAGTTACCGATCAAATCTAACATGCAACATGTAAAGTATGATAACAAACAAATATCACAATCAACACATAACACGAGATTTAACATGGAAACCCTGTAAAGGGAAAAACCACCTAGGACTAGCAACCCAAAATTGTTCACTCTTCTAAAGTGAGGCCAGTTAAGACCCAACCCTGTTAAAGGTTTACAAACACACTGTCAAGTGTGACCTTGTTAGAGGATTTTAGACTAGAAGTTATCGTCCAACCAGTATTCACTATGGGGTTGATAGGATAACAATGTTCATTCTATGAATGATACATCATAAGACTTTTAGAGTCCACTCAGTTAAGAGATTTTGATTGTATACAATGGTTAAATATGTAACAGTAAATTATCTACTTTAATACAACTTCAATTGTAGATTATAGATCAATATTTAGTCCATACAAATCCTTTTGATCAATATTTCACTTCAAATTCAATACTGTATCAACTTACTATCCGTCGGTAATTGCTCTTTGTAGCTCAATAATTGTTCTACGGCTTGGTTCTTACTTAACCAGTATGATCAGAATGCATGAAAAACCTTGTTCACATGATATTCCTTTAGTTTCTACGTCTTTCAACATCATTCCATAATGAAATTCTAGTCTCTTATATAGACAAGTAAATCATTTTCTTCTCCTCCATTAGATTTTGCCACTTAACCACATTAATAGATTTTGCTGCTTCAAACTTTCTCGGCTGATGTGTCAATAACACATTTCAATTTGCTCCATTAGATCTTCCTTTAATTTTTTTAGTCGTCGATCTTCATAACAAACATTATCTATTATCACTGAAACCGAGGTACTTTATAGCTCATCAATCTTATTGGCTAAACTAATCATTTGGTTCATTCTATTCCACTTGGTTAACAAAGAAATATATCAGTGAACACTGCTCGATTAATACTGCGATCAGTATACACTACACTCCATCGGTGTATACTAGAAATGCTTCATTTACCAACAACACTACTTTGTGTCTTTCAGCTCTATACTTCATCATAGATGAATGCAACATAATAAAGTCAATATCATCAAGTCATAGACTCATCAACAAGTTACTCAATGTGTTCCTTATCCTCATCTGTTATGTACATCTTTCCCCATGTAGATTTCTTTGTTCTTCATCTCTTTCACCTTTCTTCAGATGTCTCAGTATAGTAACTTACAAGATAAGTACTATCAAACTAGTTGACATCAATGACAACATAATACTAATTTAATTATATTACATATCTAATTAGAAACTCCTCAATGATCTTTAATCATGGATTCTTCAATCAGATTCCAAATCAGTTGTAGTCCAACATGAAGGTGATACAGTTGTGTTGATGTTAGTCTCCTCCATGATGCAAAGAAAAGAAATGTGGTCGTGGACCTAGTGTTGGGTTGCAGTGATTTGGGAGAAGTGGTCAGTGGTGCTATGGTTAGAGTGCATGGAGGTGAGGCTAGACAAAAAAGCCATGAAGAAATTCCAAAATTTCACTAGCAAAGAGGTAGCCCACTAGTTTGATTAATGTTTTTTGTTCCTAGTTGTTGGCCATAGTATTTCTCCAATTTGCAAATGAATTCTTTTTGGATAGTTTTTTATGGTAATGAACATGACATAACAAATTTTTGGGGGGTTAGTATAGTTTAGATGTTTCAGCAATGCATCTTTTAAACAATGTATGAAAATGCCCAGGAGAGGCATCATATGTAAAAGCGTTTTTGGGAATATTAATAAAATATCAGTATTACCTATCAAAAAAAATAACAAAGCAAATCAACATTAATATTTACTAAAAAATTTTATTAAGAAACACTTGGCAAAACATTAGGGGTTCTAAATTTAAATTCAAATATATTAAAACAAACAAGGGGTGGTTTGTGTTTAATGTAACCCTAGACCTTGTTGATGTATGGGATAAGTTGGATGATCGAGACCCTCCTATGCCTCCCACTTGTATTGCTCTCATCACTTAGCGACTTAATTGTTGTTTTTGTTATTTATCTTTTTGGTCACTTCTCATGTGTGTGTGCCAAAAAGTGAGGTCACTTCTATAAACCATTACAGTTGAGAAAATCTATGAAAAAAGAGATCTCAAGAAGCGTCTTATAGCTTCCTATCCATGACATGCAAGAACTAGGTAGATATTATGAATGGTGGCTCTCAAATGAACCTTAAAGGAAGACCCTTACAAGGTGCACCATAAAATGGAAGATTCAAATGATAATGCAAAGTAGATCTAAGATGAGATGCAAGATCTAAGCTAAAATTATATGCAAGAATGCAAGAAAAGTATATCTAAGATAAGATGAGATGGATTAAGCTAGTTGAAAGAAAGAAAATGAAAATGATGATGCAATGCTTTAATATGAAAAATCTAAGAATGTCATAGCTCTGAGATGTCAAAATTTACAAGATTCCAAGATGCTAAGATGTCAAGACTCCAAGAACCTGCAATAAGATTTCAAAATCTCAAGAACTTAAGAATGCTATGAGGATGGGATATCAAGAATGAGGAGATAGTCTCATTTTAATTGAATTTAAAAATGAGCAGACAGTCAAGATTAAGAGCAAAAAATAAATGAGCAATGGTGGAGATTAAATCTTGGTTGATCCATGTGGTCAAGATTCTCAAGAGGCAAAATCAATGGACATGAGTGATTAGGCAAAATAATCAATGGTTGAGATAAAGAGGCAAAAGCCTTTTTCAAAAGTCAAAATATTTTATCTCATTGGAAAGTGCACTTTTCTTTTTATTTTTAAATTTATTATTTATTATTTTTAGCAAAGTGGTTTCTATTATTTAATTAAAAGGGGTTTTTATTATTTAATTAAAAGGGGACATGTTCTTTTAATTAAATGTGGCTTAGGATAAAGTAATTTTATTATTTAATTAAAAGGTTTTTTAATTAATTAAAAGGGAGCATGTTCTCTTAATTAAATAAAACTTAGGATAAAGTGATTTTATTATTTAATTAAAATATTTTTAATTAATGAAAGCTTAGGATAAAGTGGTCAAACTTTAGGATATAATCAAATAAATGATAAAATGATGATTTGATCAAGAAATAAGAGATTAAATAAATATGCAAAATTGATTAAGCACAAGACTTAGTCTAGTATTTAAATTTTAATATTAGAGCAAAGCTCAAAGTTTACTAGACCATTTTTTAGTGATTACATTTGCCCCTTTTTAACTAATGTTTGAGTGATCTGGGAACACATTGAGTCAAAGAATGATGATGTCAAGGTAATTGATAGAGATCTGACTCTAAACTTGATCGAATAGAGCATAGAGAGACAACTAATCTTGAACTTGATCGAATGAGCACTAGCAAAGATAGAGATAAGATAGGTTTGACTCCAAACTTGATCGAATGAAGCATAGAAAGATAACTAATCACAAACTTGATCAAATGAGAACTAGCAAAGGTAGATAAGATAGCAGAATCAATTTGCAGCTTTGAAAGATAGGTTATTCCTGTCCCCTTAGGATTGAAATTAAAATGAGGTAGAGGAGATGCAGAAATGAGATAGATTTGATCAAATTGGGATAAGATAAGGTTCAAGATAACTGATAAGCACACAAGACCAAGTTTGACCACCAAGTGATGAAAATTTTTCCCCAGTCTGAATAAGGTTGACCAAAAAGGTATAGCATTAGCATTAGGTCAAAGAAAGTGATTATGAAGAAAATGTGATCAATTTTTGCCTCAAAGGATGAAAAGATAAGCCTAAAAAGAATAGAAAAATAAAATTGGATTTTGGTTTCTATCCCAAAAATGAATCAAGAATGTTAAAAAAGGATGACCAAATTGTCCAATAATGATGAAGGAGACCCTCTCCTAACTCATATGTAAACTAGAATGAACCCTAAAAATCCAAACTACTATAAAGATGCAAAGTGCAACTTACAAGAGTCAATAAATAGGTTCTTATTTTTATCATTGAGCCTTATTAAGGGACATCGCAAGATCATACAACCGTCACTAGTACAAACACCACTATGAAGATATGAATATGATCTATATCAGATAGAATGTAGGAAACACATGTAAGCACTGAGGCATAAGGGAAGAGATGACCTGAACTCTATTTCCAAATTAATGTTGCAAGTAACCATAAGTATCAAGGCATAAGAGTCCAGGATGACCTGAATGGTTGTTGCATAAGAAAACACAATGTAATAGTCAAGGAGATAATTCCAACCTCACCTAAGTGTTTGAATAAAGAGGGAAGAGGTATGTGTGGTGTTCCAATCATGATAGAGGCTCTTACCATAGACATCTAATTTATTAGACATCTTAAGATCATTGGAATCACACCACAGGCATAAATTAAAGAAAACATGCCTCATACCCCTAGTCCTCTAGTCATAAATGTTGGTAATTTGGATGAGTTAGATATCTAGATGTTTTCATTATGGCAACATATGATCTATGTGAAGACCGTATATGACAGAGAGAAAGTATGACAAAGCGTAGAGAAAAATTGTCTAAGTGTAAGCAGCATTTTCCCAGTGTAACCGGAGACAGTTTTGATTGGTGATGTCAATAGAAGTAATTTTAGTGCTTGTGCACTTGAACATGGATACTATGATGTATATTGAAGACTCACCTGAGAGTGCAAGTCTGTACAGCATGAACAGAAGAATTTATTGTAGTATTGCCAGAGACAGTGTTAAAGCCGATAGGACAGAGAAGAAGATAGAATTGGTAAATAATTAAGGGATTATTTTGTTTATCAAAATAATGTCTTAATCATATAAAGGGATGACATCCTAGATGTTAACCCTTGGGAAATGCATGTTAAAATGTATTTTGTAAAGTGTTTTATGTTTAGTAAAGCTGACTGTAAAAGTTATTATTCCTAATAACTTGTATAAATGTAATACATATGAAATGCAAGTATACAGATGAACATATGCATGCGAAAGATATTGATGTGAAGTTGTGAAAGTCAAGCAAGCAGTATAAGGTTATGTACCTTGCCCTATTTTTGTAATCAGGAATTATTGTACATTACATGTTTCGGCAGTGGGCTCATCTTGTAATCATTTCATTTTTTACTACCAACTCTTAGCAGGGTTGAGGCTTCTAACAAGGCCTAGAGTCCCTTAATCAGGACTGAGACACTATATATATGTAACAGGATCCTAACAGGGTCAACATCCTTAACATGATACTTTTGATTAGTGGATCTTTGTGGGTATCATCCCCATCGAGGATTTACCTTGGCCAAGGTTTCCTTGAGAACAAATAATGTGTTATGAGTTCATTTGCTTTACTGTTATGCATGTTCTTTATTTTACTTTGTTATGTAAGTATCAAGTTAATCTGTTATATCCATAATTGGGCAAAAGTAAAAGTTTGTAGAATATTGATTCACCCCCCCCCCTCTTAGTATTCCCTATTTCTAACAATTGGTATCAAAGCTTAGTTACTCGGAGAAGAATCATTCAGAGAAATCTAGCACCTTGAGTAAGATCGCTATGGATATGGATCAACTACAGAAGAATCTTGAAGAAGCTCTTGAACAGATTGATATACTTACTAAAGAAAGAGATACTCTGAAAGGAAAATATGATGATGCAAAGAACCTTATTGAGAAGCTAAAAAAGAAGCAAGGAGAACTGAAATTAGAGAAGGAATCTACAATTCAAATTGAAGATTGTGATGAAAATCTAGAAAAAGAAAATGAGATCCTTAAACATGAACTAAAGATAGTAAATTTGAAGTTGAGTTTGAAATATGGATACAGCAAGAATGAAGCAAATCTAAAATCTGAGAATGAAGATCTAAAATCTAAATTTTGTAAAGTAACATTTGAACTTGAAAAAACCAAATTACAGTAAGCTGAACTTGAAAAGTACAATACAATTGTGAAAGGTGAACTAACTCAGTCTAAGAAACAACTTGAAAGACTATATTCCACTAGTGAGAAGATTGATGAACAAATGTCTTATTGTAATACCCCAAAAATCATGGGCTATAGGTTCATTAACCTCCTACATCTTCAATTCGAATGAAATTGACATCAAAGTCCTAACCTAAGGCACATCTGCACATCATCGAATCTTAATTTATTATCCTAAATTCTGCATTAGGGAATATTCTTAGTAATATTCCTATTTATATAATTATCTTTAATTTAATGATTATTTGGTGATAAAGCTAATTTATCCTAAACTTTGATTAATTGAATATTCTAAAAATTTAATTAATTAGATTTAATACTGCCACTTAATTATTTAATTACATTTAATTATATTTATTCCTAAATTGTATTATTTAATTTTGACAATAAATCAAAAATCTTATGACTAATTGATTAAATTCTTATTTAATTAATTAATGTCAATTGTCAAAATTAATGATATAGTTTTCGAATAAAAGTTTGATTTAATAATTGATTAACCCATAAATCAATTATTTTAATTAAAAATCAGTTAAGTTGAAGAATAAATCACTTTATTTATTTAATTAATTCATAATTAATTGTGCACATTCAAAGAGCTGTTAAACTTAAAATCAGAAAATCAATGCAAGTTGTTAACTTTTGGAAACTCAACATCTGTTTTGAATTCAAAGCTGATCTAAACTTTTGATTTAAGTTAAAAAGTTATTCTTGCATGATTTTGCATGATTTTGTGAGTTAATCATCTCCGATTTCTTGTTGACTCAAAAATCAACCTGAGTTCATCAAGAGTGATTTATGGCTTTTCCCATGCACCTCCAAAGCCTTGGATTTCTATAAAATCAAGGCTTCAGCTCTTCAATGGATCAATCCATGAAATTTCATCCTCGCGCTAGCGAATTGGTGATCGAAGAATCCATCTTTTTGAATCAAGGTTGTTGTGAGATTTTCATTATTTTTTGGGCATTCATATCATTTAGCATATCAATTCTTAGATCAATTGCATATCATTTCAATTTCATATAGAATAGATTCATATCAGTTTTCTTCATCTTATTGCATAGAAAATACAAAAATATAGATTCATTTGCATTCATTTCATATCTAGATTCTACATTCAAATCCTTCATTTAGGTGTCGTCAAGGTCACTGATCTCGGTCTAATCTGAGAATATCATACTCGCACCTACTAGAAGGCAGTAAATCACCTGGTTAGCATAGTTTCAATTACTTGCAAGATTTCAATTTTTGCTAACCTCTAATGTTTTACTGAAGTGTTGTTTCCATAGCTAGGTCCAAAATTCACACACACATTTATGGTGTGCACCGTGGGGCCCTAAAATAGGTTTCCATTCCAATTCTATCCATTTCTATCAATTTCTTGTCATTTTCTGATTAAAACTGTGATCTTTCTTTTCTGTCCCTACATTTTGCGTACAAGTTTTGTCAGAAACTCGTACCAAGAGATACCAATTATCGTACGACAATTGATTTGATCGAGGCTCATACCAGAAGCTATGTGTTATCATTTGGAAGCTTGACTATCATATGAGAAGACACCCAGTGTCGTATGAGTTTCCAAACTATCATCTGGGAGGTAACCCACTGTTATACAAGTTTTGACACCAAGTTCCATTTGTCATTTCAAATTTTTAGGCAATTTTTCAGATTTGGTTTTCAGATTTGGATTAACAGCTAACCCTAATAAGCAGCTAACCCTAATAAGTGAGACTTCATGTTTCTGATTTGTATCTGTTGATTCTGATTAGGGAAAGCATGAAAAAATTGCTAAAATAGGTAAAAATCTACTAAGCACATTGTGAGGAATTCAGGTATTTTTCTCAATCTAATAACACTTTGATTTGGGACTAAAAATGGACTCTCATGTGCCAGGCTTGTGTGAATTTTATTGCTTTCATATCACAGACTTCATTTTGGGCTATAAAAAATGAACATAGATTTTCTTTCAGCATCTCTATTACATATAGTAAATAGGCCCTATGAACACTATTTGTGGATGATCTCGAGAGAGTGGGCTTCATTCACTTGTTCACGCATGTGAAGCTCTTCTTGACGAAGGATCCCCTTGTAGGTAGGGAGGATACTGAAAACTGTTGGAAATATAGATGTAGTAACTGAGAGGGGGGGGGTGAATCAGTTAACCACAAAAATATTACCACATATCCCTTCGATGTCTTATTAAATCATTTGTTGCTGTTACTCGGCAAACATACAGAGAAATGTTGTAACTCAGTTATTGCAATGAGTATTAATTATAACTGTTCTTAGGCATTCATCAGTGATTAACATACATGAATAAAGAAAATAACATGAACACAAGAGACACCAGATTTAACGTGGAAACCCACTATGGGAAAAACCACCAATGTAACTAGTTACTGATTTTCACTCTTCTGAAGTGATGCCCTGTTAGGAGCCAACCCAGTAAAAGGTTACAAAACACACTGTTAGGTGTGACCTTGTTAGAGGATTTAATCACCCTGTTAGGAGTGCCCTTGTAAGATGTCTTGAAACAATTCAATAGAACTATCACCTTGTTAGAGGATTTAAAAAATGGTTGTTAAACCAACTCGGTTAGGAGATTTTGAAATCACTACTACAATGGTAAGAAAGTAACAATGAAATGACCTAAATAGTGATGCAACTGAATTGCTGATTACAGATCTTTGTTCGGCTTCACTAGATCCTTCCTAATCAAATATATCTCTGCTGCTCCTCAAGGATATCTAATCATCCTTCAAAATTTGCACACACTTTTCTTCTTTTCCACTTGCACACTTTTAATTCACAACTTGACCTTCTATATATACCATTTGGATTGTTCATTCAAATTAACAAGTCAGCACTAATAATCATTACAACTTTTAACAATCATTGTGACAGTTGGCTGGAATAAACAAAATCCTTTTCTTGGGCTGACCTTGCTCGGTAAACATTAATTCGAAAACTATTTCATTGATGACCGAGAGAACTTGGTAACCACAGCAAATTCTACAACATCCTTCAGAGACCGAGTGAGCTTGGTAATCACTAACTTTCCTTCGATAACCATGGAAGCTCAGTTAACACTGTCTTAGCTCGGTAATCACTAACTTTCCTTTGATAACTGTGGAAGCTGGGTTAATACTGTCTTTTGCCATACTTTTCTTTGACACTCGAGATATCTCGGTAGACACTTGAAAACTGCCTTGCTGACCGACTGAGCTTGGTAGACACACAGAACTATTTATTGATATGACATTTGTGTGACATCAAAGACAACACACAATTAGACAATTGTATTCAACAATCTCCCTCAAAAAATTGTATCCAATAATCTCCCTCTTTGGCATTGATGGCAACACAACATGTCATAGCATAATGAAATTTCATAGCAAACATAGAATAAGGAACATATCCTTAGCTTCATTCTGATTCTCATCTTCCTTTGTCAGCAAACTTCTCTCTTTGATTGAAAACTCTCCCTCTTTAATTTTTAAATTCACCTTCTTAGAAATTTCATGAAATGACAGCAAACTCTCCCTCTTTGACAACACATGCCAAAGACAACACACTTCCAATGAATACCAATGTACCTTAAGTACTGATTCATATGCAATGATTCCTTGACTATGCTGCATCAATTGACTGATCTTCAACATGCTCTAGTTGATGCATTACTAAAACTCAATTTAGTGAGCCTCGAATAGGGGAATGTACCCTAACTTACCTCTTAGATACAAGAATGCATCCTTAGGTAGTGGCTTGGTGAAGATATCTACAATTTGTTCTTTTGTATGAACATATTCCAATCTAATTTCCTTGTCCTACACCAATCCTCTGACAAAGTGATATTTTATAGCAATGTGTTTGGTTTTGGAATGCATTACTGGATTCTTTGAAATATTTATTGCACTTGTATTATCACAAAACATAACAACTGGTTTTTTTATCTCAAACTTCATGCCTTCCAATAACTATTTGAACCAAACAATATTAGAGCAGTTTACTACTGCAGCAACATATTCTACTTCTACTGTGGATTGGGATGTGCAATTTTGCTTTTTACTGGTCCAAGATACTAACCTTTTGCCAAGAAAGAATGCTCCACCACTTGTACTCTTTCTATCATCAATGTTTCCTGCCCAATTAGCATCAATAAACACTTTTTAGTCCAGATTGCCTCCAAATTTATACCACAAGCTATAATCTTTAGTTCCTCTCAAGTACCTCAAGATTCTTTTGATTGCCATCATGTGATTTTCTGTGGGTTTTGCTGAGAATCTTGCTACTATACCAACTGCTAAGGCAATATCAGGCCTTGTATGCACTACATACTATAATTTTCCAATCATTGATCTATATAAGGTCTAATCTACTTCTTTTGAATCATCATCTTTTGTAAGCTTCAGTCTTGTACACATGGGTGTACCAACTGGTTTTGAATCTTCCATACCAAATTTCTTAAGTATTTCCTTGATGTATTTAGACTGAGTAATGTAGATACCATTCTTGTTTTGCTAAATCTGAAGACCAACAAAAAAATTTATCTAACCAAACATAGACATTTCAAATTCTTTGTTCATTTGCTCTGAAAATTCCTTACATTGATCATCATTCCCTGTAAACACAGTATCATCCACAAATATTTCTACCAAAACAATTTTGTTATCTGGTCCTTCTTTCATGTACAAATTACTGTTGTCATTAGCTCTTTTGAAACCAATCTGAATAAGATAGTTATGTAATCTTTCATACCATGCTCTAGGGGCTTGTTTTAGACCATACAGTGCTTTGTGTAACTTATAGACCATATCTTTTTTATCTAGATCAATAAAACCTTTAGGTTGCTCAATGTAGACTTCTTCATCAAGAATACCATTGAGAAATGTAGATTTTATATCCATCTGATATACTTTAAATCCTTTATGTGTTTCATATGCAAGTAGAGTCCTTACACCTTCTAATCTTGCAATAGGAGCAAAATTCTCTCCATAATCTATACCTTCTTCTTGAGAATACCCTTTACACACTAATCTAGCTTTGTTTCTAGATACTTGACCATCTTCATTCAGCTTGTTTCTAAATACCCATTTCATTCCAATTACATTTTTGTCTTTAGGCCTAGGTACAAGAGTCCATGTCTTATTTTTCTCTATTTGTTCTATTTCTTCATTCATAGCCTCAATCCAACTTTCATTTTCCAATGCATTTTTAACATTTTTAGGTTCAAAATCAACAAGTAAACATGTACCTTTTAGTTTACTTCTTGTCATAGTACCATCTGATTTGTTTCCAATAATCTGATCTGGTGTATGATGCTTCCTGACATACTTGGCCAATATAGGTTCCTTGCCTCTTGAATGAGTTACATTTTTATCTTCTTGAATTTCATCTTCAGGTTCAGGTTGCTCGGGCTCGATAGATATTTGCTCGGTAGCTTCAAGCTGAGACTCAGTTTCTTGTGACTTGGTTTGAACTTCTTCTTGTGACTCGGTTACTATACTGGGTTCGGTAGATGCATTTTCCTTATTGACAGATGTGTCTGGCAATGTATTAGGTTCAATGTAAACAAATCTTTTGTAATCCTCTAGTTCTTTTTTGCTTTCTTCTTCAGTCTTTTTTGCAAACTCATCAACTTTCACATGTGCACTTTCTATGATTTTGTGAGTAGACAAATTCAGACATTTATATGCCTTACTTTTGCAAGAATATCCCAAAAATATTCCTTCATCACTTTTTACATCAAATTTTCCTTTTCTAGATTCTTTTAAGATGTAACATTTACTACCAAATACTTTCAGGTAACTTACATTGGGTTTATAGCCATACCATAACTCATAAGGAGTTTTGAATGTGTCTTTCCTCAACTGTACTCGATTCAAGGTATGAACTGCAGTGCTAATAGCTTCCTTCCAGTATTTCATAGCAATGTTCTTTTCAATCATTAGAGTCCTTGCACAATCCATGATAGATCTGTTCCTCCTTTCAGCTATTCCATTCTGCTCAGGAGTCCTTGGAGTTGATACCTATCTTTTGATTCCTCTTTCAATGCAAAAATTATTGAATTCATGGGAGATGAATTCACCACCTCTATCTGATCTCAAGCACTTCATTATTTTTCCTATTTCCTTTTCTACTCTTGCCAAATACCTTTTGAATTTCTCAAATGCTTCTGACCTTTCTCTTAAATACATAACAATCATCATTCTAGAGTAATCATCAACAAAGAGAATAAAGAATTTTTCTCCAGTATAGCTTTCAATTCCAATAGGTCCACATAAATTAGTATGCACAATATCCAAAATATCTTCAGACTGATAGTTTTTACTTTTAAAGCTATTCTTTCCCATTTTACCAATCTGGCAATTATTGCATAAACCAACATCAGGTTTCTTCAAAGTAGGAATACCTCTTACTTTCTTGAATTTTCTTATTTTCACCATATTATCAAAATTTACATGACATAACCTTTTGTGCCATAACCAACTTTCTTCAATTTGAGCAATAAAACATGAGCATTCACCAAGATCAAGATAAAATAGGTTACCTTTGGTTTGTTTGCCTGAACCAATCAATTTTCCTTTGTCATCCAGCAGTCTTACTTTGTCATCCATGAATTCAACCTTGAATCCAATGTTGATTAGCTATGCTACATTTAGAAGATTATGTTTTAATCCTTCAACCCAATATGCATTATCACATATAAGTTATTTGGTTAATGAAATTTGTCCTCTTCCTTTTATACAACAAGGTTCATTGTTTCCAAACCTTACACTACCACCATCATAGTCTTCAAAATGTTCAAACTTAGTTTTGTCACCAGTCATATGATGTGAGCATCCACTGTCTATAATCCATGTATCATTTTTTCTTATATGAGATATAAGTGCCATCTCATCTTCATCATTATCAGATTCATCTTTTATAGCAATGAAAATAATTTCTTCTTCACTATTATCAGAATCCTTAGCCAAAAAACATGTTTTCTTACCTTTATCCTTGAATGACTTGAAATTCTTCTTGCCATTGTACTTGTGACCTTTCTTCTCATCTTTTCTTTGCTTGTTTGGGCACCTAGCTACAATATGACCAATTTCTTCACATGAAAAATAGATTAAGGGAGTTTTACCTTTGTATTTGCCTCTGCCTCTAGAATATTTCTTTGCAAGTAATGCTTCAATAACTTCAAGATCACTATTAGAACTTTCCTTTGATTCTTCTTCACTTTCTGGCTGGATTTTCTTGCCCTTCTTAAGTGAAAGTTTGGCCTCAAATGCTGATTCAATATTTTTAGAAGTTGGAACATAGTTGTCATAGTTATCCAATTCAAAAGTTGTCAATCTTCCAACTAAGGCATCCAAAGTTATATTGTGATTTTGTTCACATCTTCTTTCTTGAATAGTAGATACTCTTATTTCATAGATAGGAAGCAATGTTCTAAGAACCTTACTTATAATAGTTTCATCTTCAATTGTTCCTCCAAAAGATCTGATTGCACTAACACTCACCTTGATCCTTTCAACATATTTTGCAATGTTTTCATCTTCTTTCATCTTCATCTGATCAAACTGTCCTCTTAGGCTTTCTGCTTTGGCTCTCTTCACATTGTCATCACCACCATAAATTTTCTTCAGCTTGTTCCACATTTCAGAAGTAGTTGTGTAGTCTTTGATCTCATCAAATTCTTCATAGCTAAGAGCTAATGCAATGTCTATCATCATGGTGTTATGGTTCTTTTTCTCTGCAATGTCTTCAACAGTTAATGTGCCAGTAGGAACTGTATATTCTTGATCAGTATATTTGCATCTTGAATCACCAATGGAAGCTAGATGAAGTCTCATGAGACCTTACCATGCTGAAAAGTTATCTCTGTTAAGCCTTGAAATTTCTCTCTTGTAAGACATCCTGATCTTTAGCTTAGGTCCTTGAAACCCTTCCTGCAAGCACCAAAAGCTCTGATACCAATTGTTGGAAATATAGATGTAGTAATTGAGAGGGGGGGGTGAATCAGTTAACCACAAAAATATTACCATAGATCCCTTAGATGTCTTATTAAATCATTTGCTACTGTTACTTGGAAAACATACAAAGAAATGTTGTAACTCAGTTATTGCAGTGAGTATTAATTATAACTATTCTTAAGCATTCATCAGTGATTAACATACATGAATAAAGAAATTAACATGAACACAAGAGACACCAGATTTAATGTGGAAACCCAATATGGGAAAAACCACCAATGTAACTAGTTACCGATTTTCACTCTTCTTAAGTGATGCCCTGTTAGGAGCCAACCCGGTAAAAGGTTACAAAACACATTGTTAGGTGTGACCTTGTTAGAAGATTTAATCACCCTATTAGGAGTGGCCTTGTAAGAGGTCTTGAAACAATTCAATAGAATTGTCACCTTGTTAAAGGATTTACAAAATGGCTGTTAAACCAACTCGGTTAGGAGATTTTGAAATCACTACTACAATGGTAAGAAAGTAACAATGAAATGACTTGAATAGTGATGCAACTAAATTATTGATTACAGATCTCTATTCAGCTTCACTAGATCCTTCCTAATCAAATATATCTCTGCTTCTCCTCAAGGATATCTAATCGTCCTTCAAAATTTGCACACACTTTTCTTCTTTTCCACTTGCACGCTTTTAATTCACAACTTGACCTTCTATATATACCATTCGGATTGTTCATTCAGATTAACAAGTCGGCACTAATAATCATTACAACTTTTAACAATCATTGTGACATTCAGCTGGAATAAACAAAATCCTTCTCTTGGGTCGACCTTGCTCGGTAAACATTAATCCTGAAACTATTTCATTGATGACCGAGAGAACTCGATAACCATAGAAAATTCTACAACATCCTTTAGAGACCGAGTGAGCTCGGTAATCACTAACTTTCCTTCAATAACCGTGGAAGCTCAGTTAACACTATCTTAGCTCGGTAATCACTAACTTTCCTTCAATAACTATGGAAGCTCGGTTAACACTATCTTCTACCATACTTTTCTTTGACACCCGAGATATCTTGATAGACACTTGAAAACCACCTTGCTGACTGACTGAGCTTGGTAGACACATAGAACTATTTATTGATATGACATTTGTGTGACATCAAAGACAACACACAATTAGACAATTGTATTCAACAATCTCCCTCAGATAATTGTATCCAACAAAAACATCTTGTGTTCTACTAGATTTGTAGTTTTTTGCTTTTGATTTATACATTCTCTCTCTGGAGGGGTTGATAGATCATGAGTTGTTGACATCACAAATCTTGGTGAGATTGCTTCAGTCTTAGCATGTCGGATCAATCTGTCTGCTTCATCTTGGTGAGGTGAAGAGGCTAGGGGATTATGCTCTACTTCCTTTTTGGATAGTACCAGAAACCTAGATCCTTGAATCTGATCTAGTCCCCCTATGGTATCTTTTGTGAGTCACCTTTAGAGAGGGTTAACCATAGTGGACATTCCCTTAATTGGGTCAACCACATGGATGAAACCTCAAGCGGTAATAGCCATTTTTTTCATGGTAGTGACAACCACTATATAAATGTCATTGTGGAGGAAATCTTCACAGGTGTGATCTCTTGTTGGGCTGTCAGATATCCCTAGAAGCTCTTGATGTATTATATTCTCAGACTATGTCAAAACTCCAATGTCCCTAGATTGGAGTTCACCCTCTTGAGATCACAAAAGTTGCAAAGTCAGACCATTACTAAAAACCCTAGTGAGGCCAAATTTTCATTTTCTAGGAATATGTGCATTATTGCAAAACTTTTTGGAACATACACAATTAGCACTCCTAGGGATTAGCACATGCAGTCACTTGATTGTTCATACACAGGCTTGCTTTGTCCCATATTCATTATTTTCAGACATTCTTGGAATCACTTACTTGATGTCTTGTGTGCTTATTTATCTATCTAGTTACTAAAAATGAATGATCCTGGTATAATCTTCAAATCTAGACAGATAATTCTACAAACAATCCAAAATTGAAAACCCAAAATTTGCAAAATCTGAAGTAAAATTCCTTTATGGAGTCAAAAGTCATCCCACAAGGTCAGAGAATCATATAAGTTTTTGCAATTGTCATTTCAGTACCCCTGTATTGTTGTATGACAGCTTGTATAGTGTCGTACGAGTTTTGCTACTAGTCAAATCAAAAAGTCAAAAACCCTCCAATCAACTATTTTGCAAGTTTTACTATTATCATATGAGTTTGTCAATTGTTATTTCAAACCAAACCCACTTTCGTATGAGTCTGCAGAAAGTCATTTGAGAAATTTTGAAAAAGTGCCAAAAACTTGTCAAAATTGCCAGATATTCATCTTTTACAACCTATGTCCAAAATCTATCAAACAAATCATTGTGTCAGGAACAGAGCATAAATTAGAAATCATCCAATCATTTTCCTAAAGTGGCCTTTTGAGTCTGATTCAGTCCTTTTTTAATCAATTTGAGTCTTTTTCATCTTGTGTCAAAACCTTGTCAAATCATCAATTTCTAATCAATCTTCAAAATGACTAAGTATTGTGAACTCATGTCTGCTATCTTTTGGATGTCTACCCATACATCCAAGGAATAGTATCCTTCATTCACATCTAATCTAATCTTCAATCAATATAATCTTGACAAGGTTGTGTCATCTGATCTTCTTGAATCAAGTCATTCTTTAGTTGTCTTCATCTTATTCTTTTGTTTCACCCAAGGTTAATGGTGGAAACTAGAGCTTCCTCACACAATAAATAAGGAGAATCATCTCATAACTTACCTCTATCTACTCACATGGGTCCAACTCTTGAGAAAATCTACAATTCTGGTCTTTACAAAGATGATGGTCTTGGAAACTTTTGATTAAAAATTGGTTACATACCTCCTCCATCAACTCACGGAGGTAATCAACAAACCCCTCACCAATCTATCCCAGGGATTCCTAAAACTCCTAACATGTCTCACGCAGGGACAAACCATGGCTCTCAAAGAGCTCACTCTCAACATGGTGCGAATCAAGAACCCACACCTTCTGAAATTTCTCGATATCAAAATGATGATGATTTCAAGAGAATGATGAGGCATTTCTTGAAAGAAGATAGAGAAACTTACTTTCTAGAGTTAGCTCATCAAGGAGCTAAACTTCCTCCCAAATTTAATGTTGAAGATATCATTACACATGAGGAAGAAACCCCTATCATCGTTATGATGAAATAGATGCATGACATGCAAGTCAAACTTAACAAACTTGAGAAGAAAAAGGAACCTAAGGAGTTCTCCATGGAGGCCATATGCCCTTTTCCATTTGATAAAGACTTGTATATGTCACCATTCCCTAAGAGAGTGGAAATGCCAAAATATGATAAGTATGATGGAAACTCTGATCCTCAACATCATGTTAGAGAATTATGTACACAATTTATGGAGTTCATGCACGAACCAACCTACTTAATGCATATCTTCCCTCGATCTCTGGGAGGAGCAGCCATTCATTGGTTCTCAAGGATGCCTCCTACTATCAAAACCTTTGAGGAGTTGATCAAATTGTTCTATCAGAAATAATCCTATAACATCCAGCATCTGGTCACCATGATCAACATCTACAATCTCAAACAATATCCAGGAGAACCATTCCTGATGTTTCTCAAGAGATGGAGGAAGAAATTCTCTCTATATGCTTGACCCATTCCAGAAATTGAGAAACTTGAAATATTCATCAACAATCTTGTTCCAGAAATCAACTATCCCTTACAAATGCAAAATAATACATATTTTGATAAGATGGTGGATAATGCGATCAAAATTGAGAAAGTACTTGTGAAAAAAAGAGATATATCTCTTCAAAAGGACAAGTATAAATCTAGATCTAGTTCTAAAGACAAGAACAAAAACTAGAACAAGAATAAAGGCATCATCACAATGGTGTTGTTGATACTCTCCATGCCCCATCTAAGGCACCAGCTTTCAATCTAACTGTCGATACCCAAGCCATAAAAGCTTCAGAATAAAAGGTACTAGAATCATCTCAAAATAAGACAGGGTACAAACCTTGGTGTACTAATAATAAATGAAAGTTCACTCCTCTTGGAGAATCTTTGGAATCAACCATGAAAACCTTGTTATCTAAAAATATCATATCTCTTCTTGAGATTCGACAATTTGATCCTGAACCTAAACCAAAGTGGTGGAAAGAGAATGAATTATGTGACTTCCATTATAGTAAGGGTCATAAAACTAATAAATGCTTATGCTTGAAACATACTATACAAGATAAAATCGATAATGGATAAATCCTAATTGATAATCACAAGAGCAATAATGATCATACAGCATTCAAAAAACCATTTTTGAAACATGGCCAAGGAGTTTCATCTTCTCAGCCTAATATGGGGGCAAAGGTCAATTGTGCTTACCCTAGAAATAATGTTGTCATCAATATGGTTGAACCCTGTCTCTCTAAGTGTTGCAATGTCATCACAATTGTGTGAAGAGATAGAGATCATCATTCAGCTAATGTAGTTACTCGATCACAAGCTCAAGCACATCTAAAAGGACAAATCCCAGATTCATCAAATGTCCCCAAGATGCCCTTCAATCATTCTTCCACTTCCAAATAGAAGGCTGCTTCTAAATCTTCCAATCCTAAAGATACAAGGCCAACATCTTATAGCATTGTTCAAAAACTCCAACACACTAATGCAAAAATCTCCATGTTTGAGTTGCTTTGAATATCTCTAGCTCACAGAGCCATTCTAGACAAAGCTTTGCATGGATCCAATGTTCCTGATGACCTTGATTTAGACAGGTTCCAAACTATGGTTGGACATCTTACATCTCCACAATATATCTCCTTTTCAGAGGAAGATGACAACTCCTTGAGTCACCCACATAACCAATCCTTACATAAAGAAGTCTTGATCTAGAACCATAGAGTCAAACACATGTTGATAGATGGGGGCACTGGCCTAAACATTTGTTCTTACACCTTGATCACACAATTGGGATTTTTAGAATTGGCTATTGATCCTAGAAATAAGATAATTATAAAAGCCTATGATGAACAAGAGAGATCTTCTAAAGACACCATTGTCTTACCTATCAGAGAAAGTCCAATAATCAGAGATACTACATGTCAAGTGCTTGATCTACCTTTGGCTTACAACATCCTTCTAGGGAGACCATAGATACATGAAATGAAATCTATTCCTTCTACATACCATCAATGTTTGAATTTTCCCTATGAAGGAGTAGAGGTCACTATCCCAATGGACATGTCCACCACTTGCAATGCATTGAAAGAAAGTGCAGATAAACTTGTTCCTAATAACAAAGAATCTTCCATTAAGCAAACAGAAGCAGCATCCACATCTAAAATGGAAGATATTTTAAAAGAGGTCCAATATCAAAGAAAACGGTATGGGAGAATATACTATAGAGCTAGTCTTATCTTTGACATCTCTCCCTATCTCACCTAAGTCTTATGGACAGTCTTTGAAATAGTCCAAACTAGAATCTAAAGAACCTCTTGAGGCATATAAAAAAAAAATTGTGGCAGAACAAGTCTCCAAGCAAGAGTTTGAAGAGGATGAAGCTATGCTTGCATGGCTATACAAAGATGAATCCGAATCCCAAGTTGTTCAAACTAGTGACTCTAAAGTACCAAAAATCCCTTCTAAGTCATATGGCCTAGGAGATAAACTAATAGCTAAGATGGGATATCCAAGTAAAGTGTAATACCCCAAAAATGGGCTATAAGTTCATTAATCTCCTACATCTTCAATTCGAACGAAATCGACATCAAAGTCCTAATCTAAGGCACATCTAAACATCATCGAATCATAATTGATTATCTTAAATTTTGCATCGGGGAATATTCTTAGTAATATTCCTAATCATCATAATTATCTTTAATTTTATAATTATTTGACAATAAATCACATTTATCCTAAAGTTTGATTAATTGAATATTTTCATATTTAATTAATTAGATTTAATATCTTGCCACTTAATTGTGTAATTAAATTTAATTCTATCTATTATTAATTGTATTATTTAATTTTGACAATAAATCCAAATATCTTATGAATAATTGATTAAATTCTTATTTAATTAATTAAAGCAAGTTGTCATTATTTAATAATATAGTTTTTAATAAAAATTTGATTAAATAATTGATTAACCCATAAATCAATTGTTTTATTTTAAAAAGCAGTTAAGTTGGAAATAAATCACTTTATTATTAAATTAATTCATAAATAAAACATGCACAATCATAAAAGCAAACAACTATCAATTATCAATTAAAGCTAAACTCTATTTTGAGTTAAAGCTTAGCTTTTGCATGTTTTTGTGAGTTAATTATCTTTTATTTAAAAATAACTCAAAAATCAACCTGAGTTATTTGAGTGATTTATGACTTTTTCTCATGCACCTCTAAAGCCTTGGATTTCTATAAAAACAAGGCTCAGCTCTTCATAATTCATCTCGCAAATTGCAAACTTACTCTACAAGAATCATAGCATATCAGATTTAGAGAATTTGCACAATTGGAGCTTGAAAGAATCAACTTGCGAATTCAAAGCTTTGTGAGATCAATTTCAATTGCATATTTTTCATATCATAGCATAGAATTTCATAGCTTTGCATATCATTGTTAGATAGATCAATTCATAGCATATCAATTTCATCTAGCATAGATTCATATCAGTTTTTATCATTTTTATTGCATAGAAAATATCAAAAATATAGATTAATTGCATTCAATTTCATATCCATCTTTTGCATTCAAATCCTTCATTTAGGTGTCGTCTAGATCACTGATCTCGATTACAATCTGAGAACATCAATCTCCCACCTATTAGAAGGCAGTAAATCGCTTGGTTAGATAGCTTTTAATTTTGCACGATTTTGATTATCACTAACCTCTAATATTTTACTGAAGTGTTGTGTTTACAGATCAGATACAATTTTCACACACACATTTCTGGCGCCCACCGTGGGGCAACCCACCTTTTCATGCTGATTTTGATTCTTGGAGCTAAAACCTTAAAGTTTCAAAGATTTAATTTTATCTCCCAAACAGCTTGGAGTTTTGGTCTAACATTTTTTTTTTAGGTTGGAGACATATCAGGGAAGCTTTGAAAAAAAATTCAAAATTTTCTAAATTATTTTGAATTTTTAATAAATAAAAATTTATTTTTCATAAAAAATTAATATCTGAAGCAAATCAGCATATTTTTTTAAAATTTTTATATTTTTTGAAATCCCTTCAAATTATATAGGGGGTCTATTCTTTGTATTTTAAATTTGGATGCAATTTAGTAGCTCAAATAGTCAATTTACAAAAACTAGTCTGTTTTGATAAAATGGGTCTCTAGGGCACAAATGAAGAGATTTTTCTAAAATTTTCACATTTTTGGAAAGCTCTCTATTTTTTAGTATGGGTCTCTATTCTGAATTTCTATTTTTGTGGCCAAAATCATATCAAAAAAATTAGATCTTGTTGACTAGGTCAAATGTAGTGCAAAAAAATTAAAATTTTATGATGGGTATGCACTTATTTTTCATATGATTCAATGCATGATATGAGTTGTCATTTGGATTAATTTATGGTTATTATTGCTCCTAACAATTGATTTTTAGAGCTAACCCTATGGTTTTCATAAGTTGAATATATTTTGCATATCTTGTTTGCTTGTTGGAGAGTTCGTCACTTGCTTGCATGGAAAAGCTCAACAAAAATTGCTAAAAATTAGGTAGAATCTACTAAGCGCATTGCGAGGATCACGAGGTATTCTCCTTGTTTTGAAAATATTTTGATTTGGACTTAAAATAAATCTCTTATGTGTCAAGCTTGTGTGCATCTTTTCATGCTTTTGATCTATTTCTACACACTTGCATAATTTGATACTAGGTTGTGATCCCTTAAGGATTCATTAAGTAGTCTTAGAATACTTGTGATTGATCTTGATTGCTATCTTGGGTTATTGGACTCACTAATCTACCGGCCCCTCATTTCCACCCTGTGGTTGCAATTTCAGCACCATAAAGGGGAGGGGTCAACAGGACAGAAGCATTAAGTGTTCCACTTGGCAACCCTTTTGTGCTTTTAGGAACTCACTTGTTTTCTAAGTTGGGGACTCATTTTTAGCTTGTGTGAGGTGTTAAGTTTTCCACCTTGTGGAATCATCTCATATTCACTTTAAGTGTTAAGTGTTCCTATGTCTACTTTTTGGGTACTTTTGGTAGATTTGCTTTCGGGAATATATCTGTGCTCACATAGTAATTAGGCCCTATAAACACTATTCGTGATTCTTGAGAGATTGGATTCCTAGCGAAATCTTTCTTGATGATAGAATCCTTGTAGGTAGGGAGGATACTTAGTGCATTTCACATTCAACTTGGTTAGTGCATCTTCTCTTATTGATCAACACATTCTCTCTCCAGAGAGGTTGATAGATCACGTGGGGTTGATATCATGAGCTTTGGTGAATCAAAATTGGTTAGTGCATCTTCTCTTATTGATTGATACATTCTCTCCTCGGAGAGGTTGATAGATCACGTGGAGTTGATATCACAAACCTTGGTGGAACAAAACTTTGTCTTAGCGTGTCGGAT
Source organism: Chamaecyparis obtusa (assembly GCA_027943335.1). NCBI lineage: Eukaryota > Viridiplantae > Streptophyta > Pinopsida > Cupressales > Cupressaceae > Chamaecyparis > Chamaecyparis obtusa. The sequence goes on from BSBK01004283.1 coordinate 318,430, forward strand.
TAATCTGCTTGCTTTGTTTGGGTTAAAAGTGAAAAGTTGTCAAAAACTTTGGATCTAGAGCCAAGTCCCCTTGTGGTATAAATCTGTGAGTCACCTTTAGAGAGGGTTAACCGTAGCGGATGATCCCTTCACAGGGCAAACTGTGTTGATGGAACCTCAAGCGGTAATAGCCATTTTCACCATGGTAGTGACAGCTGCTATATAAATGTCCTTGTGGAAGAAATCTCCATGGGTATGGTTCATTGTTGGGTTGTCAGATCTCCCTAGCAGCTCTTGAAGATTAAGTTCTTAGACTGTGTCAAAACCCTGGTGCGCCGGGATTGGAGTTCACCCCTTTGAATCATAAAATTTGCAAAGTCAAACCATTACTAAAAACCCTGGAGAGGCCAATTTTTCACTTTCAGGTATATGTGTGTTATTGCAAAACTTTTCAGAACATACACAATTAGTACTCTCAGGGATTAGCACAATTTGGTCACTTGATTGTTCATGCACAAGGTTGCTTTTTCCCTTGTTCATTGTTTTCAGACGTGCTTGGAATCACTTGCTTGTTGTTCTGCGTGCTTGTTTATCTATTTGGCTATTAAAAATGATCAAATCTGGTATAACCTTCAAAATTTGGATAGTACAATTTGCAAACAATCCAGAACTTAAGACCTTAAATTTTGCAAAAATTGACGTAAATTTTTTCTGGAGTCAAAAGTCATTTCAGTATTGCCCATCTATCGTATGATTGAGAACCCAGTGTCGAACGAGTTTTCAAACCAACAAATTCAAGAAAGTCAAAATCCTGTTAGCAACTATCGTATGATATTGACAACTGTCATTTTAGTATAACCCAACTATCGTACGAGTTTAGCAACTGTCTTTTCATAGACTACCCAATGTCGTATGAGTCTGTAGAGTGTCGTTTGGAAAAATTTGAGAGAGTTGTCAGAAATTGTCAAATTGCAAGATATCCAATGTTTCCAGCCTAGTTCTGGAATCTGTCAAAAATATCATTGTGTCAGGAACAGAGCAGTAGCTATTGAGCATTCTACCATTTTCTAAGTTTGATCTTTTGAATCTGATCTAGTCTTCTGTTTGATCAATTTGAGTCATTTTTATCTCGTGTCAAAACCTTCTCATAACTATCAATCTTCAATCAATCTTCAAAAATAGACTAAGTGTTGAGAACTCGTGTCCGCTATTTTTTGGGCGATCTATCCCATACATCCAGGGCACAGTTCCTTCACCCACATCTCATTAGATCTTCAAACTATCATAATCTTGACAAGGTTGCATCATCTGATTTTCTCGAATCAAATTGTTCTTCAGTTGTCTTCATCCTTTTCTTCTGTTTCATTCAAAGTTAATGGTGGAGACCAGAGCTTCTTCACACAAGAAATTAGAAGAAACATCTCAGAACTTACTTTTGACCAATACCCCAGGTCCAACTCTTGAACAACTCATCAAGTTAGGTATCTATGAAGACGATGGTCTCGGTAACTTTCAATTGAAAACTGGTTACATACCTCCTTTATCAACTCACAGAGGTAATCAGCAAACTCCTCAATCTATTCCAGGGAGCCCAAAAACTCCTATCATGTCTCAAGCAGGGACAAACCATGGTTCTCTAGGAGGAGGGTCCCAAGGACACCATTCTCAACATAATGCCGACCAAGAACCTACCCCCTCTGAAATCCATCGATGTCAGAATGATGATGAATTCCAGAGAATGATGAGGCATTTCTTGAAAGTGGATAGAGAGGCATACTTTTTACAATTAGCCCAGGAAGGGGCTAAGCTTCCTCCCAACTTTAACGTTGATGATATAATCACACATGAGGAAGAAAATCCACTCACAGCTATGACAAAATAGATGCATGCTATACAAGTCAAATTTAACAATCTTAAGAAGGAGAAGGAACCCAAGGAGTTCTCCATGGAGGCCCTATGTCCTTTCCCATTCGACAAAAACTTGTATATGCCACCATTCCCAAAAAGAGTGGAGATTCCAAAGTATGACTAATATGATGGACACTCTGATCCTCAAGATCATGTCAGAGAGTTCTATATGCAATCCATGGAATTCATGCATGAATTGACTTATCTAATGCATCTTTTTCCTAGATCCTTGGGAGGAGCATCCATTCAGTGGTTTTCAAGATTACCTTCTACGATCAAAACTTTTGAGGAATTGATTAAATTGTTTTATCAACAATATTCCTACAATATTCAACATCTGATTACCATGATCGATATCTATAACCTCAAGCAATATCTAGGGGAATCATTCCTAACTTTCCTCAAAAGGTGGAGAAAGAAGTTCTCTCTATATGCTAGACAAATTCCTGAAATGGAGAAACTTGAAATCTTTATCAATAACCTTGTTCTAGAGCTCAATTATCCATTACAAATGCAAGATCATGTATCTTTTGATAAAATGGTGGATAATGCAATCAAGATTGAGAAAGTACTTGTCAAGAAAGGAGAAATCACCCTTCAAAAGGACAAGTCTGAATCTAGATCTAGCTCAAAAGATAAAAACAAGAGCTGGAATAGAAACAAAGGTATTGTCTCTGATGGTGTTGTTGACACTATCCGCACCCCATCAAAGGCACCAGCCTATAATCTCACCCTTGCCACCAAAGCCATTGAAGCTTCAGAGCAAAAATCTGCTGAACCATCTCCAAAGAAGCCATTCAAATGATGGGATAATAAATGAAAGTTTACTCCCCTGGGAGAATCTTTGGAATCTGCCCTAAGAACCCTAATAGCTGATAACATGATCTCTTTACCACCAATCCAAAACCCTGATCTGGATCCAAAACCATATTGGTGGAAAGATAATGCATTTTGTGCTTTCCATTGGACTAAAGGCCACAGAACTAATGGATGCTTCCACTTGAAGCATATCATTCAAGACTTGATAGATCAAGGGGACATCACGATCGATAATCCTACTAGCAATAATGATCACACAGCATTTACAGAACCATTTCCACAACATGGCAAGGGAGTTTCCACTTCTCAGCCTAACATGGGGGCAAAAGTCAACTATGCCTACCCTGGAAAAAATGTTGTCATCAATATGGTTGAACCATATCTCTCTGAGAGCTACAATGTCATCATGATTGTACAAAAAGATAGAAATCATTCCTTAGCTAATGCAGTTACTAGATCACAAGCTCAGGCTCATCTGAAAGGACAAACACCAAGTTCATCTAATGTCCCTAAGATACCTTTCAATCTCACATCTACTTCTAAATAGAAGGTTGCCTCAAAATCTTCCAATCCAAAGGATACAAGACCTACATCTTACAGCATCGTCCAACAACTCCCACATACCAATGCCAAAATCTCTATGTTTGAGTTACTTTGAATATCTCCAACTCATAGAGATATCCTAAACAAAGCTTTGCTCAGCTCTAATGTTCCTGATGATCTAGATCTAGACAGGTTCCAGACTATGGTTGGTCATCTAACGTCTCCGCAATATATCTCCTTTTCAGAGGAAGATGAAAACTCCCTAAGTCACCCACATAATCAGCCCTTGCACATAGAAGTCTTGATCCAGAACCGTCGAGTCAAACGTGTGTTGATAGATGGGGGTGCAGGCCTCAACATTTGTTCTTACAACTTAATCACACAGTTGGGATTCTCAGAGATGGCTATTGATCCTCGAAAGAAGATCACCATAAAAGCCTATGATGAACAAGAAAGAGCTTCTAAAGGCACCATTGTCTTACCCATCCGAGTGGGTCCAGTCATCAAAGATACCACATGTCAGGTGCTTGATCTACCATTGGCTTACAATATCCTTCTAGGGAGACCCTGGATCCATGAAATGCAAGCCATCCCTTCTATGTACCATCAATGCTTGAAATTTCCCTATGAAGGGGTAGAAGTTACTATCCTAGTAGATCTAAGTACAACTTGCAATACATTGAAGGAAAGTGCCGATAAGCTTGTACCTAATAACAAAGAATCTTCCATCAAGCAACAAAATGTGGCTTCCACATCCAAGATGGAAGACATTGCTAAAGAGATCAATATCAAAGAAAATGGGATGGGAGAATACACTATAGAGCTAGTCTTGTCTCTGACATCTCTCCCAATCTCACCTAAGTCATATGGACAATCCTTGAAGTAGTCTAAATCAGAACCTAAGGAACCTATGGAAGCATACAAAAGAAATTTTGTGGCAGAGCAAGTATCCAAACAAGAATTTGAAGAGGATGAAGCTGTGCTTGCATGGCTATACAAAGATGATTCTGAATCCAAAATTGTTCAACCTAGTGAATCTATAGCACCTACAATCCCTTCTAATTCATATGGTCCAGGGAACAAATTGATAGCCAAGATGGGATATTCCAGTCAAGGACCTCTAGGAATCAGAGGAAAGGGTCTTGTGACACCCATTCCACATATTGGTAGAGCCAACAAAGATACTGGTGGCTTAGGCTTTAAGAAGAAACCCTATCATCTCAAAGGTGGTTGTTCTCATGTCATAAAACAAATTGCACCAGGAGAACCCCTTCTCAAGAAAGAAGAGATAGAACCCTCAGATGATGATTCAGATAGTTCAGAACTCATCCCCTATGAAAAATTTCCTAAAGAGATCAAAGATCTTCTTGATGATAAAGATGATCCTATCAAAAGAATTAATGTAGTAGACACACAAGAACCTACTGTAGCACAAGAGATGGTTGCACCACAAGAACCAGCCAATCTCAAAGGAAATCAAACTGATCAAGAAGAAGGGGGTAGTTATTCTGACACTGATTTCCATGAATATGAATTCAAGTCAGAGACTGAGGGTAATCCTTCTTGGGGTATTCATCCTGATTTCACACATTTTCTAAGATTTCCTAGAGATCCTGAGTCAGAAGCTGAGTCAAATGACTATGAATGGGGTGCCATTCCAGAAGAAGATGAGCTTATAACAGAGAAATATATTGATGTTATTCACCAATATGTATCTCAACCCAACGTAGGTCTAGAGCGAAACAATGAACTTAACGTGTCTGATCCACCTATGGCTGAAGAGGACTCCCATGATGATGTTGAGCCTATTCATGAATTGAACATTTTGAGCTGTAATATCACCTTTGAACTTGAGTGTCAGGTTAGGACCAATGATGACATATCCATGTTTGTGAACACCATATCCCAAGCCTTTCCTGCTTTGACTATCCAACACCCTGATCTTATCGACCAAACTTCCACAAACCCAAGCCATGGTGTTTACACCTTTTCCAGTGACTATGCCCTTGCTTGTTACCTCAATGCAATCAAGCCTATGAGGACTTCCATCAGCGAACCGAGCATCAGCAGGACTGAGTCAAACATCAAATATCTTAGTCAAAAAAATAAAAATAAAAATAAAAAGAGTTCTGAGGGTGAAAACCACTTTGTGGCAGTCTTAGAACCTACAAAAGTAAAAAGAAAAGACGTATCTAAAGGTGAAAACCTCTCTGAGGCACCTAAGGATGAGATATTTTATGTCCTTTCGAGTCATTTATAGGATAGATCTCCAGTTCTGAGTGAGCCAACTCAATCCATCAATTTGGGTACAACAAAGGAACCACAATTCGTACATGTAGCACAATCTCTATCAGAAGAAGAGAAACAAAAATTCACTACATTCTTATCAGAAAAAAAGATCAATTTTGCATGGAAATATTCAGATATGCCAGGATTGGATCCCAATCTCATTATGCACCATCTATCCATTGCTCCTAGAGTAAAACCAATCAAACAAAAACTGAGAAAGATGCATCCTCATGTTGCACTCTTAGTCAAAGTAGAACTAGAAAAACTCCTAAAAGCTAGATTCATCTGTGTCATAGACTATGCTGAGTGGATCTCTAACATTGTACCTATTTCAAAACTAGATGGTTCAATCAGAGTGTGCACGGACTTTAGAGATGTGAACAGAGCATGCCCTAAGGATGATTTTCCGCTGCCTAACATTGATATGATAGTGGACATGACTACGGGCTATGAAATGTATTCCTTAATGGATGGCTTTTCTAGGTACAACCAAATCAAAATTGCTCTAGAAGATCAAGAGAAAACAGCTTTCACATGTGCGTGGGGAACCTTCTCTTGGAATGTTATGCCATTCGGACTCAAAAATGTTGGAGCTACATATCAAAGAGCAATGACATCTATTTTTCATGATATGATGCATAAAAAAATGGAGGATTACGTGGATGATACCTTGGAAAAATCCATGATTAGAACTAAACATCTAATAGACTTGAGCATGATCCTAGACAGAATGGAACAGTTTAGTCTCCGACTAAATCCTAAGAAGTGTGCTTTTGGTGTCACTTCTGGAAAGCTCTTAGGATACATAGTTTCAAAGAAAGGCATTGAGGTCGATACAGCTAAGGTGAAAGCTATCATAGAGATGCAACCTCCCAAGAATATCAGTCAAATGCAAACTTTGCAAGGGAGAGTACAGTCCATCAGGAGATTCATATCACAGTTAGCTGACATATCACAACCTTTCACAAAGACATTACATAAAGGTGTGACCTTTGCATGGAATGAAGACTGTGCAAATAATTTTGATCATATCAAGAATTATCTCTTGAATCCTCCTATCTTAATGCCTCCTATTCATGGGAAGCCATTAATATTATATGTCTCCGCAATAGATACATCACTGGGGGCATTGCTAGCACAGCATGAAGAGAACAAGAAAGAAAGAGCCATCTACTATATTAGCAGAACTTTAGTGGCCTATGAGAAGAACTACTCAATGATAGAGAAGGCATGTCTAGCTATGATCTTTGCATCGTAGAAATTGAGACATTACATGTTAGCTCATACCACTCATTTGGTAGCTAAGATTGATCCACTGAAGTACCTACTAAGCAAAGCTGCCCTCATAGGTAGACTAGCTAAATGGGTCATGCTCTTGAGCGAATTTGACATTGAATATGTTGAAAGAAAAGCTATCAAAGGATAGGTCATTGCTGATCAATTAGCTAAAGCACCACTATTTGATGATACACCCATGCAAATGGAATTTCCTGATTCCTCTATCATGCACTTCTCTTCTAGAGAATGGCGGTTATTCTTTGATGGCTCCTACACATAGAATGGATCTGGAGCAAGCATATTGTTCATCACTCCTCAAGGATACTCGATACCCAAAGCAAAAGTTTCCTTGCACAAACAATATTGCTGAATATGAGGCACTTCTCAATGGTATGAAAATGGCAATACAGTGGAGAGTTACAGAGATGCACATCCATGGAGACTCACAACTGGTCATCCACCAAGTCAATGATGTGTACCAAACCAAAGATGAAAAGCTCATTCCTTACAAGAGAATGGTAGATGATATAAAGAAATACTTCATCTCTATCACATTTGAGCAAATACCCAGAACGAAGAATAAGGCTGCCGATGCAATGGCAACATTATCTACTCTCTTACAGCAGCCCGAACATGAACTACACTACGAGTTCCTGGTGGAAGCCCTATCCTATCCTGCATATGACTCCCCTGAAACCCGCATGATCTGCACTGTTGTAGGTCATGATTCATCCCGATATAAAAACTTATTCTCCTATCTCCATGACCAAATCATTCCTAATTCTTTTAACCATTTTGAGAAATGAAACCTTATCTGCTTCGCATCCCGATATGTCATCATTGGTAATGACCTGTACAAATGAGGTCTAGATGGTACACTGCTTAGATGTTTAGAATGGGAAGAGTCTCAACATGCATTAGAGGAATTCCACAAGGGTATATGTGGGTCACACTCGAACGGTTTAACGTTAGCTCAAAAACTTATTAGGGCTGGGTACTATTGGCCTGAAATGGAGAAAGAGGCTATTAAATTTGCTAAAAACTGTCAACAGTGTCAAGTACATGGAAACTTGATTCATGCTCCAGGGAGAGATCTGATTCCCTTTACTACACAATGGCCTTTTCAACAATGGGCATTTGATCTCATAGGTGCTATCCATCCACACTCTTCTAATGGACATACCCATATAATCACAGCTACAGATTATTTTACAAAATGGGTAGAAGCAGTTCCTCTAACACAAGCAATGGGGAAACAGATCTCTATGTTCATCCTAAACTACATCATTTGCAGATATGGGATCCCTCACTCTATAATCATAGATAATGGGGGACAATTCAAAAACAAGGATCTAGATGACTTATGTGCTAAATTCAAGATTACACAACATTGGTCTTTTATTTACTATCCTCAAAAGGAAATAAAAAGCTTAAGGCTATATGGATTCCAAAGTCTCTCGTAAGAGAGTCTCATGTTGAACAAAAAGTGAAGTTGACATTCAAGCTTTCAAAGACTTCCACCTCATATTCTTCCAAAAATATTCTTTCATTCCATGCGCCTGAACCGCAACCTCTACTAAACATTCACCATATTCCTTAACATATTCCTTCATTCAAGTTTCCTCCATCCTCTCGCCACCCTCCAAGGTGTGCGTCGATGTTGATCTTGCCTTCCTTTCCATCTACTCTTTCACAATCCTTCCATTCATTATTCTCTTGCCTTCTATCATTTTTCCTCATTTGCATATTCCTCCTATCTTCCAACTCCACTCACTTTACATAAAATCATATCCTCCATTTTTCTCTTCCATCTTCCTTTCCCTATCAGCATCTTTGAGCATATAATTTTGAATCCTTAGCATATCATGGTTTATCCTTTCAAGGAGCATTATCTAAAAGCTTGCCTTCTTCCAAAAATTATAAAATTCAAAAAAAAAAGGAAATAAAAAATTTTTTAAAAAAAATTGAAAATGTGCCCTGGTGAAAACCTGGAAACAGGTGCCTTGGTAGCAAAAGTAAAGAGAAAAAAAATTTCATCCTAAGGTGAAAACCACTCCCTTATGGCACCTTGGATAAGTGCCATGATGAAAACTTGGCAATCAGGCATCATGCGTAGTTCTTCTACATATTTCATCCATTCCATCTTCTCTTTTTGATCTTGACAATGTTGATCTATACATGAACATTTGACTATTTTGTGAGCTATCTTACGATGATCTTGCTTTCATTCCTTCCATGTTTAGCCTTCATATCCATCTTCCTCCATTTATTTTCACCTATCACTATCCTTTTCCCCTTTGGTCTTGATCTAATAAAAAAAGAAAGAAAGAGTAAAACACAGTGCTATGAAGCCTCTTGACATGTCTACTCTTTTGGACTACATCATTTCCTACTCTTGCATCACACTTTTGTGACTTATCCTATGCTAGCCTTTCATTACTTGTCTAAATGCGCTTTACATGACAATTTTTCCCTAGCTTGGGTATTCTTGAGGAGTTTGCCCTTGAGGATTTCTTCCCTTCATTATCCTTTATTCTCTTGTCTTCCATCTCTTCCACTAGCTTGCCAATCCCTCTTGTTCTCCACCTTGCTAGACATTGGGACTGCACAATATGATCTTGCTTGGGAGTTTGCAATAGAAAAATATGCTATCAAGTATACCCAGTATTAGAACTAGTATCAGAACAATTATCAGAATCATTATCAGAATCAGTATTAGAACCAGTATCAGAACAATTATCATAATCAGTATCAAAATTAGTATCAGAACTAGTATCAGAACAATTATCAGAATCAGTATCAGAACCAATATCAGCACAAGTATCAGAAAAAGCATCTCATGATTAATCCAGCTCTATGGGCCTGCAGAACAAGTATCAAAACACCTACAAGGGCTACACATTTTGCTTTAGTTTATGGGTCTGAAGCAGTACTACCTATTGAGGTTAAAATCCCATCACTAAGAATTAGAATGCATGGTCTTGTAACTGATGATGACTATAGAGCGTCTAGGTTACAAGAACTGGAACTACTAGATGAGCACAGACAAGCAGCGTATGATCATCTTAAAGTATATCAGAAGAGAATATCTAGAGGCTACAACAAGACAGTCAGACACAAAAAATTTCAGGTTGGTGATCTAGTCTTGAGAGAAAATCTTAAAAATCAATCCCATCGAGAATGCAAGGGGAAGTTCAAACCCAATTGGCTGGGTCCCTTTGTTATCACTGCTATTTTTGGCTCTAGTGCCTATCAACTCTCAATGACTAAAGGAGAACAGCTCCAAGAACCAATCAACATTCTCCATCTGAAGAAATTCTACACCTAAGGCATTCAGTGCTTGGTAAATATCCTGAAAAAATTATAAAAATCAGAAAAAGTCCTGAAAAAATGAACATCTTGGTGAAAACCTAGCATTAGGTGCCTTGCTAATTCACAAAAAAATCAAAAAATATCAAAAATACAAAAAAAAAAAAAAAAAAAGTGCCTTTGTGAAAACCTGGAAACAGGCACCTTGGTAGCAAAAATAGAATCTCTACCAAGATGGTGAAAACCCGGCAAACGGGTGCCACTTGTTCCAAATGCTCCATCTATCAGTGCAATCTTGGTCTTTCCTAACTTTCAGTCTTGCTTTAGTTTGTACATATCTCCCGATTTATTTCTACATTTCCAGTTTTCACTAAGTCGGTCGGTACACCAATTAGCTCAAGCGTCTGTATCCTATCAATGTTTAACACTTGGGAGCAATCAATGTCATATCCTATGGTCTCCCATGTATCTTAGACAGATCATATCTAGTCAGAGTCCTTTGAAGCTTCATGTGAGTCAGTTAGTCAGTCTTATCTCCAGAAAGGATTTTGCATCTACAACAACGCAATCAAACATCAAAACTCAACTGAAAACAATCTATGCTTTTTACATGCTTTTATCTCCTTGTATGCTTACTGATTCGCATTGAGATTTTTGCATATTGTGTCCCTTCGAGCTCTTCGATGATGTCCTTTTTAGGATTTTGAGAGTGATGACTGGGGGCATAATCTTTTCTTTGTCTTCTGCTTGTATGTGAAAATCTAACAACTTTGGAAATTCTGGATTGAAATGGTGTCCGACTGTAAGAGCCTCTATCTCGAATTGGATGGCCATGCGTACCTCGACCATTGATACCTAGACAATTCAAGGAAGTTTGATCTAACTATTGTCTTTTTGAGTAATTTCTTTCTCCTACTATGGAATGCAATCTTGCCTAAGGATGTGAATGATAAAGGGTCACTACAGGTAATTCACATTGGATTTAGAATGATCTCTTGACTGTTTGATGTGTTTGCCACGCAAGGCGTACTCAGGTCATCATGACATTTATGTTTTGATGCTTATACAAATTGCTATATCAAAATGGACATGATATTCATGTCATCCTAGCGTTTGTGCCTTGGTGCTTATATCTGATCCAACATTCTGAAAATAAATCAATATTCATATGTCCATGGTTGTATAACCAGTGGGTGTTGTATTGATTCTTGCGCATACAAATCGATATTCATATGTCTATGGTTTCATGGCTAGTGGGCATTGTATTGATTTATCTGGTTACCTAAAAGTTTAATGATGATAACAAATCGACACATGATCAATGACTAGGTCCTAGGTCTTAGGTTGCATTTCATTTTGTATGTCTCTTTGCATTTTGCATGTTTGCATGATCTTACAATGGCTAAACGAACTTCAATGCTTAAACAATTCTTTAATCACCTCTTCCAATCTAACAAGAGCTGAATCCCACACGAAGGTTCCTCCAATGAAACAGCAAGTAGAATCCTTTTTCGGGATCAAAATTCAAATCTGAGATCATTCATATTATTAACTACTTGCATAATCAACCTTCAATCATCACAGAAATCTAGTATTCAACTTAACTGATTATCTAAACATCAAACTATCAAAATTTCAACTTGGTCAACTCATGATCAAACCTAGTCAAACTTGGTCTTTTGGGACCTTCCAACGATGCAGAATGTGTTCTTGAATGTGTTTCACCACACTTCTCAAATCAATTAACATGCTTCTAAACTATAACGCTAACTTTTCTTGTCAGATTTCAATTTTAATCCTGAAGGGGGCATGGTATTGCACATCATTCAAAGTTTGTCAATCAAGTCTATCAATATCTTTCATCAGTGATCAAGACAACAATCACGTCTAGTCGCTGATTCATCAAAAGTCCTCATTGCTCGAGGAAAATCTATCATCACTTGGGGCATATCAGATTCATCGATCCATATCAATCTGGTATTCTCTTAATCTTGTAATCTATATCAGTTTTTGCAACCATTAGATCATAGTGTTCTTTCCTTAGTTCTTTGGCAACTGAAGGGTTTGGATGTGATACTTGCTAGTTCTGCTAAGACAATCGAGTCTAGAACAGGTCACTCACTTCTTTGCAATCCTAAGGTTTGGAATCAAGTGTTTTGGACACTTTTTTGCAATCATAGGTTCATTTTCTGTTATAGTGAACATTATCTTTGGTCATTCAGGACCTATTATCTTCATATCAAATTCAATATCAATCAACTCCTATCTCAATATCTTTCGATCAGTTTCTATCTTGAGATCAGTTTATCTTTTGAATCAGTTTCATATCTTTATCAAACATAGACTGTCTTTGAACTACTGCGCTTCGCACAGTAATTCAAAGAGGGGCAAAATGTAATACCCCAAAAATGGGCTATAAGTTCATTAATCTCCTACATCTTCAATTCGAACGAAATCGACATTAAAGTCCTAATCTAAGGCACATCTAAACATCATCGAATCATAATTGATTATCTTAAATTCTGCATCGGGGAATATTCTTAGTAATATTCCTAATCATCATAATTATCTTTAATTTTATAATTATTTGGCAATAAATCACATTTATCCTAAAGTTTGATTAATTGAATATTTTCATATTTAATTAATTAGATTTAATATCTTGCCACTTAATTGTGTAATTAAATCTAATTCTATCTATTATTAATTGTATTATTTAATTTTGACAATAAATCTAAATATCCTATGAATAATTGATTAAATTTTTATTTAATTAATTAAAGCAAGTTGTCATTATTTAATAATATAGTTTTTAATAAAAATTTGATTAAATAATTGATTAACCCATAAATCAATTGTTTTATTTTAAAAAGCAGTTAAGTTGGAAATAAATCACTTTATTATTAAATTAATTTATAAATAAAATATGCACAATCATAAAAGCAAACAACTATCAATTATCAATTAAAGCTAAACTCTATTTTGAGTTAAAGCTTAGCTTTTGCATGTTTTTGTGAGTTAATTATCTTTTATTTAAAAATAACTCAAAAATCAACCTAAGTTATTTGAGTGATTTATGGCTTTTTCTCATGCACCTCTAAAGCCTTGGATTTCTATAAAAATAAGGCTCAGCTCTTCATAATTCATCTCGCAAATTGCAAACTTACTCTACAGGAATCATAGCATATCAGATTTGGAGAATTTGCACAATTGGAGCTTGAAAGAATCAACTTGCGAATTCAAAGCTTTGTGAGATCAATTTCAATTGCATATTTTCCATATCATAGCATAGAATTTCATAGCTTTGCATATCATTGTTAGATAGATCAATTCATAGCATATAAATTTCATCTAGCATAGATTCATATCGGTTTTTATCATTCTTATTGCATAGAAAATATCAAAAATATAGATTAATTGCATTCAATTTCATATCCATCTTTTGCATTCAAATCCTTCATTTAGGTGTCATCTAGGTCACTGATCTCGATTACAATCTGAGAACATCAATCTCGCACCTATTAGAAGGCAGTAAATCGCTTGGTTAGATAGCTTTTAATTTTGCACGATTTTGATTATCACTAACCTCTAATGTTTTACTGAAGTGTTGTGTTTACAGATCAGGTACAATTTTTACACACACATAAAGGACCTCTAGGAATCAGAAGAAAAGGTCTTATGACACCTATTTCACATACTAGTAGGGAAAACAAGGATACTGTTGGCTTAGGCTTTAAAAATAAACCCTTCTACCTCAAAGGTAATTGCTCTCATGTCATAGAGAAAATTACACTAGGAGAGGCCCTTCTTAAGAAGGAATAAATTGAACCATCAGATGGTGATTCAGACAGCTCTGAACTTATTCCTTATGAGTGTTTACCTAAAGAAATCAAAGACCTTCTTGAGGCAGAAGATGATCCAATTAAAAGAGTCAATGTAGTAGAAACACAAGAACCTACTACTAAACAAGAAGAAGGAAAACCTATCACCATAGCTGAACATTTGGGTCTATCTAGTGAATCTGAAATAGACTCTCATGAGTATGAATCAAATCAAAATTTGAAGGTAATCCTGCTTGGGGGATATGTCCTGACTTTACACATGTTCTAAGATTCCCTAGAGGTCCTAAATCAGAAGATGAATCTAATGACTATGAATGGGGAGTCATTCTAGAGGAAGATGAACTTATCATAGAAAAACATGTTGATGTTATTCACCAATATGGGCCTAAACCCAATGTAAGTCTAGAGCGAAGTAATGAACTTAATGAGTCTGATCCACCTATGGCTGAATTGGACTCCCACAATGACATTGAGCCTATTCATGAATTAAACATCTTAAGTTGTAATATCACCTTTGAACTTGAGCATCGGGTTAGCGCCAATGATGACAGACCCATATTTGTGAACACTATCTCCCAATCCTTTCCTACTTTGACTATCCAACATCCTGACCTTCTTGACCAAACCTCCACAAATCTGAGCTATGGTATTTATACCTTTCCCAATGATTGTGCCCTTGCTTGCTACCTCAATGCAATTGGTCCTATGATGACTTCCATTAGTGAACCAAGTGTTAGCATGACAGAGTCGGACATCAAGTATCTTAGTCAAAAGAATAAAAATAAAAATAAAAAGAAAAGGAGTTCTGAGGGTGAAAACCACTTTGTGGCAGTCTCAGAACCTCCAAAACTAAAAATAAAAGACATATACAAAGGTGAAAACCTCTCTGAGGCACCTAAGGATGAGATATTTGTGTAGACACCTAAAAATCCTTTAGAAAATAAAATATTTTTATTTTTTGAAAAATCCTTGATGACATCATCATTTATTAATTGTTTATTTATTTTATTTATTTATTTATTTTTATGTCATTAAATCCCTTTACCTTAATTAAAAATATTTAATTAAGAAATCCCTCCCAAAAATGTTTAAATCTTATTTAAACATTATTCCCCTATTTATTAATTATTTAATTAATAAATTGACCAAAAATTCCAAAATAAATAATTTATTTATTTTTTTACCCAAAACTTGGCCAATTTCCTTAAGACCACTAACCTCTTCTAGAATCTTCTAATCCTTCTTTAATTTTGATTAAAGGCTAATCCCATCATTTCCTAACCCTAATCCCAACTCAAAATATTTAATTAAGATTAAATATATCCTCATATTTATTAAATTCATTTTTAATAAATATTCTCAAACCTAAACCATGGAAATAAATAAATCTTTATTTATTTCTTAAAATCCATATTTATCCTAAGGAAATTCTAGACTCTTCTAGAAAGTCCTAATCCTAATCCTAATCCTAATCCTAATCCCCCCCCCCTAATCCTGTCACATTCCCTAACCAAGGTTAGCCAACTCCTAAGCTTAACCCAAAGTCAACAAACTTCTAGAGACTTCTCTTACATGCATTAAATGAATTTAAAGCCTCCTTATCCCTCTTACATGCATTTATGATGCATTTAAGAAGCCCCTCACCCCTTTCTTACACCCTTTGACCTTAGGCACATTTCCCAAATTGTGCACATCCCTCCCATCTTTCAACCCAATGCTATTGTGACACTTGTCACAAGGAGGTGGCCCTAAACTAGCACAATCCATGTGCTCCCCTTTGAATGAATCTTGGCCTCTCTTAAGGATTTTGATCCTAGCCACTCATTCCTCCTTCCCAAATCCTATAAATGCTCCTCATTTCCAAGAGCAAAATATCTATTCACCTTTCATTTCAAGCATTGTTATCATGCCCATTTAGCTCTAGACTTAGCATAATCATCTTAATCTAGCTTACTTTCAAGCATTTTAGCTCATCCTCATTTAGTAATAATGGATTAAACTAGTTTCTTCCATTGTTTTTCATAAGGATAGCATCATATCACATCTCTATTTGGTTTAAAATCAATCTTAGCATAAACATCATGTAGCTTAACCTTCATTTCAGCATCATTTGGATCCTTGAGGCCTTAGGGGCAAATCAGGTGTTCTATACCTATTTTGTGTCATTTATGAGGTTTTTATGGATCTCAATCCATCCTAAAATACATAAGGAACATACTCCAAGTGCTTAGAGAGCACACCCACATCCCCTTAAGCAAGAGCAACTCAAATAGTGCTTGGGTGCACCTGTTTTAGCTCAATCTGAGGTGGCTTAGTTTAGAGTTTTACTTATTTTTGATTGATTTCATGCTAGACTAAAATCTAATCTTTGTTTGGCTTGAGTCTTTCAAAACAGGTATCCTCAAAAGCCTTGTCCACATTCTGGCACACCCGGTGGGACCCAAACCCACAAATCAACTTGATTAGATCATACTTTGTACTCTCATATTTGCCATTTTTCATGAATGATTTGTAGGAAACAGATGAAATGTCGCCTACACATAGTTCAGTCATGCCTATAAAGAGTCCAATCACACCTACAAGCTCTGAATCGACACCTACTTTCTGAAGATTTCCATGCTTGATAACTTCTATTCTGTCTAAACTTCTTTTCTGTCACCTGCAATAGAAATAATCACACCTACGAGATAAACATTCATGCCTCTGCGTACAAAATTGTCGCCTATAACCATTTCATTGTCGCCTGTATCCATTCCATTATCGCCTATCAACATTTCATTTATCGCCCGTAAATATTTTGTTGTCGCATGTGCATGTTTAAGTGTCGCTTATGCACGTTTCTTTGTCGCCTATGCATGTTTAGGTATCGCCTATGCCCATTTCACTATTGCTTAGGAGTATTTTTACTATCGCCTATGCAAGTTTTACTACCGCTCCAGCACATTTCACTATCACCTGTAAATAACTTGTTGATGCCTGTCACATTTCTCTATCACCTATACAAAAGCTCATGTTGCTTATGCACAAGTTCCTGTCGCCTGTGAACTTTTTTTTTGTCACCTATGCCCAAGTTCCTGTCACCTATGAACTTTTTCCTGTCACCTGTGCACAAGCTCCTATCGCCTGTGAACTTTTTCTTGTGCACAAGTTCCTGTCACCTTTGAACTTTCAAGTTCCTGTTGCCTTTGTTCTCAAGTTGATATTGGATTCATTTTTCTTAAGCAAAAGTCAAACAAATTTGAATGAAACTAAGGAAAAGAACTTAGGTCCTAAAAGTCATTATCATTTTGAAAATTAAACACAATCTTGAATGATCTAAATTGGAAAGAACAAGCATCCCCATTCCCTCTTCTTTGAAATTCAGTTCAAACAAACTCAATCTTGAATGATCTAAGGATAAAACAAATCTCTTTTCAAAGTTCTAAATCAACACGCACATCTTAATCTTGAATGCCCAAAGAAAAGAAATTGCAATCGCTCAAATCGTTTACTTTTTGGAGGAAAAAAAAAATCAAATCTTAAACACTTGTGTCTTCAATTTCAAAGTTCAAATCACACTTAATCAAATTGGAAGAAAGAACAAACTTGCTTGATGTGCATTTAGGAGTTTTTCAAATTCTTGCAAAATCCTATTAAAGTAAGCAACGTAGAACATTTGGACTCGGACAAGTTCACTTGTTCTACTTTTAGCGAGGCCTGTCTAGGGAGAAAAGTGCTTCCTCCTCGGAGAATGACCTCAAACCGGTATCCCCCCCGGCCGGCATATAAATAAAGTGAAGGCAAAAAGTACTCACTTATATCTCCTAATCCACGGGTGTTTTGTGCCAAATGCAAATGTCTGGGGACAGGTAAATATTCCTCCCCTGGCGTTGTTGGCTAGGCTCTTAAGTGAGTCACAGGCGGTCAACATAACCGGGTATGGAGACTCCACAGAACTATTAAAAACCTGATAAAATAGAGGCTACCCTATCTACATCTGAAAGTATCAAAATCCTTGTGCAAGGACTGATTCCAAGGGGTTTACCAGGTCGCCTCAAGATTACTCACCATTTGTATTCCCTTCTAGGGGGTACCAAGCTATGGGCAAGTGATTTTGATACTCACCTTCCTTAGGTAGATCTGTTTGAAGTGCTTGACAGTCAAATACTCTGTGAGAACATTGTTGGAACATACACTTTTCAAAGCTTTATCAAAGTCAATTATCTTGTTTGTGTCTCACAAGGTTGCTTTGTCCCTTGAGGAGATTGCTTATCTAAAAATCTTTGTTGAAATCTATCCTTTACCATTGAAAAAACATCAAACTGATCTACAACCTAGTTCAAGATATTCAAAAAATCCATGTCAGTCCAAATCCTCCCAAAATCCAAAAAATGTCCAAAGCTTTCAAAATCTCAAAACATGGTCTTCCAGTCATATTCAATCCAGTCTTGTCATCCTTTCCTCCTATCCTAGGTTATCAAAGTCATCTCGGTCATCCCCCATCCCCTTTTCTGTCTTCCTCTAAAGTCAATTTTCTTCCAAAATTGAGTCAAATCTAATCCTAGTCTGATCCTATCAATCATTCCAATCTGAGTCTTAGTCTTCCAATCCATCTTCGTCCTTATCCAACTCATCCACAAGTTAGCATGTCTCAAAACTATTATGATGAGTTTGGTTATTATGTCTCTCCCCTCAATCCATCCTATCCCAAAGATGATGAAAGCCTTGTAGATCACGATGCATATTTTGAAAATCTTAGCAAGTTTGCTCCAAACATCCCCCAACATCCAATCATTCCTCCAAAATATCCTATCATGCCTTCATGCTTATCCACTAGCACTCCCTTTCATGTCCTCGGCAAGGAAAATCCGTTAGCTTATCCATCCATAACTTATCCCTATCTTAAACCTACACATCCTCCATATGCATCCTTCATACCTCCATCTCCTGCTATGGTCATATCCCAATCACCACCATCCCCTCGAAACACTTCACGCTACTTCCCTTATCTAAAACCTCCATCCACTTATCCTCCAAAACCATTTCAAAACCAAACACCAAGTCTTCCAATCCTTTTCCCCAATCCTCCATCCTATCTCAATCCACCATCTTCTATTCCAAACCACATTTCCAAAAATTGCCTCCCACAAGCAAAGTGCATCCTTCAAACCGCTTCATATCCCATACCTCAATCCATCACCTCTACCTCTTTAGCACCATCATCCCCTCAAGCAAGTTCAAAATCTTCCACCCCACCTTCATGTGAGGACCATCCAAGCTCCCCATCTTCTACACATTCTAATCCCTCACCTCCTCCAATCTAGAAGTCTCCAAGGAGTTTCACAAGGAAGCCAACAACAAATCCCACTCCTAGAGTTGAAGGGCTATGCCATCTCAAACCTTCATGTGAAGCCATCATTGATAAGTCCCATCCATCACTCCCATCTGTCATTTATCTTCCATACATTGATTCTCTTCCATCTCCTAGCATCATTGAGTCCCTTCTATTTGAATTTTTCATCCAATCCCCACCAACATCACCTCCTCCTAGTATTATCCAAAGCATATCTAATGAGCCTCATGAGTTCACCCTTCTTCCTACCATCATAGCTATAGAATCTTCCATCCTTTCATCCATACCATCTGAAGAGTTCTTCCTTCTTCCAGACATCATAGCTATAGAATCTCCCATCCTTCCATCCACCCCCTCTGAAGAGTCCATCCATACATCCCCCATCACTCTATCCACACAAATCCTATCATGTCAAGATCTTTCCCAAAAGCATGTTGAAATACTCGCAGAAGAAAATCAAGATCCAATCCCTTCACTTCCCCCATCACATGTTCTATTGCTTCCATCACCCCCAATCCAAAATCCTACAATCCCAATTCTTCCAATCCAAGATCCTACAATCCCTATTCCTCCATCTCAAGATCTGTTACTATCTCCCAATCCTAGTCAAGATCCCATCATCCCATCCTCTCCTCTTGAGGATCTTCCAATCCAAACTATCCCACTACCATCACTCTATCCTCTTGGATCACTTACATTTGTCAAAGGCAATCCGCTTGAAGCAGAAGAAAGTAGTTTCATATCTTCCATCAGGGAACCAGAAACTCAATGTTTATCATATTCCCCAAGTCAAAAATATCCTTGTTTGGATAAAATGCTCAAGAAATGGAATTATCAAGGCAAAGGCCTAGGCATCCATGAACAAGGAAATCTAGAGCCTATCCAAGACAAGAAACATCCAAAGTTATGTGTCATTGGTCACACATCAGAAGAAGGCACTTCCTCCAGAAATGTTGGTATAGCTAAAGCAAGATTCAAGCCTCCTTCCAAACCCACCATCACATCTCCCAAAACATACAATGCTATTCCCCATCCTCCATCATTATGGCCCAGGACAACCTATCACATTCCTCCTTCATCCTCTAAATCCATTTTGGGTCCCTATGTCCCAAAATCTTCCAGCACATATCCTCTACATACCAAATCCATTTTGGGACCTTACATCCCAACATATCATCCCCCATCTTATCCTACTCAATCCCTCATCCAAAATCCAAACATCCCTAGTCAGGATCAACAAAGGTACATGCACATATCTCCTATCTACCAATCTCCATTCATCTCCACATCCACATTTTCGCAATCCCGCACGTCTCCTCATATTCATTCCAATGCTCCTTGCAATTTGGATGCCATATCAAATATGCATAAAGGGAAATATCCACAAAAAGCCAAAGATTGTCATGTCCAGCCTAAACGACATGGTCAACCAAAGAAAAATCCAATCAAGCAATCCAATGCATCCCAATGGCCGCAAAGGCCCAGCAAAGCACAAGGAAAATATACTACATGGCCACTAAGGCTCAGCAAAGCAAAAGAAAAACCTGATGCATACCAATGGCTACAAAGGCCCACCAAAGCTAAAACAAAAATGATGTGGATCCCAAAGCAAAAAGATGTAATGCATCTAATAGAAATATCCACACTGGCATCTAAAGTTGCTAATCCACCAGCTACTCAGTTTCCTCCTCCATCTCCTAAATCCATCTTGGATCCCTATGTTACAAGATCTGCTAGCAGTCTTCTAGCCATCTTCCAATCCTATCTACCTATATCTTCCAAAACCCATCCACTTCATTCATCTTCCTCGCAACATGTGCCAATGTCGATCCTAACAACATCTCCCTATCATGATCACTTTCCATCTTTCCATCCAAACACTTTCTACCACCATATATCCCATCTACCCCATCAAATCTATGCTTTTGCATAAATCCACCCATCCTAGCGAAGCTATACCAACATCCAAGAAAATCAGAAGATCAGTGAAAAAAGTCAGCGACAAATCAGAGAAATTAGTAGGTCAGCAAAAATTAGAAAGTCAGCATCAAATCAGAAAGTAGTACCAAATCAGAGAATCAACAAGTTAGAAATCAATTAGCATATTAGTGAAAGATCAGTACAAAGTCAACGGAAAATCAAAAAATTCATAAAAATTGGAAAAAATCAAGAGAAAAGTATCAAAAAAAAGAAAAGAGAAAAAAACATTCGTCCAATGGTGAAAACTTGGCAATTCAAGCACCTTGGACAAGTACCATGGTGAAAACCTGGCAAACAACCATCATGTGTAGGCCTCCCCCTCCCAATTCCTTTCTATAGTTGGGGGCCATTCCCTTCTATCACCTCTTATCCAACATCTCCTCCATCCCATTTATCTCTCACCTCCTTTATCCTCCTTTGGATCTTGATGAAAAAACAAAGACTACCAGGTATACATGCTTTTGGGCACCTTCTTGGCATCCATTACACCTTTCAGCTACATATCCTCTATCCGATCCATTCATCCTATCTTCCATCTACCTTCCTCATCCTCTTATCGGCATATCTTCTGCCGAATCATACCCCATCCTACTGCCTCTGAATGAATGAACTATCCTAAGTAGGGGACATCTTATTCCTGGGTGACATATTCCTTGGAGACTATCTTTTATCCAAAATCTTCCATCTCCCAAATCCTTAAGAAAATCCACCATCCAATCCTTGAGCATTCCTCTATCCAGATCCCTCAGCGATTCCTCCAGCATTCCATCTTCCAATCCTTAAGCAAATCTACCATCCAATCTCCCCAAATCTTCCTTTATCCAATCCTCAAGCATTCTTCCATCCAAATCCAAATCTTCCTCCATCCAAATCTCCTAGCAGTTCCATCATCCTCATCCTAAGCATTTCCTCCATCTTTCCATCACCTAATATCTTCCCTTGTCATTGGTATCTAGCTATAGGCTAACCTCATTGCAATCCAATGTCATTCATTCCTATCCAAACATTCCTAGTAGTCTTCTAGCAATCTTCCAATCCTCTCCACATCCTCTAGCTACCCAAAATCCAACATCCAAGATCAAGCCAACTGATCAAATCACATCCTTAGTCTTTTAGCAAGCCTTGATCTCAATCCAATCATCATCATTGGGATATGTCCTTCCCAAATTTGTGTCATTTCAGGACACATCTTCTATCAGTCCATCTTGGCCTTCCAGCCCAACTGGGGCATCGTCTTGCATATCTTTGGAGTTTTTAGCTTCATCCCCAGGTTCTTTGTACATCCTAATCTTGAGTTTTGTACCATAGCATCAGTTGTGTCTCCACCTCAGCTCATTTGTACATATGTGTCTTTAGGTCCCATCCTTTATGTCAGTCATCCCTTGTCATTGTCTTGTTGTACATATCCTTGTCAGTTCTATAGCCGTATTTGATCAGAAATCTTGTCCTACCCAGCCTCGTACTTCAGCAATATCCTTTGTCGACTATTCTTGATCATTGTGATTATTCTTTGCTTCATCATTTTCCAGTGAACAACAACACTCATTCTCCCATCAATCAGCAGGTCCTTGAGGATGTATCCTTCCTCCTGTCAGATCCAATCTTCCACCAATCACACCAGGTCCGTGTCGATGTATCCTTCCACACGTTCAGACCAATCTTCCCACCATCAATCAAATCACATCCCTCTCCTTGGCAAAGGATGTCTTTTTGGAGTTCTCATTTTAGTCTTGGATTTTGTCCTTTGGATCTTGTTAATCTTTTACGGCTTCTCATTGTTCTCTACTCAAAGTCACCACGATCCTTTATATCATGGTGTGCAGTGAATGAGGACAATCTAGGGCAAGGTCTTTTGATCTTTTGCTTCTGCCTGTGAGTCAGTTGTGTGTTTATGGTTTCTTCAGCATCATTTACACCATGCCTCCTTTGGGTTTCATGTGTGATGCTGGGGCAACCCTGCATGTTTTTTTAGCATCAGTCCTATGCAACATTGGTGACAAGGCCTCGAGATCCCAGTATCCTTGGCAGGTCTCTAGCATTGCTATATTAAACTAGGTTGTGCTCTCCACATTTGCACTTGGAGCCTCCCCAAATCCCCTGCATCTTGCATCATATAGATTAATCTTGCATCCTCATATCGTTGCATCCTGCATTTTGCATTTCATCTCATCTTGCATTCACCCATATTTTCTCTTGGAAGCTTGGTTATTTATCTCCCCTTCTTCCTTGGTCCTTCCTTCTCTGTTTCCTTTCAAGAAAATTCCACAACGTTTACTCCTTGCATTATTTTCTCGAGGGGGCACAACCCATCATTCTTCTAAATTCTAGCCTTGGGCATCTTGTTTTCTTGTCTTTGACGCCATGCCACTTGCGGCATTGCATCAAAGAGGGGCAAAATGTAGACACCTAAAAATCTTTTAGAAAATAAAGTATTATTATTTTCTGAAAAATCTCTGATGACATCATCATTTATTAATTAATTATTTATTTAATTAATTTATTTATTTTTATGTCATTAAATCCCTTTACCTTAATTAAAAATATTTAATTAAGAAATCCCTCCCAAAAATGTTTAAATCTTATTTAAACATTATTCCCCTATTTATTAATTATTTAATTAATAAATTGACCAAAAATCCCAAAATAAATTATTTATTTATTTTTTTTGCCCAAAACTTGGCCAATTTCCTTAAGACCACTAACCTCTTCTAGAATCTTCTAATCCTTCTTTAATTTTGATTAAAGGCTAATCCCATCATTTCCTAACCCTAATCCCAACTCAAAATATTTAATTAAGATTAAATATATCCTCATATTTATTAAATTCATTTTTAATAAATATTCTCAAACCTAAACCATGGAAATAAATAAATCTTTATTTATTTCCTAAAATCCATATTTATCCTAAGGAAATTCTAGACTCTTCTAGAAAGTCCTAATCCTAATCCTAATCCTAACCCCCCCCTAATCCTGTCACATTCCCTAACCAAGGTTAGCCAACTCCTAAGCTTAACCCAAAGTCAACAAACTTCTAGAGACTTCTCTTACATGCATTAAATGAATTTAAAGCCTACTTATCCCTCTTACATGCATTTATGATGCATTTAAGAAGCCCCTCACCCCTTTCTTACACCCTTTGACCTTAGGCACATTTCCCAAATTGTGCACATCCCTCCCATCTTTCAACCCAATGCTATTGTGACACTTGTCACAAGGAGGTGGCCCTGAACTAGCACAATCCATGTGCTCCCCTTTGAATGAATCTTGGCCTCTCTTAAGGATTTTGATCCTGGCCACTCATTCCTCCTTCCCAAATCCTATAAATGCTTCTCATTTCCAAGAGTAAAATATCCATTCACCTTTCATTTCAAACATTGTTATCATGCCCATTTAGCTCTAGACTTAGCATAATCATCTTAATCTAGCTTACTTTCAAGCATTTTAGCTCATCCTAATTTAGTAATAATTGATTAAACTAGTTTCTTCCATTGTTTTGCATAAGCATAGCATCATATCACATCTCTATTTGGTTTAAAATCAATCTTAGCATAAACATCATGTAGCTTAACCTTCATTTCAGCATCATTTGGATCTTTGAGGCCTTAGGGGCAAATCAGGTGTTCTATACCTATTTTGTGTCATTCATGAAGTTTTTATGGATCTCAATCCATCCTAAAAAGCATAAGGAACATGCTCCAAGTGCTTAGAGAGCACACCCACATCCCCTTAAGCAAGAGCAAATCAAATAGTGCTTGGGTGCACCTGTTTTAGCTCAATTTGAGGTGGCTTAGTTTTGAGTTTTACTTGTTTTTGATTGATTTCATGATAGACTAAAATCTAATCTTTGTTTGGCTTGAGTCTTTCAAAATAGGTATCCTCAAAAGCCTTATCCACAATTTGATGTCCTTCTGAGTCATTTACAGGATAGATCTCCAGTTCTAATTGAGCCCACTCAATCTATCAACTTGGGAATAGCAGAAGAACCATAGTTGATTCATGTAGCACAATCTTTATCAGAGGAAGAGAAGCAAAAATTTACAACATTCTTAAAAGAGAAAAAGATCAACTTTGCATGGAAATATTTAGATATGTCGGGGTTGGATCCTGATCTTATAATGCACCATTTATCTATTGCTCCTAGAGTAAAACCTATTAAATAAAAATTGAGAAAGATGCATCCTCATGTTGCACTCTTGGTAAAAGCTGAATTAGAGAAGCTACTGAAAGCTGGATTCATCCGTGTTATTGACTATGCTGAATGGATCTCAAATATTGTACCTATTTCTAAACTAGATAAATCAATCAGAGCATGCACAGACTTTAGAGATGTGAACAAAGCATGCCCTAAGGATGATTTTCCACTAACTAACATCGACATGATAGTGGATATGACTATGGGCTATGAGATGTATTCCTTAATGGATGGTTTTTCTAGATATAATCAAATAAAAATTACTCTAGAAGATCAAGAGAAAACTGCTTTCACATGTGCATGGGGTACCTTCTGTTGGAATGTCATGCCATTTGGGCTTAAAAATGCTGGTGCTACATATCAGAGAGCTATGACATCTATTTTTCATGACATGATGCATAGAACTATGGAGGATTATGTTGATGACACTTTTGATCTATTATCAGAACTGAACATCTCAATTACTTGAGCAAGATTCTAGACAGAATGGAAAAATTTAGTCTTAGACTAAATCCTAAAAAATGTGCTTTTGGTGTCACTTCTGGAAAGCTCTTGGGATACATAGTTTCAAAGAAGGGCATTGAAGTTGATCCCACTAAAGTAAAGGCTATAATAGAGATGCAACCCCTAAAGAATATCAATCAAATGAGAACATTACAAGGGAGAGTGCAATCTATCAGACATTTCATATCAGAGCTAACTAACATATCACAACCTTTTACAAAGACATTACATAAAGGTGTGACTTTTGCATGGAACAAAGAATGTGAGAAGAATTTTGATCATATCAAGAAGTATCTATCAAATATTCCTATCTTGATGCCTCCTATTCAAGGAAAGCCTTTGATCTTATATGTCTCCACTATAGATACATCACTGGGGGCATTGCTTGCACAGCATGATGAGAATAAAAAGGAACAAGCTATCTATTATATCAATAGAAATTTGGTTACATATGAGAAGAACTATTCAATGATTGAGAAAGCTTGTCTAGTTGTGATCTTTGCATCACATAAATTGAGACATTATATGTTAGCTCATACCACACATCTGGTAGCTAAAATTGATCCATTAAAGTACCTACTAAGCAAGGCTGCCCTCATAGGTAGATTAGTTAAATGGGTCATGCTCTTAAGTGAATTTGACATTGAATATGTTGAAAGAAAAGCTATAAAAGTCCAAGTTATTGCTGATCAATTGGTAGATGCACCTATGTTTGATGATACACCAATGCAAATGGAATTCCCAGATTCCTCTATCATGCATCTTTCTTCTAGAGAATGGCAATTTTTCTTTGATGGCTCCTATACACAAAATGGATCCAGAGCAGTTATATTGTTCATCACCCCTCAAGGATATTATATTCCTAAAGCTTTCAGATTAAAGTTTCCTTGCACAAACAATATTTCTTAATATGAAGCCCTTCTTAATGGCATGAAAATAGCAATTGAGTGGAGAGTGACAGAGATACATATTCATGGAGACTCACAACTTGTTATCCATCAAGTCAATGATGTGTACCAAACTAAAGACAAAAATCTAATCCCATACAAGAGAATGGTAGATGATCTAAAGAAGTATTTCATATCTATCACCTTTGAGAAAATTCCTATAACAAAGAACAAGGCTACTAATGCAATGGCAATGCTATCTACTCTCTTGCAGCAGCCTGAACATGAGCTACGCTATGAGTTCCTAGTGGAAGAACTATCTTATCCTGCATATGATTCCCCTAAAACCCCATGATCTGCACTATTGTTGATCATGATTCATCCAGATACAAAAACCTTTTTTCCTATCTCCAAGACCAACTCATTCCCAAAACCTTCAACCACCATGAGAAATGATACCTTATCCGAAATGCCTCCCGATATGTCATCATTGGTAATGATCTGTACAAATGAGGTCTAGATGGTACACTACTTAGATGTTTAGAATGGTAAGATTCTCAACATGCACTCGAGGAAGTCCATGGGGGTATATGTGGGTCACACTCGAATGGTTTAACAGGGCTAGGTACTATTGGCCTGAAATGGAGAAAGATGCAATCAAGTTTGCTAAGAATTGTCAAAAGTGCCAAGTACATGGTAACTTAATTCATGCACCAGGGAGAGATCTAATTCCCTTTACTACACAATGGCCTTTTCACCAATGGGAATTTGATCTTATAGGATCCATACATCCTCATTCCTCTAATGGACATACCCATATAATCATAGCTACTGATTATTTTACAAAATGGGTAGAAGCGGTTCCCTTAACACAAGCAATTGGGAAAAAAATATCTATGTTCATCTTGAACTATATCATATACAGATATGGGATCCCTCATTCTATAGTCACGGATAAGGGTGGAAAATTCAAAAACAAAGACCTAGATGATTTATGTGTTAAATTCAAGATTACACAACATTGGTCATCTATCTACTATCCTCAAGGGAATGGACAAGCAGAGGCTTCTAACAAGAATCTATTGAAAATCTTGCACTGTATAGTTAATAAAACAAGAAGAGATTGGCATCTCATGATCAATCCAGCTCTCTCAGCCTATAGAACAAGTATCAAAACACCCACTGGGGCTACACCTTTCACTTTAGTTTATGGGTCTGAAGCGGTACTACCTATTGAGGTTGAAATCCCATCACTAAGAATCAAAATGCATGGTCTAGTAATTGATGATGACTACAAAGTGTCTAGGTTGCAAGAAATTGAACTACTAGATGAGTGCAAACAAGCAACATATGATCATCTTAGAGTATATCAGAAGAGAATATCTAGAGGTTACAACAAGAAAGTCAGACATAGAGAATTTCAAGTTGGTGATCTAGTCTTAAGAGAGAATCCTAAAAATCAATCACATAAAGAGTGCAAGGGGAAGTTTGAACCCAACTGGCTGGGTCTCTTTGTAATCATTACTACTTTTGGCTCTGGTGCCTATCAACTCTCAATGACTGAAGGAGAATAGCTCTTAGAACCAATCAACATTCTCCATCTAAAGAAATTCTACACCTAAGGCATTCAATCTATGGTAAAATGTCCTGAAAAATCTTTAAAATCTAAAAAAGTCCTGAAAAATTAAACATCTTGGTGAAAACCTAGCAATAGGCACCTTGATGATTCAAAAAAAAAAAAAAAAAAAAAAATATTATAAAAAAATGGAAAAATGAAAAATACAAAAAAAATGAGAAAAAGAAAAAGTGTCTTGGTGAAGACCTAGAAACAGGCGCCTTGGTAGCGAAAATAGAATCTCTACCAAGATGGTGAAAACCTGGCAAATAGTTGCCACTTGTTTCAAAATGCTCCATCTATAAGCACAATCTTGGTCTTTCCTAGCTTTTCATCTTGCTTTAGTTTGTACATATCTCCCAGTTTGTTTATGCATTCTTGTTTTCAATAAGTCGGTATGTGCACCAATCAGCTCAAGCGTATGTATCCTATCAATGTTTCAAACTTGGGGGCAATCAATGTCATATCCTATGGTCTCTAGTACATCTTAGATGAGTCACATCCAGTCAAAATCCTTTGAAGCTTCATCCAAGTCAATCAGTCTATCTCATCTCTAGAAAGGATTTTGCATCTACAACAATGCAATCAAACTGAAAACTGAAAACAATCTATGTTTTTTACATACTTTTATCTCCTTGTATGCTTACTGATTCACATTGAGATTTTTGCATATTGCATCCCTTCGAGCTCTTCGATGATGTCCTTTATATGATTTAGAGAGTGATGACTGGGGGCATAATCTTTTCTTTGTCTTCTGCTTGTATGTGAAAATCTAACAACTTTGGAAATTCTAGATTGAAATGGTGTCCGTTTGTAAGAGCCTCTATCTCGAATTGGATGGCCATGAGTACCTCGACCATTGATACCCAAAAATTCAAAGAATTTTTATCTAACTATTGTCTTTTTGAGTAAGTTCTTTCTCCTACTGTGAAAGGCGATCTTGCCTAAGGATGTGGACGATAAAGGGTCACTACAGGTAATTCACACTGGATTTAGAATGATCTCTTGACTATTTGATGTGTTTGAAAGCAAGGTGTATTCTGGTCATCACAATGTCTATGTTGTGATGCTTATACAAATTTCTATATCAAAATGGACATGATATTCAAGTCATTCTGGCATTTGTGCCTTGATTCTTATATCTAATTTGACATTCTAAAAATAAAATCAATATTCATATGTCCATGGTGGTCTAACCAATGGGTGTTGTATTGATTCTTGCACATACAAATCGATATTCATATGTCTATGGTTTCCTAAACTAGTGGGCATTGTATTGATTTATCCAGTTACCTAAAAATTCAATGATGAAAATGACTGACACATGATCAGTGACTAGGTCCTAAGTCTTAGGTTTTTCATTCTGCATGTCTCTTTACATTTTGCATGTTTGCATGATCTCACAATGGCTGAATAAACTTCCATGCTTAAACAATTCTTCAATCGCCTCTTCACATCTAACAAGAGCTGAAATCTAGCATGAGGTCTCTTCCTGGAACCACAAGCAATTACCTTCCTAGGTTAAATATCCTTTTGACATAAGACTGAGTACTTGTCTTCATCAATTTCTGCAAAACATATCATGTGTATCGTTGCATTTACATTATCATAACCATCTGTTGCATTACAATACATCTATGTGCAGAAGCATAAATCATGCATACATCTTTTCATAATCAAATACATATGCATAACATCCATACAAGTGAAAGAAATCATTACATTGCATAAATCCATACATACATTCTACACTACTCATAGCATAAGCATCACATGATATCATCATAAATCAAAAATATGACAAGTACAAATGAAGTCATAACCAATATCTTGATCTCATATATATATCATAAAACTCGAACTAGTCAGGGGTGCACTACTGGCATAGTATACAAAAGAATAAGCTCATGTAAGCCATCAGAAGTCAGAACAGTATGAGAATCAAAAGGTCAAAAATATCAGCATAAGAAGACAAATCAGCTGTCAGCCTGATCCTCTGCATTTGGTGGAGGAGGTGGTGGTGCATCTGGTACTACCTCCGCTATGGGTGCCTGAGCTCCCTCTAATGCTATCATATACTAAGAGTAAGTAGGAACTCTCTGTGTAGTAGGAACAATAGTATAAT
Source organism: Chamaecyparis obtusa (assembly GCA_027943335.1). Lineage (NCBI taxonomy): Eukaryota > Viridiplantae > Streptophyta > Pinopsida > Cupressales > Cupressaceae > Chamaecyparis > Chamaecyparis obtusa. The sequence continues at coordinate 349,032 of BSBK01004283.1, forward strand.
AGGTAGACACATAATAAGCAGCTCATGAGGTCTGATAAATCACCTCTGCCTATAATCTATGAGCCTCCTCACGAATCTCTACATGCTGTCTATCTACCTCTAGAAACCTCTCCTCCCATTGAACACTACGTACCTTCAAGTCCCTGACCTATAATCTGAGCCATCTGATAGGCTCCTGTGGAGTAAGTGGAACACTAGGATCAACATCAGTTGCTGGCATCTCAATATCGGGGGCTACCTACTTGATGGTCTCTGTTCTCTGCACCTTCCGGCGTCTGACCTCAGCACCTAAATCAAAATTTGTATCACCCTATACTAGATCAAGGCCACCACCACCTACAAACTGCTTAGCTGCAAGTACCTCCTTAGTTGTACCAACACTACCTAATGTACCGCTCTCACCCCTAGTCTATCTCTATGAACCTGTAGGCCTATCTATTGTAGCACTAGTGAGATGAGGGGGCCTCATCTATCCATCTAGTTTCTATGGAGGAGCCATAGCTCTAGGTCTCAGAGGTGTGGGCTGTAAAATAGGTACCTATGTGGGTCTCAGATCCTGTCTCATGGGATCCCCTATGACATCCATCACCTCCTCTATGGAGGGTATCAGCTCAATCGGATCAGAAAACTTGTGAACAGGATGATCAGCAAGCCATGCAATAAATCCATCTGTAACCCCAGCATCTACAACCTATGGAAGGTAGTCCCAATCTCTACCAACAATACTATTGTACTCCTGTGAACATAAAGAATATGTAAGCCTAGGTGTCCATCCAAGTCTAATCTCACGGACTATACAAGCATAAGCAGTGTAATCCTTTGGTGCATCCTGCCCTCGTCCATACTAACGCTAAACTCTGGTAATGAGAAATTGCTCTAATGTAGAAGGTGATTGACCAATCAATACACAGCTCTGGTAGAAATAACTAAACTTCTCTCTAGCCATAGGCCAGGTCTCTATGAGCAGATATGGTCTCCATGCTACAAATGTCATGTCATTGAGGCATCACCTCCAGTACTCTGTGTGGCCCATGCAAATGTATGTAACGTAACCAGAATAGACATATATAACTGGCTCTTATGGCTACCACTGTGACTGACAAACAGGTCTCAACATTGGGATATGCTCCTAGGCCCATATCTATAACACCAACACACCAGAAGTGAAAGTTTTGCTATCCTGATACACAATCTCGTGCATCTCTAAAAACATGTGTGCTAAAAGACACTGACCCCAGGCTAGCTCAAAAGGAGTCGCCATCAGTCATGCCACCATCAGGGCCCAACCCATCAAAAGACCATTCTACTGATGGTCAGACATAATGATACCACCGATCATCCCAACAATAATGCACTCTATTCTGTGAGACTATCCATAGCGTTGTACCAGAGTCTCCCAAGAGATAGACCCCATCAACTATGTATCATCTCCAAAAAGATGTCTAAAGGCATGCAGACCTGAGTGCCTAGAACTCACATATTTAGGATGTTGACTACTATGGAATGGAATATGTAGAATCCTATAAACATCCTCAAAAGTCACAGTGAGCTCTCTAGTGGGTAAATGAAATGTCTGCATCTCTGAATGGAATCTCTCAATCAACGCAGTCAAAAGACCATGGTTTACCCTAATCTCAAGTAAACGAATCAGAAACTCAAATCCACAAGCAGCAAGGTGTACCCTCATGGGGTGGGGAAGTGAAACACATAATCTCTGCGTAGCCGGATGAGAGATACAGACATGAACATCTAGAAATCGGACCTACACGCCATAGAAATAGGAAATCCTATCAGAAATTTGGTTGAAAGATAGGCTAATAGTGCAGGAATTTGACAATTCATTATTTCAGGAGGTACATTAAATGCTCAGCTATCAACCTAAGAAATCAGAAAATCAAAAATTTTGACCTAAGATGCAATTTTGAGCTTGTTGTTTTCCAAACGACAAAGTAGACTGGCACAAAAACTAATACGAGTTTCTACATGATATCATATGATAAAGCATAGTGATACGACTTTACAAGGCTTCCCGTACAACAGAGGAGGGACCCGATGAAATGTCATGCAACATTTGGGTCCCTCTCATACGAGTCTTGGGGGGTTCTCATACGACAAAGGAATTGAAATTGGAAAGTTGTATTAGTCACAGAGGATAGTTGTACGAGTTTCCGTGCATCCAAAATTCAAAAATTGAAAGCATACGAAAAACATGCTAAAAATGCTATAAACAAGGAAAAATTGAAATTTTAGCAAAGCACAGAGGTCCACCTACCGGATATCTGTACTGTTGAGGTCTCTAATGCCTCTGACTGTGCTCAAAACATTGCAAACTCATAGGTACCTTCATTTCTACCATTTTCTCACTTAGAGGACTCCACAAGGTTTCAAAAAGTCAAAAGGTTGAAATGAATTAAAAATGACCCTTCCAGCCTTTATATAGCTTTTGACCTAATTTTCAAAAGTGCTTCGTTTTTCACAAAAATTGCACCCTTGGCTAATTTCGACATTTTGAATCCATTTTCAGGATCAAAATTGAAATCTGAGATCATTTACTATGACAAAATTGTAATTTAAAATTTTTGGACCCGGGACAATCTACTACTTGCATAATCGACCTTCAATCATCATAGAAATCCATTTTTCAACTTAACTGATTATCTTACATCAAACTATCAAAATTTCAACTTGGTCAACTATGGTCAACTCATGGTCAAACCTAGTCAAACTTGGTCTCCAAGACCTCTAAACGATGCAGAACGTGTTCTCGAACGTGTATAACCACTTCTCAAATCAATTAACATGCTTCTAAACTATAACACTGACTTTTCTTGTCAGATTTCAATTTTAATCCTAAAGGGGGCATGGTATTGCACATCATTCAAGTCTATAAATCTAAATCTGTAATCAATCTTTCCTCAGTAATAAGACAACAACCAAGTCTCGTTGCTGACTTATCAAAAGTCCTCGTCGCTTGGGGAAAATCTATCATTGCTTGGGGCATATCAGATTCATCGAGATCCATATCAATCTGGTATTCTCCTAATCTTGTAAATTTTATTAGCTTTTTGTAACCATCAGTTCATTAGTGTTATTTCCTTGGATCTTTGTAATTGAAGGGTTTAGATGTGATACCAATGTGATTCTTATTGACAATCAGGTCTGGAATCGATCACTCACTTCTTCGTAATCATAAGGTTCAAAATCAAGTGTTTTGACACTTTTTCGTAATAATCAGTTCATTGATGTTATAGTTGACATTATCTTTGGTCATTCAAGACCTAACATCTTCAAATCTGGCAATCAATTTATGTCTCAGAATCCATTAAAATCAGCATCTTTATCATACACAGACTGTCTTTGAACCACTACGCTTTTCACAAAAATTCAAAGAGGGGCAAAATGTAATACTCCAAAAATGGGCTATAGGTTCATTAACCTCCTACATTTTCAATTCGAATGAAATTAACATCAAAGTCCTAACCTAAGGCACATCTACACATCATCGAATCTTAATTGATTATCCTAAATTCTGCATCAGGGAATATTCTTAGCAATATTCCTATTTATCTAATTATCTTTAATTTAATGATTATTTGGCGATAAAGCTAATTTATCCTAAACTTTGATTAATTGAATATTCTGAAAATTTAATTAATTAGATTTAATACTGCCACTTAATTATTTAATTACATTTAATTATATTTATTCCTAAATTGTATTATTTAATTTTGACAATAAATCAAAAATCTTATGACTAATTGATTAAATTCTTATTTAATTAATTAATGTCAATTGTCAAAATTAATGATATAGTTTTCGAATAAAAGTTTGATTTAATAATTGATTAACCCATAAATCAATTATTTTAATTAAAAATCAGTTAAGTTGAAGAATAAATCACTTTATTTATTTAATTAATTCATCATTAATTGTGCACATTCAAAGAGCAATTAAACTTAAAATCAAAAAATCAATGCAAGTTGTTAACTTTTAGAAACTCAACATCTGTTTTGAGTTCAAAGCTGATCTAAACTTCTTATTTGAGTTAAAAAGTTGTTCTTGCATGATTTTGCATGATTTTGTGAGTTAATCATCTTTGATTTCTTGTTGACTCAAAAATCAACCTGAGTTCATCAAGAGTGATTTATGGCTTTTCTCATGCACCTCCAAAGCCCTGGATTTCTATAAAATCAAGGCTTCAGCTCTTAAATGGATCCATCCATGAAATTGCATCCTCACGCTAGCGAATTGGTGATCGAAGAATCCATCTTTGTGAATCAAGGCTGTTGTGATATTTTCATTATTTTTTGAGCATTCATATCATTTAGCATATCAATTGTTAGATCAATTGCATATCATTTCAATTTCATATAGAATAGATTCATATCAGTTTTCTTCATCTTATTGCATAGAAAATACAAAAATATAGATTAATTTGCATTCATTTCATATCTAGATTAGTAAATCGCCTGGTTAGCATAGTTTCAATTACTTGCAAGATTTTGATTTTCACTAACCTCTAATGTTTTACTGAAGTGTTGTGTCCACAGTTAGGTACAAAATTCACACACACACTTATCAAAAGATATTCTATGATAAAATTGGTCTTGGATTTAACTCGTCTAAGGTAAGTGAAGAAAGCAAGAAACCAAATCTGAAAGTTTCTAAAAACATAGAAGAAAAGAAATCTGGTGAAGCTAACAAACCTGAGGATATACCTAAACAAGAAGAATCACCTAAAGGTACACAGAGAGAATTTAAAGGTAGATGTTTTGCATGTAATATTTTTGGTCATATGAAGAAAGATTGTGCAAGTAAGCAATTTAAACCTCTTAATGGTTATTATTATAATTGTCATGGTTTTGGACATAGAGCTATTGAATGTAAGAAGCCTAAATTTAATGATAATAATAATAGTAGAATGTTTAGAGATACTAACTATGCAGATAAGAGACCTATTGAAGATATGAACAAAAGAAATGGAGTAGTATGTTATAGATGCAACAAGATTAGACACATTGCTAGGAATTGCAAATCACAAATCAACCAGACTGGACCAAGATATGGAAACAATGGAATAGTTTGTCAGATATGCAAGAAATTTGGTCATACAGCAAGGTTTTGTAGAATGAATAACATGAGAAACCCTAATCCTAGAAGTTATACAAGGAGAAATGATAATGCAAGCAACAATCAAAGAGGTTGCTATAGTAATTCAAAAGAAGTGAAGTTTTTTAAAGTGACGGATCAAGGAGACACATTCAGCATAGAAGGTAATTAGAAAGGTGAAGTATCTAATGGTAAGAGTGAATCTCTTCGTAACCCATCTCAAATTACTTAATTCACAAAGAATGCAATAGAATAGGAACTTAGGATAGTGTAGAAGTTAGTATAGGATGAATTGAATCTTAGGTAGTTAATGTAAGGTAGTATATGATGTAATGATGCTATGGTTAAGAGTGCATGAGCTAATATGAAGTTATGCGAGTTCGCAAGAAGTTTAAAGTTTTGCAGGAAAGAAGGAATAGCTTTTTGAAATGAAGTAGAAAAAGAATTGAATGCGATGTCAGAATCTTGAAGTTAAAAGCTTGAGATTGGCATTAGTTAATCTTTCAAGTGACTACAAGTGTTAAGGAGATCGAAGTAGTAGTGATTGAAGGGAGTTTGAAGGATTTGGTGAAAGAACTTCATGTTGAATCTACGCAAAGCCCTAAATCATGGAATTAAGGTATTTTACTAAGAAAATCTATCATTCAGTTAGAGAATTTGCAGAAGATATGGATGTTTCATTGGTTCACAGTATAAGAGATTAAATCAGACCTAAGATCAAAAGGGAACCTGTCATGCCCCGCAAGGGAACCAGGGAAGAGAACAAAGATTCTCTTAACAAAAGAAAACCTAAGTAAAATTTATGAAAAATTTTGAACTTTGAAAAGAGTTATGTAATCAAAACTTAAACTTAGATTCCTTCCAAGGTTCCCTTTTCATTTAAATGCATGATTCATTCAAATCCATTACGTAAACTAACAACAAGATTTAATTCTCAAAGCAAACTACATCATATCTTTAAGAAATACAAAATATTTTCATTTCAACTTTCCATTTAAAAATCATCTATATTCCTAAGTATCCTTTATGAACAATGTAACTTATAAAACTTATCCAACTCATTTGATACATTAAAATATACTACATTTGGTTTTTCAATAGCTTCACTTAAACAACAATAATGAAAGCATGTTACATAATTTGGAATGTTACAAAATCCTTTTCCTTTCCAACATACATCTTAAACATAAAGTTCACATTTCCCTTTTCCCTTCTTCCTAAGTCTACCCATTCCAATTACATCATTTTGAAATACATTATTAATTACATTGCATTCAACTCCTCATAAGAGGTAACAAGATTTTGCATCATGAAATATAATCACAAGGCCTTCATTCTTCAAAACTGGTACATAAGCAAGCATGAATCTTCAAGCACTGTATCTGCAAAAGATACCTCGATAAAAATGTTTACCACCCAACCACATGGATACCTATAAGGCCCACTCCCCCATGCTAGGAGATAAACACCAAGGTCCACAAAGAAGGAATAGCTAGGCCAAACCTAGGGTTGGGTAATCTTTCCCAAAATAGCAAATGAAAAGAGAGTCAAAGTATAGATCTTTTCCCAAAAAGGTTCTAAGGCTTGGGTAGAAACTCTAAGCAACAACCTAAGTGAGTGTCATCGCATAGCCCTCACTCCTTGGGTTGTCCTGGTACTAGCCACTTCGGGCCCCAGCCCCCAAGTAGGCACATGCGGGATCGAATGTCTTTCGTACAGACAAGTGCCATTCGATCGTACCTACGCATAGGTACCTTCTCCCACTCCCATCCATAGCCTTTACTAGCACTAATGGCATGGGCGAGGCACATTTAATCTTTTTAATGTTTTAACCCATTCCCATCAGTTTAATTAAATTTTCACTTGTTAAATAACTCTTCAGTCGGTTATCCTGGTTCTAGCCACTTTAGGGCCCCGGCCCCGCACTGAGAGCCACTCACTAGGTGTCGTTAGGTTTTCTACCCTCAACCCATACATCACAATTACAACATACACATAGTAGAAGCACATTGTAAACACATTTGAAAACTGCTACAAAGAATTGGAAATAATAGGATAGTTATGTATGTTTAGAGAAATCAAGTACGTTTAAGAATGTTTAAAAAGTCTTGACTCTAAACCCTAAACTGCTCCTTACAAACATTCTATCTCAATAAAGGCATCTAAATGTACTGAAAATAATCTCCACTAAACAAGGAATGAACAATCTTCAGGTTTATACAAAATTTCTTTCTAAACCTAAAACCTGGCTAATCCTGAAAATTGACTGTCTGATTTAATTAAAAATCTAAAATTTAAAAGTTACAACTTAACTCCTAGGAACCTGAAACCTATTCCAATGGATTCAAAGGGTACCTAATCCCTTTATAAAAGTATAACTTAAAGTATAAGAAATTAAAGTACATAAACTTATTAAAGTACATAAACTTATACTTAAATGTTATAATTGTATAAAGTCTGAATCCTATTTTCCTCGGTTTATACTGGACTAGTCGGTTGACACAGTATTGCTCAGTTGACACACTACCGACCTGGCCTGGTTAACACTAAACTAACCTGACTCGGTTAGCACACTACCGACCTAACTTGGTTAACACATTACCGACCTTACTCGGTTAACACATTACCGACCTAACTCGGTTAACACATTACCAACCTTACTCGGTCAACACATTACCGACCTAACTCGGTTAACACATTACCGACCTAACTCAATTAACACATTACCGACCTTACTCGATTAACACATTACTGACCTAACTCAGTTAACAATTACCGACCTAACTCGGTTACCACACTGAGCTGACTGGAACTGCAGAGAACGACTGTCAACTTTGTCTTGTGGGTAAAACTGGGTGTTATGGGGACTAAGGTTGCCTAAAATGAGCATGACCCATTTGAGATATCCCAGTTTCCCTTCAGAAACGGCCCATCAATCCTCCCTATCTATCTAACAAATATATTCTAGATCTGGGAAAAGATAGGTGGCACATAAATAGACATGAAATAGTAAGGTTGCAACAAAGGTTCTAAAATCTGGAAGCATTCATAATACATCCAGTGATAGTAAAATACACTACCCTACCAGATCAAAACCACTTCTACCCTCCCAGGGAGGTTTCACCACAGTGAACATACAAACTTTCATAAAATAACTTTCCACAAACACATTTCAAATACATAGAAAATAAAACATATATATATATAGTTTTCGATTCTAAACAAAAAGGTAAACAATCATAATCTCATCGAGTAATAGATCATTCATATACACAAGATAATAATACTACAATAATGCATATATATATATATATATTTTGCAACCATAGCACAATATACAGAAACTTTTCCAGAAATCTAGATTTTACATTCATTCTACAAAATAAATCTACTTCTCAGGATGGATTCCAACCTGGAGTCCTGCGAAGACCAGTTGGAGAAGAAGGAAGATCAAACCCTCTCCAATGTTTCCAACACTCCTTTGAACCCCTTTGCTTGCAATCTTCCAGCCTCTACCCGTAACAATCCAAATGCCAAACTCACAGGATAAATTTTCTACCACAATAATAATAATCCTCTTCTCCCAATCAACTCTTCTCCCAACTCCCTTTACACAGGAAATCTTTCCTGTAAATAGGATGGAGGAGGAGGTTGCACGGGTAATCCAACCGGTGCAACCATCTCAACTATCCATCCGTTAATGAGATGGTTTTGAAAACTCATTCCTGTAAAGGAATAAATAAACTATAATCTAAGTCCCTAAATTTAAGGATATTAAAATAAATATTATAATCTCAAAACAATTTATTAAATTATTCAACTATGGTAATAGGATAATCCTATTACCATACCACTAATTGATCTAATTATTTATTAATATAATAAATAACTACATGGTACTAATTATATATAAATATATGTATGCATATGCATATGTGTGCACCCATATGCCTATGTGTACATATATTATTGATGAAGGGTGCTCCCCTTAATACCACAAACACATAACAGAAATAGAGAAACAACAACAATATGCAAGAACAGAAAATTGGCTTCTTATTATCTCCACAAATGTGGAATTACAAACTTTCAGAATTACAATATGCAAAGCCACATGGGCATTCCCTTACAATATTCTGTAGGACAAAGCCTCGAATCAATACCCAGATCTACTACCCAGAACTATTCTGAACTGCCTAAGACAATAATACAGCCTTCCTTATATAGGCAATTTTCCACCGCCTGGGAAGGTTCCAGAATTTTAGCCAATAAGGCCGACCAAACTTAGAATTATTTTTTTTTATTTTACATTTCATTACATCATAGTCGGCTCAAAATAAATTTTGAAACCCGAACAGAAATTTTGAAGAAAAATCATTTTCCGCCATTTCAGGTGACCCAACTTCCGAAGACCATAAGTCATCACCAGTTGACCCGATTGACTATTGTAACCCCATTTCGGAAAGGGCGCGAGGAGCTCTACAACACCTGAATCAAGCAAGCTTCATTCAGCCCAAAATTCGACCTCATCCGGGGCCTCTAAAGCCTTCAAAACTGAGTTCGAAGTTTCTGTACCCTGCTGCCAATACCGAAAATCTTCAATATCTTCCAATATACACTTGATCTGGCAATGAAACTTTACTGGCAGACTTATATGACCAAAATGAACCTCCAAGAAAGAAATCAGATCATTCTGAGCACATACAAAAATTACCAAAAATAGTAACTTTCCATAAATAGCAGCTCTGCACAAAATAGCCCTTATTGAATACAAAAATAGAAATATTTTTGGGTGATGCAAGATTGCTCTTACACCCAGGATGCTCCTGCATCAGACACCCGGGGTAATTTGAGAAGTGACCCTGTCACGACTCAGGTGTGCAGAGGAAAACCAAGACGGCTAATCTCCTCCTTTGTCAGCCATGATGAATCTTCAACAGGTCATCCTTTCCACTTGACCAGATATTCTTCATATATCCTGTTCCTTGTGCTTCTGCCAATACGACTGTCCAGTATATCTTCGATCTCCTTAGTGTCTGAACTAGTTGCTGGAATACTCCACTGTGCTGCTGTGATCTCATCTTCAACACCTCCTTCATGATACTCTGTCAGGTCTGAAATGTTAAACACTGGTGAAATATTTAGCTCAGTAGGCAATTCTACCTCATATGCGTTTCCTGAATCATGTTTCTTCAGTATCCTACATGGTCCAAACTTCTTCATTTTCAGCTTGTTATATGTACCAACTGGAAACCGCTCCTTCCGCAAATGAACCATGACTTCATCACCAACTTGAAATTTCTTATACCTCCTTTTCTCATCTGCCTTAGCCTTATACTGTGCGTTCATCTTGGTAATATGCTTCCTCACCTCCTCATGGATGTTCTTCAAGTGTTCTGCAAAATCCTTAGCTTCAGCACTACTTATTTCTCCTTTATCTATCTTCCTCAATTCAGATGCATTTCTTGGACTACTTCCATATACAATCTAGAATGGTGATTTACCAGTGCTCCTGTTGACAGAATTATTGTATGCAAATTCTGTCTGTGGTAAAATCAAATCCCATCCTGTTGGCTTATCTCCAACCAAACATCTCAGCAAATTTCCCAAACTCCTATTCACCACCTCTGTTTGTCCATCAGTCTGTGGATGATGTGATGAACTGAACTTCAAATCTGTCTTTAACTTCTTTCACAATGTACGCCAGAAATATCCAACAAACTTAGTGTCCCGATCTGAAACTATGGTCTTTAGCAAACCATGAAGTCTCACTACTTCTCTGAAAAATAATTTTGCTACATGAACAGCATCATTAGTCTTCTTGCAAGGAATGAAATGTGCCATCTTTGAAAATCTGTCAACTACCACAAAAATTGAATCGTGTCCCCACTGTGTCCTCGGTAAACCAAGAACAAAATCCATACTGATATCCTCCCAAGGCTTCTCTGGTATAGGTAATGGCTGATACAACCCTGTATTCTGCTTCACTCCTTTCGCCATCTGACATACTCTGCAACTCTGTACAAACTTCTTCACATCTTGCTGCAATTGTGGCCAATAATAATTCTCACCAACCAAAGCAAGGGTTTTATCACGACCAAAGTGTCCAGCCAATCCTCCACTATGCTTCTCCTTGATGAGATTCTCCCTCATAGAACTTCATGGAATGCACAACTGACTCCCTCTGAATAGCATATCATCCTGGATGATGAAATCCAACCATTTCGTCCTGTCTAGAGTAACAGGTTCTTTACAAGCTTTCCAAGCTTCACCAAAATCAGGATCCTCTGGATACAAATTCTTGAGCTCCTTGAACCCAACCACTTCAATCTGCATTTCTATCAGCAGTAGTTGCCTTCTGCTAAGAGCATCTGCAACCCTATTAGACTTTCCACTCCTGTGTTTCAAAACAAATGTATAACTCTGCAAAAATTCAACCCATTTCAAATGCCTTTGATTCAACTTTCCTTGACTATTCAAATATTGCAAAGCTTGATGATCAGTATACAAAACAAACTCCTTAGGAAGCAAATAGTGTCTCCACTTCGTTAATGCTTGAACTATAGCATAAAATTCCTGATCATAAACAGAATATTTTCTCTTGGCATCATTCAACTTCTCACTTAAATAAGCAATAGGTTTACCTTCTTGGCTCATAACAACTCCTATTGCAGTACCACTAGCATCACAATCTACTTGAAACACCTTATTAAAATCTGGAAGTGCTAAAACAGGTTGTTCTGTAACTTTTTGTTTCAACAATTGAAAACTCTTTTCTGCCCCATTAGTCCACTTAAACTCTTTTCTATCCCCTCTCATTGTTTCAGTCAAGGGTCCACAAATACTGCTAAAATTTCTGATAAACTTTCTGTAAAAGCTAGCTAGACTATGAAAAGATCTTACCTCAGTAGCATTCCTTGGAGTAGGCCATTCAAGGATAGCCTGTACCTTCTCTGGGTCCATTTTTAGACCTTCTCCTGAAACTACAAACCCCAAATACACCAACTCTTTCTTCACAAAACTGCACTTCTTCAAATTAATCAACAATTTCTCTTCTCTCAGCTTCTCAGATACCATACGAATATGCATCATATGCTCCTCCAATGTCTTACTAAAGATCAGAATATCATCTAGGTAAACAATGACAAACTTACCTAGAAATTCTTTCAGAACCTCGTTCATGAGCCGCATGAAAGTGCTCGGTGCATTGGTTAGCCCAAAAGGCATGACTAACCACTCATACAGTCCTTCTTTTGTCTTGAAGGCAGTCTTCCATTCATCTCCTTCTCTGATCCGAATCTGATGATATTCACTTTTCAGATCTATCTTTGAAAAATACACAGCTCCACTCAAACAGTCCATAATATCATCCATTCGTGGCAATGGAAACCTGTACTTGATTGTGATCTTGTTTATTGCCCTAGAATCTGTACACATCCTCCACTCTCCATTCTTCTTTGGTGCTAATACCGCTGGTACAGCACAGGGACTCAGACTCTCACGGATCAATCCTTTCTGTAGCAATTCATGTACTTGTCTGTTCAACTCCTCACTTTCTGCAGGTGTCATTCTGTGTGCTGCCTTATTCGGCAAACTCACTCCTGGGATCAAATCCATTTGATGACTGATCTTCCTGACTGGTGGTAATCCATCAGGCACGTTATCGGATACAATATCTTGAAACTCATTCAACAAATCTGCAACTTCTACAGGAACATCTTCTACTTCCTCTTTACCAGCTTTTGGAATTAAAGCAAAACATACATGCTCATGCCTCATACCATCTAGGAAATTTCTTCCATCAACAAAAGTTATCCTTGCATTACCACATACCTTTTCTTCAGTCTCCTTCAATGGTTTTAGCTTATGTCGCACTCCATCCTTTGTCAGTGAATAGGTATTCGCACGGCCATCATGTACAGCACATCTGTCAAACTGCCATGGTCTACCCAACAACATATGACATGCATCCATAGATATGATATCACACAATACCTCATCTTGGTATCCGCCAATCTTGAACTTCACCAGGCATTGTTCATTGACCATGACCTTGTGGTCATCCTGTACCCAGGCAATCCGATATGGATGTGGGTGTTTCTGTCTCTTGAGCTTCAACTTTGTCACCATCTCTTCTGACACCAAATTGTCAGTGCTTCCACTATCGATAATCACATCACAACATTTACCTTCACACTTGCACCTGGTGCGAAACAAGCTCCTCCTTTGCTCAGGTTCATTCTCACCACTCAACAGGACTCTTCTGTTAATCAACGTTTCTCCTCTTTCAGCATCTTCAGAATTTGATGATCTGGCATCTTCATCTACATGTGCAATTCTGGCCTGGCCTTCATTTCTCCTGTCTGTTCTGCCTTGGCGCTGAGGACATTCGAATGCCCTATGACCTTCTTCTCCACAGTGAAAACATTATCCACGGAAGCCACCTCTTCCAGATCCTTGTCCTCTTCCTCTTCCTCTTTGATCTCTATTATTCTGATCCTGGAAGCGATTGGAATTATTTCCTTGCTGATTCTGACTGCTACTAGCCTCATCCTTCTTTTTCGGATCTTCATTTCGGCCACCATATGACCGTCCACCAGATCGTCCACCGCGACCTCTTCCGTTTTGTTTGCTCTCAAACTTCTTGTTCAGCTTTTCCTCTACTTTTAGGGCAAACTGGTATGCCTCCTCAATACTGTTCATTCGAACCAGATTCATCTCCTCCTGAATGCTTGGCCTTAACCCATTAAGGTATCGGGCAACTTTCTCCTTATCAGCTTCTGCATGGCCTGTTCTGATGAGAAGTCGATAGAACTCCTCTGTATACTCCTGAACAGATCTTCCTGCTTGCTTCAAACTTTGCATTTTCTTTAGTAGATCAAGCTCATAATCAACAGGAATGAACTGTCGCTTCAATTTATCCACCATCCGATCCCATCTTGTGATTTTATCTTTCCCTCTTCTATTTCGCTCCAGTTGAATTTCTTGCCACTAGATCTTCGCATGACCTTTCAGTCTGGCCTTCGCAAATTTGACCCTTTCAGGATCCTCAACATCTTCATACTCAAAATATTCCTCACATTCATTGATCCAGTCGATCAATTCCTCTGGGTTAAGATTTCCAGAAAATGTAGGAACCTCAATCTTAGGTCTTTTCCCAATCCTGGAAATCGCCCGAAAAAGTCTTTCTTCCTCATGGTTCACAATTTCAACTTCTCCTTCTTGATATTCCTCTTCGGCTTCATCCTCGCTTTCGTCTCTGACATTAAGATTCATTCCTCTGTGAATCTCTTCTTGCAATGCTCGCACTTGTCTCTGCAGCTCTCTAACCTCGGGTGTTACAACACCAGCTCTTCCGCCACGTTCCCTTCGTGGAGGCATTTTCGCGATGCGCGCTGAAACCCTAGCCACGGTCCTGGTGCATACTGCCTCACAGTCGGCGATCTGTTTACACACTCAAGAACTCCTGCTCTGATACCACTTGATGAAGGGTGCTCCCCTTAATACCACAAACACATAACAGAAATAGAGAAACAACAACAATATGCAAGAACAGAAAATTGGCTTCTTATTATCTCCACAAATGTGGAATTACAAACTTTCAGAATTACAATATGCAAAGCCACATGGGCATTCCCTTACAATATTCTGTAGGACAAAGCCTCGAATCAATACCCAGATCTACTACCCAGAACTATTCTGAACTGCCTAAGACAATAATACAGCCTTCCTTATATAGGCAATTTTCCACCGCCTGGGAAGGTTCCAGAATTTTAGCCAATAAGGCCGACCAAACTTAGAATTATTTTTTTTTATTTTACATTTCATTACATCATAGTCGGCTCAAAATAAATTTTGAAACCCGAACAGAAATTTTGAAGAAAAATCATTTTCCGCCATTTCAGGTGACCCAACTTCCGAAGACCATAAGTCATCACCAGTTGACCCGATTGACTATTGTAACCCCATTTCGGAAAGGGCGCGAGGAGCTCTACAACACCTGAATCAAGCAAGCTTCATTCGGCTCAAAATTCGACCTCATCCGGGGCCTCTAAAGCCTTCAAAATTGAGTTCGAAGTTTCTGTACCCTGCTGCCAATACCGAAAATCTTCAATATCTTCCAATATACACTTGATCTGGCAATGAAACTTTACTGGCAGACTTATATGACCAAAATGAACCTCCAAGAAAGAAATCAGATCATTCTGAGCACATACAAAAATTACCAAAAATAGTAACTTTCCATAAATAGCAGCTCTGCACAAAATAGCCCTTATTGAATACAAAAATAGAAATATTTTTGGGTGATGCAAGATTGCTCTTACACCCAGGATGCTCCTGCATCAATTATTATTATTATAAATATTATTACAAGCATAATATTATTATTATAAAACATATTATTACTTTTATTGCTATAGACTCTTTGTCGTTATTAGTATTATAAAATAATACCATAATTAAGGTACATTATTATTAATGTTAAACATTAGAATAACATCATTATAAACTATATTGTTTATTCATACCTTAATCCTCATTCTAAAATATATATGTATATATTAAGTAGCCACTAACATAGGTTAGAATTTTACCACTATTATTTAAAACCTTTTATTATTAATATTTCCTTAGACATTAAAATACCATAAAATTAATCCTTATCATGGGTATTAAAACCACATGATTTAATTGCACTCAAAATCGCTCCTAATGAGATACGCTACTAAATCATACCCTCAAATGAACAATAATCTACATCCATGATCTACTAACAGAATTGAACATATCACGAAGGCAAGAACTAGCTACAAGATCCACAATTCCATCAACTAAAAAACCACATAAGACATTCACACAAGGGACTGACTCGACACTTCCCACCTAAGGATAAAAGGTTCAAAGGTGAAGTTTCTTCCTGTGGACCTGGTGATACCTCCGTAACAACAACAATGATCGAGGATTTTGAGGGATCGCTCAGACCTGTGAAGCCAGGTGGAGATGACACCCGGTACCTGCAATCCTGCATCACCAAGAAGAGATACATATATATACATATGGAGATACAAATCAGATATATGCAAGCAGATGACCAGGATCGATACATCGTGTGGACCTCAACTAAGTGAGTAACTACAACTTCATCCTGGAGTCATGAAAACACATCAAACACATCCATGAAACATAAAACATCATGATAGTGGTTAGATTCAAATAATTGGGTTAGATCCATATAAAAATAGATAATTTTCTAATCTCATAAACATGTAATTACTAACCATAAATGAGCATATTCATCATGTCATCATCCACAAAACATAAATGTAAATGTATAGTCTTGGCCATAATAATAATAAAATGTCCAAATCAGAAAAGTCTAAGTATCACCATAGGAGAGGTATTACAGAACCAGTAGAACCCTTGGAGGAAGACCCTAAATTAGCATTATCATCCGTACCAAATGGATTTTTACATTTAGAGAATGTTAGAGGCTATTTGGGATGCAAACTTGAAACCCTCAGTGAAAGTGATTTTACTAAGGAATATGAGAAGCTATACAATGAGGATATGTCATTGAAAGTAGGGTTTGAACATTTGAATGATAATGAAGTCGTAAGGTATTCACTACAACATGAATTTGATGATGAAGGATGCACTAAAATCATTTTGAGTAGAATTTATAATGGAAAGTTTTGGTTATATGACAAAGTGATTAATATAATAGCAGACCTGATCCATGAAGTAACCGATTTATCAAAACCTAGAGTTATACCATTCAATGAGAAGAATGTAAAGAAAATAGTATTGGACAACACTAAGTCATCCTACAATGGTAGAGGAATAGTGATCAGTAAGATTCAACAAGATGATGTTAGATATTTATGCAAGATCTTAACATCTAAGTTTTGTGCCAACTCTAGAGAAGATGACATGGAAGTTGGTATGATTCATGCAGCCTATTTGATGTGTTGATAAAGTTCAAGTGGATATGTGTGCAATTTTGAGAATCCAATTATTTGAGTACTTAGAAAAGATTAAGAAGACTAAGAATTCCCAGTTTAGATTCTCATCATTGATTACATATATGTTTTTCCATTTGTTGAGAAGATTTCCATTCACTATTGGAGAAGACTAGAATGATAACAGAACCACCATGGAAAGAATTAAGAGAGTGTATCTGAGATATCCCATAGATAAGGTTAATGAGAGTGTAACCTTAGTGATCAAATCATTTCATAACTTGATGAAGAAAAGATCAAGAATCCCTCAAGCTATAGTTGAGAAGTATAAAGATGAAGTATTCTTTATGGTTGACATTGACTTTACCTTTATTAAAGCAGTTGAACCTAGAGTAGAATTCATAGACCCTCTTGGTTATGAAATTTTTGAAGTTGAAGCAGAAGAATGTGTGAATAGATTGTTGAAATGTAAGTTAGATGTAAATAGCAATAGATTTGGGACTTATGAGGAGAACTTCAACTCCGTGAAGTCTATTCAAGAAGAAAAGCTATCTAAGAAGAGAGTGGAAAGAACTATAAAGAAAATTCTTAAGGATACATGTATGACAAAATAGGAATTCATAATTGCAAAGAACACGATAGCAGCACTAAGAGACATTGGACAAAAGGAAGTTTTGTCTGTTCCACCATTGTCAGCAGTTGCAGATGAGACTAGAAATTTTTAGAATGTAGTAAAAGTGGAGAAAGTTGAGAAGGAATAGGAAATAAGAAAGTCTACAAGATCTTCCACCACTCCACCTGGTAAAAGAGTAAAAGAAATGGCTACCGGACCAGGTAAGAGACAGAAGATAATAGTTGCCCTAGTTCAAAGGAAAGTATCTGAAATTAAAGATGATTAGAATACTGAAGTCAAGAAGAAGAAATGGTAATCAAAGATTAAAAAGGTAAATGAACAAATCATCAATGATGGAGACTTTTCAAAGATGAATAAGTATTATGAGCTATATAACTATTCAGAGACATTAAACTTGGAGAATGCAATTGTAAGACATATGATCCTAGTAGACAAGAAATTTGATACAATTCAAGGAAAGATACCTGATGAACTATTTGAGAAGCTAGTAAACAAGAAGAAGAGAGCAGCTAAAGAAGATAACAAGATTAGAGAGAACTTTGTGAGGAAGCTATGTGATATTAGAGATGAAGGTCACTTTAAAGAAATCATGAAAGAACTTGGTACTCATCTAAGGACAAAAAGGAGAACTATTCATATAATGGGAGGAAACTATGAAGAAATCAATAAGGAAACTAAACAAGCAATAATAAAGGTGATGACAAGTGTTGGTAAGCACTCTAGTGTAGCAGAACAAGCTATGGAAGTTGAGCACTAGAAGAGTCTCTCTCCACCACCATCAATTAACATTGAAGATGAATCAATGAATGTGGAAGGAACTAATATCACATTGGATAGTGATGAAAATCCTTTTAGTAACCTTGAGAACATTGTTGACAATTTGGCCCTAGAAGAACAAGATAGAACAATTAAAGAAGGAAGGAAGGAAACAAGGAAAGAAGAAGAAAAACAATCAGAAAATCAAGTAAATATAGAGATTCAAGGACAGAAAGAAATGCCAAGAAAAGTGGAAATCAATCCTACCCCTAAGATTGTAGCAAAGAAACCATAGTTTGAATCTATCTTTACTAACTTTGGGAAAGAAGTTGATGATGATGATCAAATGGAGTTGATCTCATCCCTGAACAACATAATTGGAAAGAACAAGAAGGTGAAAATCCTTGAAGGATCATTGCTAGAAGTGACAGAGAAATTACAAAGTGTTGTGAATAATTAGATAATAGAGGCAGATCCATAGATAAAATCTAGAGAAGTGATGAAGGCATTTGATAATGAATTCACTAATTTGTCAGGTATAGCAACAGTGAAGGCTCGGGTAGCCTATGAGGCTAAAATTTTTCTTGATATAAGTCAAAATATCAGAAATGATATCAATAATTTGGATGTATGCATAAAATACTTGAGAAGGAATCTAGACAGAGGAAAAGCTTTGTATATACAGTGTACAAATAAAAACAACCATGTATCAGAAGTGACTGAGAAGATAAGAGCAAAAGAGGTAGAAATTCAGTTGGAGGTAAATCTATTAACCAGCCCTAATGTAAAGATACTAGATATTGAGAAAAGAATCAGCAAAAAAAATGATGAAATAAGGATTCTTAATGATGAAAAAGATAGGAAATTAAGAATTAAGAAATAAGGATTCTTAATGATGAAAAAGATAGGAAATTGAGAAGATTCGCTCTTCTAAGAGAGCACATTTCAATCAAGATAAGCATAATTGAAGGACAATTGGAAGAATGTCTTTCATCCAAGACATCTTATGAGATGTTCAATTTTGCAAATCTTCATGCATGTGAGATCGCATCTTATGGTTTATGTGCACTACTTAGTGTTGCAAACACCATTAAGAAGGCATAGGAGGAGATAGAGAGCATTAAAATAAATTTTGTAGATTGTGTTGCAAACCTACCGGCTCTACAATTTTGAATCAAGGTAAACTTTTTTTAGATCATAGTTTTGGCACCCTTTTTTGTCATTGTTGTCAAAGGGGGAGTGATAGAAGAAAATTGATATATATATATGATAAGGAAGTATATTCCTAGGGGGAGTATAGATAAGATATATGGAGTTATAAGGACAATGAAGATAAAAATTTTGATGTGGCCACAATTTTGAGTTTTGAAATTTTGAGACTTAACCAATTTTCTTATATGTTCCCACCAATGACAAAGTGGGAGATTGTTGGAAATTTGGCTGAGTTAGATATCTATATGTTGTCATTATGGAAACATGTGATCTATGTGAAGACCACATATGACAAAGAGCAAGTATGATAGAGCGCAGAGCAAAATTGTCTAAGTGTAAGCAGCATTTTCCTAGTGTAACCAGAGATAGTTTTGATTGGCGATGTTGATAGAAGTAAGTTCAATGCTTGTGCACTTGAACATGGATACTATGATGTATATTCAAGACTCACCTAAGATTGAAATTTTTTATGGCATGTACGGAAGAAGTTATTGCAGAATTGCCAGAGACAGTGTTAAAGCCGACAGGACAGAGAAGAAGACAAAATTGGTAAATAGTTAAGGGATTATTTTGTTTATCAAAATAATGTCTTAATCATATAAAGGGAAGACATCCTAGATGTTAACCCTTGGGCAGCACATGTTAAAATGTATTTTATAAAGTGCTTTATGTTTAGTAAAGCTAACTGTAAAAGTTACTATTCCTAATAACTTGTATAAATGTAAGACATATGAAATGCAAAGTATATAGATGAACATATGTATGCGAAAGATATTGATGCGAAGTTATGAAATTCAAGAAAGAAGTATAAGGTTATGTACCTTGCCCTATTTTTGTAATCAAGAATGCCCTATTTTTGTAATCAAGAATTATTGTACATTACATGTTTCGGTAGTGGGCTCATCTTGTAATCATTTCATTTTGTACTACCAACTCTCAGCAAGGTTGAGCCTTCTAATAAGGCCTAGAGTCCCTTAATCAGGACTAAGACACTATATATATGTAACAGGATCCTAACAGGGTCAACATCCTTAACAAGATACTTTTGATTAGTGGATCTTTGTGGGTATCATCCCCGTCGAGGATTTACCTTGGCCAGGGTTTCCTCGAGAACAAATAATGTGTTATGAGTTCATTTGCTTTACTGTTATGCATGTTCTTTAGTTTACTCTGTTATGCAAGTATTAAGTTAATCTATTACATCCATAATTGGGCAAAAGTAAAAGTTTGTAGAATACTGATTCACCCCCCCCCCCCCCCCCCCCTCTCAGTATTCCCTATTTCTAACAGTAACATCATGGAGAAACCAAGGAGGAAACATTAGTGAAAATCCTCAATAATAGATAGCATACAAATAAAAATATCATTAAGCACAGCTCAGTCATTTTAATTTAAGCATAGTGTAATAAAAATAAACATAATCAGTGACTCGCTAGGACTCATACCTGTAGGTGAGAAATATCACACAATCCTAGACTGCACACAAAGCATTGACTCAAGGTAACATATTTGATAAGTGTTGAGAAATGCTCAATGTTAAAGGAAGTGTTGAGAAACACTATTTGGGATAGTGCTGAGAAACACGGATGTGAGTTACTAAGAAAACACCATCGCACACCAAAGGAGAATATAGTTAATGTCCCCTAGCCCTAGACAAAGATCAATCTCAAACCAAGGAGATTGGAGATGGAAGTCAAAAGGGGTTCAGAGCACAAAGCGACAAGCTGATAGATATAAGTGCATGGGTTTCAAGTAGCACATGTTTCCAGGTTTTTACCACTTGGAAGATTTTTATATTTTTTTCTACCATGACACCTATTTCCAGGTTTTCATCAAGGCACTTTTTCTTGTTTTCCAAATTTTTTTGTATTTTTTATATGTTTTTATTTTATTTTAATATTTTTTTTGGTTGATACATAAAAGTGCTTGTTTGCCAATTTTTCACTAAGATGATCATTTTTTCAAGACTTTGTCTACTTTTTAGGATTTTTTCAGGATCATATATCAATTTTATGATTTTTTCAGGACATTTAGATATTTACAAAAGCTTTTGGAGCATCATGCATAGAATCTCTTCAGATGAAGGATGTTGATAGGTTCAGGGAGTTGATCTCCTTCAAGTGTAGAAAGATGATAAACACCAGATCCAAAATCAATAGTAACTATGTAGGGACCCAGCCAATTTGGCTCAAATTTCCCTTTTTGTGCTCTATTTTGTTGATTTTTAGGATTATCTGTCAAGACGAGGTCTCCAACCCAAAGTTATCTAGAATGAACCTTTTTGTTATAACTTTGTGACATCCTTTTCTGATATACCCTCATGTGATCAAATGCAACTCTTCTATGCTCATCTAAAAGTTCTTTTTCTTGTGTGCACATAATTCTATAGTCATCATTTGTGATAAGGCCTTTCAATGAAACTCATAAGGAAGGTATCCCAACCTCAAGAGGTAAAATAGTCTCAGATCCATAAAGAAGTGCAAAAGGGGTAGCTCCAATAGGTGCACAAATACTAGTTTTGTAGGCCCATAGTGCAGGGTTAATTTATAAGTGTCAATCTCTTCCTAACTTGTTAACTATTATGTGTAATATTTTCAACAACATCTTATTAGAAGCTTCAGCTTGACCATTGCCTTGAGGGTAGTAGATTTAAGACCAATGTTGTTTAATCTTAATTTCTTACATAATTGCTTAAGATCCTTGTTCTTAAATTGTCCTCCATTATCAGTAACTATAGAGGAAAGTATGCCATAGAGACAAATGATATGATTAAGTATGAACAAAGACACTTATTTCTCAGTAGCAGTCAAGAGAGGACCAACTTCAACCAGTTTTGTAAAATGATATATTGTAGAAATGATAAACTATGTCTACTAGATGAATTAGGATGTATTTGACCTACCAAATCAAAAGCCTAGTACTAAAAAGGCCAATGTATAATAGAGGGAATGAGTTCCCTTCCTAGAACACAAATCAAATTCCCATGTATCTGATACTTCTTACAAGACTTAGCATAGAGCACAGCATCTATTTTCATATTAGGCCAATAATAACTAGCCCTAAGTAGTTTTTGAGCTAGCGCAAGACCATTAGAGTGAGACCCACATATGCCATCATGGACTTCAGCTAATGCACATTCAAACTCATCTTTCTCTAGACACCTAAGAAGAGGTCCATCTAGGTCCTTCCTAAACAAGTCACTAAGGATGAGGGTATAGCAGGAAGCATTGTGAAAGAGTTGTCATTTTTTATTATGGGTTAAGTTATCAAGAATGATTTGGTCATGTAGGTAAGAGTAAATTGTAGCATATCAGGAGGAATCATGACCAATTATAGTGCATATGACATGGTTTTTAGGGAAATCATAGAAAGGGTAATGTAGTTCTTCCACCAGGAATTGAAATTTAGACTCATGTTCTTCCAATTGTAAGATAGAAGATAAAGTAGTCATAGCATCAGTCACTCTATTTTCTGCTCTAGGGATTTGCTGGAATGTGACGAAAGTGAATTAATTCTTGAGATCATCAATCATCTTCATGTAAGGAAATAGTTTCTTATCTTTGGTTTGATAGTCATCATTAGTTTGATTTATGATAAGCTAAGAGTCTCCAAAAATATGGAGTTAAATAATTCTCCATTAAATGGCTAGTTTAATCCCCTTTGTCAAAGCTTCATATTCTGCTATGTTGTTTGTGCAAGGAAATAACAACATGTATGACTTTGGAATAGTATAACCATGAGGTATGACAAGTAAAATACCAGCTCCATCACCATTCTATGTGTGAGATCCATCAAAGAACATCTTCCATGTTTTCTCAGTCATATACATAATAGATAAATTAGGAAAGTCAATCTGCATAGGAGTATCACCTTATAGAGGAAATTCAGCAAGTTGATCAGCAATTGCTTGTCCTTTTAAGGCCTTATGATCAACATACTCAATGTCAAATTCAAAGAGAATCATCATCCATTTAGCTAGTCGACTAGTAAGAGTAGCTTTACTTAGTAAGTATTTCAAAGGATCAATCTTTACTACAAGTTGTGTAGCATGTGCCAGCATATAATGTCTAAGTTTTTGAGATGCAAATACCACTACAAGGCAAGCTCTTTCAATGTTGGTGTAATTGATCTCATAAGTTACTAATGATTAGTTGATGTAGTATTAGCTCTTTCTTTTTCATGCTCATTTTTTTGTGCCAATAATGCTCCCAAGGATGTAGTTGTAGTTGAGATGTACAAAATAAGAGGTTTCCCTAGGATACGAGACATTAAGATTAAGAATTTTTTCACATTCTTTATTCCATATACATGTATCTCCTTTATGTAGATTCTTATTGAAAGGTTGATCTCTATCAACAAGTTGTGATATGAACCTCCTGATGGACTGAAGGCACCTTATAGACTCCTTAATTGACTTATCTTCTTTGGATGAGGCATCTCCATTATACCTTGAACCTTTGCAGGGTCAACCTCAATTCCTTTAGCTAAAATTATGTATCCAAGTAGTTTTCCCGAGGTGACTCCAAAAGCACATTTCTTAGGATTTAATCTGAGTTGAAATCTTCCCAAGAACACCTGCATGCAAAGACTGCTACAAGAATGAAGACAGAAGAGAGACAGAAAGCTATGGCGGCCAATAGGCCAGAGACTGCAAAACCATGTTGCCAGAAATAAGCTTCTATTAACAATGATGAAAATAATACAATCTCCTTATTGAAATGAAAGAAGTGAATCCTTATAAAAGGAAACACGAAACCCTAAAGGCTAAAACCCTAAAGAATTATAAAGCGCCTAAGTGAAACTTAAGCCTAGAGTATGATAAACTAATAATTAAATGATTTAATTATTAGCTAACATAAGACTACTCTAACAGAGATAACAAGAGGACCTAAGGAAAGGTTGAGTTATGTGATACTTCAATGGGTACTTTCAATTAGTTGGCACATTGACAAGGTAATATGTTGTTTATCTTTAACACTAAGTGAAGAAGTCAATAGATTTGAAGCATAGGCTTAACCAAGAAAAAGAGAATAAATTTAGTTTAAGCTGAGTGATGTTAGTGTCGACTGAGTGTTAGTATATGCTAAGAAAATCTATTGTCGATCGAGCATCAGTAATTATCAAGTGACAGATAATTAACCGAGCAAAGATAGTGTTTACCAAGAAGGAAAGTTTTAGCAATGACCGAGATATCTAGTAATGATCAAGGAGATGAACACAGTATTCATCGAGTGTTAATAATTTATAGTTTGTGAAAGAATTGAGAATCTCAACTGACATAGTCAAATTCAGAGGATATGTAAAATGTGTTGACATTATTAATGAATGATATAGAGCATTTAATGCATGGTAAACCATGTTATTATGGATTCAAGGAGAATTTTGAAGATGTATCTAGAAGGAAAATAAAATGATGTAAGGATTCAATGAATTTGACCTAAACCTAAGATCTACGGAAGAGATTAAGTGGAAAAATATTAATCTACCTAATCAAGGAGGTATAAGGATGACCTAATTGTGAGGTTATACAGAGAGTAGAAGAGGTTGATGTTATTGATTGATGAATCTGAGAAGAAGGCTAAGGAGAAGTTGTGAAGAGATGAACAAAGTTGTGGTGATTTCTTGAAGAGAATTTTTTAGCAGATCATAGATGGAGATGGAAATCAAGGTTAGTTAGTAAATCAGCATATGAGTGTAGTGTATCTATATTTAAAAATTGATTTTTATATTTCAGATCAGAACCTATTGTTACTTTATAACCATTATATCAGTTAAAATCCTTTAATCAAGGTTGACCTAACAGTCATTGTGTAAACCCTTTAAACAAGGTGACATTCTAATGGAATGTTCTTAAGCCCTCTAACTATGCCACTCTTAACAAGGTGATTAATATCTTTAACAAGGTCACAGCTAATAGTGTGTATTGTAAAACTTTAATAGGGTTGGCTTCTCATAGAGCTCACTTTAGAAGAGTGAAAATCAATAGCATGTTATAGGTAGTTTTTCCCAAATTGGGTTTCTGCATTAAATCCTGGTGTTATACTTGTGTGAATGTTATTTAATGTGAATGATGTTGAAAGTTTTATATTCTTCAAGTTTATTACTTTTAAATAGTGGACCACAAGTTTTATGTCAATGATATATGCTATAGAGACCAAGTGAATTATTGATTAGATCTAAATTTGTTGAAGAGCTATAAAGTTGAATTGGTACATCTAGACCTGAGGATAACTAATTCACCCCCCTCCCCTCTCAATTATTCTAAACCATTCTAACAATTGGTATCAGAGTTGTTGGTGCTTGTAGAGAAAAAATTTAAAGGTACTTGAAGCTAATGATCAAGATGTACAAAAAGGAGGTACCAAATATGAACAAGGAGAACTTCCTTGCATGGTAGAGTTTGATGAAATTGCACCTAGCTGGTATTGGTGATTCAGCTAAATACTATGTGGAAAATGATTGTGTAACACATGTTTCACCTTTGACTGCTGAGGAGATGAAAGAAAAATAAGAACACAATTAGGAAATGTTGGAGATTGCATCTACCCTAAGCTATCCTAAATTTGAAGACATCAAGGAGTGTACTAATGCAAAGCAAATATAGGACACTCTAGCAGCTATCTATGGTAAGGACAAATACTATGTGGAAAATACTATGGTGATTCGGCTAAATACTATGTGGAAAATGATTATGTAACACATGTTGCACCTTTGACTGCTGAGGAGATGAAAGAAAAACAAGAACACAATCAAGCAATGTTGGAGATTGTATCTACCCTAAGCTATCCTGAATTTGAAGACATCAAGGAGTGTACTAATGCAAAGCAAATATGGGACACTCTAGCAACTATCTATGGTGGGGACATAAATGAACTAAGAGCCAAATCTGAAATTTTGGGAGGTAAGTTTGATGAAATGAAAATGCAAGGAGGAAATATTGTTCAGTATTGTGGTATAATTAAGGAGGTGGTAAATTCTATTAGAGGAGCTAATGGAAACATTGATGATGAAATTTTTATCAGTAAAGTGTTGAGAACTTTGCTTCCTATCTATGCTATTAGAGTGTCTGCAATAGAAGAATCAAGATGTAATCTTGGTAATGTCCTAACTTTAGAAAGTCTTGTTGGAAAGCTTACTGCTTTTGAGCTGTCTAATTTTGATAATTTCACTATTCACAATATTGAATCTACATTCAAGTCTCAAATGGTTCTTCATAAGTCTAAGAAGGGAAAAGAAAGATGTGTGAATAGTGACAGTAACAGTGACAGTGATAGTGATACTTATGATGATGGCCTTGAGGCACTTATGGCTAGAAGGCTACAGAGAAGAAAAGGAAAATTCAAAGGTAAACTTCCTATAATCTATTTTTCATGTAACAAAGTTGGTCATATTCTAGCAAGACGCCCTGACAGGACTGACAAGGATGAAAGAAGGGAAAGAAAGTACAAAGACAAAAGAAATAACATAGATCATAGAAGGTACAAAGACTACAAAGACAAAGGTAAGAAAACTTGTTATATTATTGAAGAGGAAATTGATAGTGAAATTAGTGAATCTGATGAATGTGATATAGAGGTTGTTTATGTTGCTATGAAAGATGATTCTGATGAAGATGAGAAAATTACACTTATTTCATATGTGAGTAAAGGTGATAAATGGATTATTGATAGTGGTTTCTCAAATCACATGACTGGTGATAAAAGTAAGTTTAAAACCCTAAATCATTACAAAGGTATAAGTGTTAAGTTTGGTAATGATGCACCATGTATTGTGAAAGGAAATGGAAAAATAAGATTAACTAATAAGATCATATGTGACAATGCTTATTGGGTGTGGAGAATAGACAAGGGGTAATTTGTTCTATCTAGACCTATCTGAAGAAAGATGTTTGTTTTCACAATTTGATGATGTATGGTTATGGCATAAGAGGTTGTGTCGTGTAAACTTTGACAATTCGGTAAATATTAGTAAGGTGAAGAAAGTCAGAGGTTTGCCAAAATTGAAGAAACTTGATAATGTAATATGTCAATAGTGTCAATTGGGAAAAATGACAAAGTCTAGTTTTAAGAGCATGACACATACTTATGACAATCTTTTGGAATTGGTTCATACTGACTTTTGTGGACCTATGGATGTGAAAAACTACTATGGTGATAAGTATTTCATTTTGTTTATTGATGACTATTCTAGAATGATGACTATGATATTTCTAAAAGATAAATTTGATGCATTTCAGTTGTTTAAGTTGTATTTGGAAAAAGTTGAGAAAAAAATAGGTAAAAGATTGAAATGCTTGAGATCTAACAAAGGAGGAGAGTTTATATCAAATGAGTTTAATATATTCTACAATGATAGAGGAATAAAGAGATGGATGTATGCACCAAGGACACCTCCATAGAATGGTATAGCATCTAAAGAAGAAATAGATCAATTATGGATTGTGCTAGAACACTGATGATAGAGAAGAATGTTCCACAAAAGTACTAGAGAGAAGATGTAAGTATAGCTATTTATACCTTGAACTGAGTACAAATCAAGAAAGGTACTAATGCTACACCTTTTGAGCTATGGTATGGATATGCACCTAATGTGAAGTATTTTAAAGTCTTTGGAAGTAAATGTTATATACTGAAAGACAATAAGAATGGAAAACTTGATGCTAAAAGTGATGAAGGCATATTCCTAGGATATTCCACTAAGAGAAAAGCTTACTGTGTGTGTGAATTTTGTACCTAATTGTAGACACAACATTTTAGTAAAACATTAGAGGTTAGCAAAAACCGAAATCTGCAAGTAATTGAAACTATGTTAACCAGGTGATTTGCTACCTTCTGGTAGGTGCAAGTATGATGTTCTCAGATTGAAATCAAGATCAGTGACAATGCAACACCTAAATGAAGGATTTGAATGCAAAGAATGAAAAACTGTATGAATGCAGATTAATCTATATTTTTGTATTTTCTGTGCAATAAGAATGAGAAACTTAATATGAAACTAAATTAAAATGAATGATAATGATATTGAATGCAGCTTTAATCTAAGAATGCTATGAATGATATGAAAATCTATGATATGAAACTATGCCAAAGCTAATGATCAACTATGAAAGATCTCACAAATCGCATGTCGCAAGTGTTCAATCCTTCAATCGCCAATTCGCTAGAGTAATTATGCAAATTAAAGTGTTCCTAATTATGAAGAGTTGAGCCTTGATTTTATAGAAATTCAGGGCTTTGGGGATGCAAGAGAAAAGCCATAAATCACTCTTGATAAACTCAGGTTGATTTTTGAGTTATCAAAAAATTAAGAATAAATAAACTCATAAAATCATGCAAAAGCAGTTTTTATCTCAAAATAGAGTTTAGTTCTCTTTTTCAACTCATCATCAGATGTTGAGTTTCAATTTTAAAATTGATTGTTAATTTCTAGTTGCTTCCTTTTCTGATTACGCATGATTTAATATGAATTAATTTAATAAATAAAGTGATTTATTCTCAACTTAATTGATTTTAAAATTAAAACAATTGATTTATGGGTTAATCAATTATTAAATCAAACTTTTTTTCAAAAACTATATTATTAAATATTGACAACTAACTTTAATTAATTAAATAGGAATTTAATCAATTAGTCATAAGATTTTTTATTTATTGTCAAAATTAAATAATACAATTTAGGAATAAATATAATTAAATGTAATTAAATAATTAAGTGGCAGTATTAAATCTGATTAATTAAATATTCAGAATATTCAATTAATCAAACTTTAAGATAAATAAGATTTATCGCCAAATAATCATTAAATTAAAGATAATTAGGATAAAATAGGAATATTTCTAGGAATATTCACTGTTGCAGAATTTAGGATAAAATCAATTAAATTTGATAATGTGCAGATGTGCCTTAGGTTAGGACTTTTGTATCAATTTTGTTTGATTTGTTGATTTAGGAGGTTAATGAACCTATAGCCCATTTTTGGGGTATTACACTTACAAGTGTTTGAATTCTAACACTAACAAGATTGTGGAAAGTGCAAATTTTAGTGTTGATGAATATGCAGAAAAGAATGAAGTTGAGTGAAAGAAAGAACCTAAAGATTACAGATCTTTTGTATACGTGGAAGAAGGAGAGGCTAGTAATGCACCTAAACCAGATGTTGAACAACAACATGAACCTGTCGAGCCATAGCAAGAAAATGTCAAGAATCGGGAGGATGTTCCTCAACAATCAAAATAAGAGTCAAAGAATCTACAAGATGAACCTGAAGATCAAGATCAAGATCAAGGAGAAAGGAAATCTAAACTACACAAGACATTGTATGGATTAAAGCAATCCCCCAGAGCATGGTATGAGAGATGGCATAATTATCTGATAAAGATTGGATTTGTAAGGACAAATGACAACAACAATCTGTATTTGAAGACTGAAAAAGGTAAAGGAATATTGTTAGCTAAAATTTTTGTTGATGATATTATATTTGGAGGAAAAGATGCCCTATTTCAAACCTTTTCAAATGAGATGCAAACTAAATTTGAAATGTCTATATATATTACTCAATCTAAGTATGTCAAAGAGATACTAAAAACTTTTGGTATGGAAGATTCTAGACCAGTAAGTACACCTATGGCTACTCGATAAAAATTATCAAAAACTAATGATACAGTTGAAGTCAATCAAACCCTGTATAGATCTATGATTGGAAAGTTACAATATGTTGTCTATAGCAGACCAAATATTTCCCTAGTAGTTGGGATTATTGCAAGATTTTCTACAAATTCTAAAGAGAGCCACATGATGGTAGTGAAAAGGATATTGAGATATCTAAAAGGTACAAAGGACTATGGATTGTATTACAAGAAGAATGATAAGTTTGAACTGAAAGTTTACACTGATATAGATTGGGCAGGAAATGTGGATGACAGAAAGAGTACAAGTGGTGGCACATTCTTTCTAGGAAATAGATTAGTCTCTTGGACAAGCAAGAAATAGAATTGTATTTCCCAATCTACAGCAGAAGTTGAATATGTAGTAGCAGTAGTGAATTGTTCAAATTTAGTATGGATCAAGAAATTGTTAAAAGATATGAAGGAGGAAATCACTGAGTCGGTTGTTATTTTCTATGATAACACATGTGCTATTAACATATCAAACAATCATGTTATGCACACTAAGACTAAGCATATTGCTATCAAGTATCATTACTTGAGAGAGTTAGTTCAAGACAAAGAAGTGAGATTGGAATATGTGAATACAAAGGAACAATTAGCAGATATATTCACAAAAGCATTACCTAAAGATGCTCATGAATACCTTAGAGGTAAATTAGGGGTGATTCTCCTAACTAAGGCTACCTGGAAACTGTAATACCCCAAAATTGGCACCTTATAATTTCAATCAATTTTGGTGCATTTCTTTAATTTTACATAATCAAAGTCCTATTTTACTAGGCAATTTTCTCTCTCCTACCTGACTTTATTTGACTTGATGTCAATTGCAAAAACCCTAATTTGCATTAATCTCACACTATAATTAATTCCTAAGTATTCAACTTTATTAGCTAAATAATCCCTATGATAAATTGATTTAATTCTAAAGTCCTAAGTGTTTTAAATTAAATTAAAAATCCACCCTCTTTAGCTAATACACATAAAAGAAATTAATATTACTTGGTTATTCGAATGGATTATCTTATTTGGATTTAATAATTCAAATTACTCGAAGAGTCACCCATATGTGGCAATAATTCATTCTTTAATTAAGTAATTCCTCAATATTTGTCTCAATTGGGAATGAAGAGTCAACCATTTCATTTCAAGAAACCCTTCATTCTCTCCTCGGGCTTGCCTATACTATAGACCTTCTTCCTCATTCAAAAAAAAGGCAATTGTGAGAGTAATAAAACTATAGCCAATTTTAGTCTCAATTCTCATATTTTTCAAGCTTTCATTGCAATTAGTTTAATTCTCATTTAGATTTGATTGCATTCTCATACTAGCATAATCTGCTTATTGTTATTAGTTTAATTTGCACATTTCCCTTCAAGTTCTTATATTAATTGCATCCTCATTCTTAGATTTAATGGCATATTCATCTTAGCTTAATTGCATTTTGTTTATCTTTTCAATCTTTTAAATCCTTCATCTTAGTTTGGTCTAATGGTTGTTGGCTCTCCAATCTGAGAGTAATTTAACACCCTGACTAATTAGGAGGCAACAGGTTGATTCACTATGAATTTGTGAATTAAGTAATCCATACTCATTTTCATAATTTGATTTGTGAGCAATGACTATGTTGTGTCTATGGCTGGATTAGAGGTCCACGTTCAGCTATAAACATTTTGGCACCCACCGTGGGGCAAAAAAGTTCATTTCTAGCCTCATCAATCTCAAATTTTTTTTTTTGAATTCTAAACTCTATTGTGCGTCCATACTTCTCTATGTATGGAATTTCACATGAGATTCCAGAGTGTACCATGTGATGATTTTCTCCCACTAGCACTTTGTTGTGTGAAGAAACACTTTTGTCATGTAGGACCGTGTACTTTCTCACGTGTAGCATAGTACTTCCTTGCATGAAGTTTTACTGTCAAACATTTAATTTTTCCAGATTCTACAATTTACTATTATTTTTCCTAACATCTACTTTCCGTTGTTGATTTCATATTTCTATTTTCTGCTACAGTGTAATAGTGGTTTGCAGGTGGCTTGTCCAAGATCATCAAAACCTTCTAACAGTTTGCTTGCAGGATAGTTGTCGAAGGCATTTTTAAAACGTTGTGCATGTTTACTATTTTTCATTCACATAGTCTAAATAGGGCTCCGTTAAAATTTCTTAAGTGTCCTAATAGCAAAGTAGGGGAATTGGCTCTTCATTACATGGAAGTGATGCCCATGAATGAAATCGAGACCCAGATGTTGCTAGAATGATGGATACCTGGGGAAGTGGGGAAAGGTAGTGAATCTTTAGCACTTCTACTTGTTAGGGGACTATGCTCTTCTCTCTTTGAGAGAACCAAAAACCCAAAAGCTTGTAGATTTGGTGGAGTGAAGCTAACTCGGTGATGAATATTCTTGATATGTTTGGGTAAGGTGAAGAGGTAGAGAAGTATTCTCTTCTCTCTTTGAGAGAATCAGAAAATTTGACCCTCGAATCCGAGCCAAGTTGTGTCACCTTTAGAGGGTCTGCCAGAAGTTGAACCTCTGAGAACAACCCAAGTGAGTACACACCTATCACCGATGATTCCACCTCACTATAATAAAGGATGCTTTGTTGATTCTAAAGACTCCAAATCCATGTTAGCTTCCTTCTCATGATTTTGACTATCATCTTGAGAAGGCCTTGTCTGTTGTACTGAGTGGTGCCACTCCTAGCCCTTCTTGCGTGGGTGTATGACTTTCAAGTGTTGGTGTGGCTATGAGGCCATAGCCCTATATTAGGGGCACCAAAGGTTAGTGTGAACAGAAGCCCACTAAAAACTTTCCCTAGTTAGTTGCCTACCTAGTTCACCTCTGAAAGGAGTCATAATCTTTGTGCATGGAGGGGGAAGAATATCTCCTGTAGATTCCCACCATAGGCATGCACCTGGATGCTTGAAGGTGGTATATGACACTGGCCCCTTCCATAAGGGTAACCTTTGAACATATACTATTGATTCCTTGGAAACACCAAAAACACGGGTGCCCTCTAGGGGGTGACATGGTTGTGTGAGGTGCACGCGTGCACATAAGCAGTGGAGCAAAGGTTTTGTCTTCTCACCATTTTTTTTGTAGGGATAACTATGTGTTTGTTATCGAGTCTTAAACTTGTCTATCATGATTAAACAAAGACTCCCATGATACTACCAAGTTGCTTTTTCCTTGGTAGGTATGTTTACGACTACTTCTTGTGTCACCATTGCTTGATCAAACCTTCATGCTTGTAAACAAATGCTTGAAACCTTCAAACTAAGATTGTTGATAAAGCTGTCCTTCAAACCTGTTTGGAAACTGGATTTCCTATCTGAGAACCATTTATGCTGTGTCCTGAAACTTGTCTTTTATCTCAAAATTTGTGTTGAACTATCGAACACTATCTTTTTCCCGTGTGAAGTTTCAGAAACTGAGTATTTCCTCATGCGAGATTTCATTCTCTCGCACAAAGCCTGACATTTTCTCACACAACCCTACACTTTCTCATGTGAGCCTGTACCTTGTTTTCAAAAATAGTGAGCTATTTTTGGTTGACTGGTCAAACTTCTACCCAATTTGGTTTTTGTCTGGGATCTATCTACTCTTTTTCCTATTGTTTACCATCAGAAACTAAGTGTATCAAACTAAGAATCAATTGATTATTGCTTTGAATCATGTTTTCTCTCATTTGTTCATCATATCTCTTTATGTTTTTGTACCTCACATTGCGATACTCTTATCTTGGCTATTCTAGCCACTCTTTTGATTCATACCAGGTCCATCTTGCATCTTGGCTATTCTAGCCATTTATCTCCTTTTCGCTATCTTAGAGACAAAGTTTTAGCTTTACCCTGAGGCTTCTCTCGTCACATCTTCATCTATGACTATCACAACTAGAAATGGAAAAACTTATCCCATTCAGAATACTGGTCAAGGTAGAGACAAACCTCATAATCAAGAAATAGATCATCCTCAATCTGTTGTGAAATCTAAGCTTTGTGAAGGATCCTCAAGTTCCTTGTTGAGTACTTTGAAGGATAGCCCATCTCAATCATCATATTTGGTGTTCCAAGAGTGTTTTAATCCATTGTTTCACATGTAATCTAATTTCTCATTCCAAGAACAGGACAACTCATTCTTCCAAAAAAACTCATTGTTTCATAACTTTGGAAGACCACTTCCTCGAACTGGTCCTATTATCAAATCTATTGACCCTGCTAAAGATAGTGACTTATTTGAACCTATTGATCCTCTTGATCCTATTCACACACCAAAATTTACCTTAGCAAAACCTTTTTGGCATTGTTCATATCATTTCACTGAGTCTTCATTTGTTGTGCAGCCCTACGTTAACAAGATGGGAGATCCATTTGACTTCCAACTAGGAAATACAGTCAAACTCATAATCAATCTCAGAATAGCCAATATCATGGTCAATCTTCTAATGACCAATGTCATGCTCAACCTCAAAATGAGCAACATCATGGTCAATCTCAACATGACCAAAATCAGTCTCACAATGATGATCAATCTCAAAACAAACCTCAAGGTGCTCAACCAGCATACCTCTATCGTCCTCCTCCATATGACCAAAATGAAGATGATCACAACAAGACCAAATCCCAAGAATCTATGAGATTCTTGGTAACGAGGATGATGTAATAACTCAAAATGATATAGTTGGTGCTAAAGCTAACAAGAGCCTCATCAAAATGATGGAAATCATCCTTTTAGAGGAAAAGGAAAAGTACTTTCTTAAGTTGGCTCAACAAGGGGCCAAGCTACCTCCAAATTACCAAGTTGAAACACTTGTAGCTAAAGAGGAAGAGACTGAAACCACTAAGCTACAAAAGATGATTCAAAATATGCAAGATCAGATTAGTCAACTTGCAAAGGAAAAGGATAAGCCGACACAACAATTTGCAATGGACAGTATATTCCCTTTTTCATTTGACAAAAGTATTCACATGCCTCCTTTTCTAAAAGGAGTGGAGTTGCCCAAATATGACAATTACATGGGTACAACCAATCCCCAAGATCATTTGAGGGAGTTTGGTGCTTTGTCCATGGAATTGATGCACGATCAAACTTATCTTATGAGACTCTTTCCCCGCAGCTTAGGAGGGTCAGTCATGGAGTGGTTTTGCGATTACCTCCTGAGATTAAGACTTTTGATGAGATCACTAATTTATTCCTTCAACA
This sequence comes from Chamaecyparis obtusa, assembly GCA_027943335.1. NCBI lineage: Eukaryota > Viridiplantae > Streptophyta > Pinopsida > Cupressales > Cupressaceae > Chamaecyparis > Chamaecyparis obtusa. The sequence goes on from BSBK01004283.1 coordinate 384,572, forward strand.
TTATTCCCACAACATTCAACATTCTATCAATATCCATGATTTGTGTAATCTGAAGCAATGACAGGGAGAGGCTTTCTTGTCTTTTCTCCAAAGGTGGAGATAAATTTGCATGAAGTATCCTCACAAATTACCTAAATCTGAGAAACTTGACATCTTTTTGGACAATCTTGTCCTAGATTTCAGATATCAAGTGGAACTACAAGGTCCTTTGACTTTTGACAACATGATCAAATAGGCTTTGAGGATAGAGGCCTTTATGGTTAAGAAAGGAGAATTAACTTTGAATAAGGATAATAAACAAGGATAAAGGAAAGATTGTCAACAAAAATAGAGATGTTGTAAATGATGGAGTGGTTGATAATGTCACCACAAAGCCTTCAAAGCCTATTTTTAATCTTACTTCCAGTATACAAGTGGCTAAGGCTATTGAAAAAAACACAACCAATAATTAGCAAACTTCAAGATTTTCTAAGAACAAACCTTGGGCCTCTTGACCCAAGAATGAATTCACTCCTTTGGGAGAGCCTCTTGATGTGGTCTATAAAACTCTTTTGTAGAATCAAGTACTCACTCCTTTGGAAAAATGTCCTTATGACCCACAACCATGACCTCATTGGTGGAATGATAATGAATATTGTGACTATCACAAAAAAATTGGTCGTAAGACTTCTATTTATTTTTAGCTGAAGCATAAGGTCCAAGATCTCATTGATAATAGTGACATTCTTTTGGATAACCATAAAAAGAATTTGGATCATCAGGCATTTATGGATCCTTTCCCTCCTCATGAGAAAGGTGTGTTGGAGATTTGCCAGCAGACCAATACTGACTATATGTTTGTCATTGATGACAACATATAGAAAGTAGCATGTGTGGAAGTCTTATGTATTAAGCTTTCAATATATGTAGCATGGACATGATATCAGCATGATATCATGGGCACAGAGGTTAACTGTTAGTACAGACAGTTATATAGCAGCTTGTGTCAGCAATGTTCTTGACAGAGTAACAGATAGTGTTCTGTGTATAGTTGTTCGTACAATTATCATGGAGCCTTGCACTCTTGGATATGTTTTTATGACATGTTAGTGATGTTAAGTTCATGGACATAGGGTCTGATGATGAATGCAAGTGGAGTTATGTAGACTCTATTTGCCAATAGCAGTTTCCTATGTTTATTCAGGAGAGCCGACAGAGATTTTATTGGTTCTTGAGTTGTGCCTATCTTTAGGGTATGTTCCCTTGGATTTATGCTTGGAGAAGAGTTATTGATGTTTTGTTAAGAGGGCATGAGTTAATTCATCTTGAGGAGAAAGATCCAGTTGTTTTGGTAGAGTCGACAGTGTGTAGCGTGCGCCTACAATTATCTTATTAAGATAGGTCCCAGAATATGTTGCGTGCATAGTAGAGCTGACAGAATGTTTTTTGGAGTTTGTTATGGTTTCTCTATTATGATTTCAAAGTGGTTCTAACAAGCTGACTTGATTATATCATTTAGAGGAAAGATATTTATAGGTAGTCATTTGTGATTGCTTGAGTGTGGTTCATGGTTGATGCAAAAGAATAGAGTAGAGTGTGAGAGTTGTAAAACCATCAAAGGAAGGTCTATGTGACCAAGTAAAGTGTTTGTGTTATTCATTGGAACTGATCTAGATAGCAGGTCAAAGGGCAGTTCACCAAAGATCTAGATATAGTGTGTATCTATTATTCCAAAGGTTGTAGCCTTTGCCCCTTTGAGCAGTGAGCTCTCGGATAGTGCATCCTCTCCCCTAACAAGGACAATTGTAAAAGACTCTAATAGGGTCTGACCCTTGACTAGGTCTACTATACTTAATATATTGTAAAGTTACTCCTAATAGGGTAAAGGATCTTCTAACAAGGATCATTATACACTAGTACAGAATATTAGTGGGTATCAAGTCCCACCAAGGTTTTTACCTATTTGGGTTTCCCCATAACCAAAATATTGGTGTTGTGTTCAAGTGTTCTTTTATTGTGTTTATGCTTTATGTTTAAGTATACTTAATTGGATAAAGAATTGAAACTTATAGATAATTGATTCACCCCAACCCCCTCTCAGTTATCTCTTGGGACTATTCCTAACAATTGGTATCAGAGCCAAGTGCCTCAAAGAGAAATTTTAATAGCTTGAGATTGATCAGATGGCATACTTCAGGAAAGAGATTCCTAAGTGTGATGGAGAGAATTATCTTGATTGGAAGAACAAGATGGTGACTCATTTACAGTGCATTGCTTTTGAAGTTTTTAATGTAACTATCAAAGCAGCCAAGATTCCTACTTTAGAAGACCTTGCAAAGGATGATGCTACTGACACACAAAAGGAATTGTTTCATTATAATGCTATTTCCAAATAAGCCCTTATCAGTGCCCTATTTGATAGTGAGTTTTCAAAAATAAAGAAGGTAGACACCGCCCACAAGATATGGAAGTACCTAGCAGACATATTTGAAGGAGACAAACAAGAAAAGGATGCGCATAGAAAAACTTGGAAGAAAAGATTCAATGTATTGGAGATGTTGCCTAAAGAAAACATCAGAGCTTATAATCAAAGGATCAATGAAGCAGTTAATGGAATCAGGAACAATGGTGGAGAGATCTCAGAGGAAGATATTATGGACAAGTTGATGACTACTCTCACTCTAGAATATGAAAGCAAGATCAACATCCTTGATGAGACCATGTAGCTTACAACTAATTTCAAGAGAGAGACCTTAATCAGAAAAATCTCAGCTTTTGAGATTTCAAGATTGAAGACAGAACCTAAAAGTGAGGCAGCCTTCAAAGCATCAGTTCATGGTAAGAAATCTACAAACACTTCTGGTAATTTTGATGATGATAATGAAGAGAAAACTTTAGATGATTTTATTTCTATGATTTCCAAAAGAGAAAATAAAGGAAAAGGAAAATATGAAGGTCAATTTCCATTTAAGTGTTCATGTAATAAGATTAGTCACTTTGCATCTAAGTGTCCTACTAGAGCTAGAAAGTTCAACAAGGATTACAAGCCTAAGTACTCTAAGGAATGTTACTTTGCTGGAGATGGAGTTTCAAATGAAGATTCAGGTGAAGAAGAAATTGGATTCATTCCTATTGTAGACAAAATGAATAGTAAGTCAATTCCTAAAGATGAGAAAGTGAATCAAGAGCTAGCATTGATTTCCCAAGCAGATATAAGGACAGACTGGATTATAGATAGTGGTTGTTCACATCACATGACAGGTGATAAAGGTAGATTTGTACATCTGGACAAATACAATGGTGGTATGGTCATATTTGGAGACAACACTCCTAAACCAATAGTTGGTAGAGGAGCCATCACCTTGGATGGAAAGAATAGTATTGATGATGTTCTATATGTTGATGGTTTGAAACATAACCTTCTCAGTGTTGGACAGTTACTTGGAAAAGGATATCAGTTGGAGTTCAAAGATGACAAATGCATCATTAAAAACAAGGATGGTGTTATGATTGTATCAGGCTCAAAGGCAAGAGATAATGTTTTTCAACTCAATTCAGAAGCAAGTTGTTTTGTTGCTAAAGTTGATGACAGTTGGTTGTGGCATAAAAGACTATGTCATATCAATTTTGATAACATAGTAAAGATAAGCAATGTTAAGATAGTAAGAGATCTACCTAGCATAGCAAAGCTAGTTGATAGTATATGAAAAGAATATGTGATGGGAAAGCATGTGAGGAATTCATTCAGGTGCAAGCACAATTTGGCAGAGAACAAGTTGGATCCGATTCATACAGACCTATGTGGTCCAACTCAAACAAGATCTTACTATGGTGAAAGGTATTTCATTTTATTTTTTATGATTATACTAGGATGATGTGGGTTGCATTCTTAAAAGATAATTTAGAAGCATTTGATAAGTTCAAAATATTCAAAGCTAAGGTTGAGAATGAATCTGGATTAAAGATAAAATGTTTGAGAATGGAAGAGGAGGAGAATTCACCTCCGATAGATTTTATGAGTACTACGAAGAACATGGCATAAAGAGATAGTTAAGTGCACCTATAACCCCTCAGCAAAATGGAATTGCAGAGAGAAGGAATAGGATCATTCTTGATACAGTGCGCACCATCATGATAGAAGGAAAAGTTGCACACACCTATTGGAGAGATGTGGTCAATACAGTAGTCTACAGCATCAATAGAATTCAAATGAGGCATGGCACTAACAAAATACCATATGAGCTTTGGTTTTGTAATGTTCCCATAGTAAAATACTTTAGAATCTTTGGAAGCAAGTGCTACATCAAGAGAGATGAAGCAGTAGGCAAGTTTGATGCTAGAAGTGATGAAGGTATTTTCCTTGGTTACTCTACTAAAAGTAAAGCTTATAGATGTTTCAATTTAAGATTGAAAAAGATCATTGAAAGTGCTCATGTTAAGATTGATGAAAATTTCATGGTTCAAGAAAGATATCATGATTACTCACCCATGATTGAACAAGAACCCAGACCCTCCACTAGTGAGATAGTTATTGAAGAAATGTTTGACAGTATTGATGTGTTATTCAATGACCCTGAGACAAGTAAAGATGAAACTCCTAAGGTTGATGAGTTGGAATCAACTAAAGCTCTAAAGTTCACATCTAGAAACCATTCCAAGAAAGACATCATTGGAGATTAGAGCGGCAAAGTCTTAACAAGATCACAAGCAAAGAACTCATCTAGCAGTGATGCGGTATGTTTACTATCTCAGATTGAACCTTTAAGTGTTGAAGATGCTTGTAATGATTCAGATTGGCATGATGCTATGAAAGAAGAACTTGATCAAATTATTAAGATTGACACTTGGGAACTAGTCCCAAGACCTAGTGATAAGAATGTGATTGGTACAAAGTGGATATTCATAAATAAGATGAATGAAGATGGTACAGTAGTAAGAAACAAAGCAAGGTTAGTATGTAAAGGATATGCGCAAAGGGAAGGCATTGATTATTCAGACACATTTGCACCTGTGAGTAGATTAGAAGCTATTAAGTTGTTTTTAGCTTATGCTACAATTAAAAACTTGAAAGTTTATTAGATGGATGTCAAGTCAGCATTCCTGAATGGAGATTTGAAAGAAGAAGTATACATTGAGTAGCTAAAAGGATTCACCTTATCAGATAGACCTGATATGGTATGCAAATTGAAGAAGGCCCTCTATGGACTTAAGCAAGCCCCTAGAGCATGGTATGAAAGACTAGATGGATACCTAACAAAGATTGGATTCAAGAAAGGAACAATGGATTGTAATCTATTCATTAGAGATACATCTGAAGGTTTGTTACTTATAGCTATATTTTTTGATGACATTATCTTTGGAGGTAATGACAAATTTAGTGTTGAATTTGCTAAGGAGATGAAAAATGAATTTGAGATGAGTATGATTGTTCCTATCAAATAGTTTTTAGGATTGAATGTGCAGTAGACAAAGAAAGGTATTTTCATTAATCAGTCTAAGTATGGATGATTACAAGCTAGTAGGGACACCTATGATTACTAGATGTAAGCTTACAAAGGAAGATGACTCACCAGTAGTTGTTATAACATTGTACAAGTCTATGATTGGAAAACCTAATTATCTTACTTAGACTAGACCTGATATTTCCAATGTAGTTGGCATAGTTGGAAGATTTGTAGTAGAACCTAAACAAAGTCACCTCATGGCAGTAAAAAGGATATTTGGATACTTACAAGGCACTATAGATTATGGTCTATGGTCTCCTAATTCAGAAAATGTTGAGCTTCATGTGTACACTGATGCAAATTGGGCAGGATGTGTTGATGACAGAAAGAGTACATCATGTGGAGCAGTGTTTCTTGGTGATAGACTTGTCACTTGGACATGTAAGAAACAAAATTGTATTTCTCAGTCAATAGCAGAAGTAGAGTATGTTGCAGCAGCCTTGAATTATTCTACAATTATTTAGATCAAGCAGATGATAAAGGATTTTGGAATTCAGATTGATTATCCTATTGTTATTCACTGTGATAACACTAGCACTATCAATATGTCAAAGAACCCTGTGATGCATGCAAAGACAAAGCACATTGAGATCAAGTATCACTTCCTAAGAGAGAAAGTGGCAGAGAAAGAAGTCAAGTTGGACTATGTGAATACCAAAGATCAATTGGCAGACATATTCATAAAGCCCTTGCCTAAGGATACTTTTGAGTATCTCAGGGAGAAGTTGGGACTAATTCCCTTCCTTGGTTCTGCTTAGAAGAAAGAAGGAAAGGCATCAGTCCTCTGGGATTGATGGAAGGTTGACTACTCTACCTCAGGAGTAGTACCAGTGCTTAAAATGAATCACACCCTTTTCCATTGATGTCAAAGGGGGAGTAACATACAGAGTCATGAAAAATAGAAGGAGTAATATACTTAGGGGGAGCAGTATTCAGTTGTAACAGCAGTTCAGTTGAGGAAATGGAGAATGTTGAAAATATTGCAGCAGATGGAGGATTCATCTTTGGGGGAGTTTTGAAGAGGAAATGGAGAATGTTATAAAAGAAATGTTCATTTGGGTTGATGGTGGTTTTTCATTCCACATGTTTCCATCAATGCCAAAGGGGGAGATTGTTGAAGATTTTCCAGTAGGCCAGTACTGACTGTATGTTTGTCATTGATGACAACATATGGAAAGTAGCATGCGTGGAAGTCTTATGTAGTAAGATTTTATTATATGTAGCATGGACATGATATCAGCATGATATCATGGGCACAAAGGTTAACTATTAGTACAGACAGTTATATAGCAGCTTGTGTCAGCAGTGTTCCTAACAAAGTAACAGACAGTGTTTTGTGTATAGTTGTTCATACAATTATCATGGAGCTTTGCACTCTTGGATATGTGTTGATGACATGTTAGTGATGTTAATTTCATAGTTTCATGGTTTGATGATGAACACAAGTGAAGTTATGCAGTTGCTATTCGCTAGTAGCAGTTTCATGTGTTTATTCAGGAGAGCCGATAGAGATTTTATTGGTTCTTGAGTTGCACCTATATTTAGGGTATGTGCCCTTAGATTTATGCTTGGAGAAGAGATATTGATGTTTGGTTAAGAGTGCATGACTTAATTCAGCTTGAGGAGAAATATCTAGTTGTTTTGGTAGAGCTGACAGTGTGTAGTGTGCACCTACAATAATCTTATTAAGACAGGTCCCAGAATATGTTGTTTTCTTAGTAGAGCCAATAGAATGTTTGTTGGAGTTTGTTATGGTTTCTCTATTATGATTTCAAGGTGGTTCTAACAAGCTGACTTGATTATATCATTTAGAGGAAGATATTTATAGGCACTCATTTGTGATTGCTTGAGTGTGGTTCATGGTTGATGCAGAAGAGCAGAGCAAAGAGTGTGAGTTGTAGAACCATCAGAGGAAGGTCTATGTGACCAAGTAAAGTGTTTTTGTTATTTATTGGAACTGATCCAAATAGTAGGTCAAAGAAAAATCCACCAAAGATCCAGATATAGTGTATATATGTTATTCAAAGGGTTGTAGCCTTGGCCCCTTTGAGTAGTGAGCTCTCGGACAGTGCATCCTCTCCCCTAACAGGGACAATTGTAAAAGAATCCTAATAGGGTCTGACCCTTGACCAGGTCTACTATACTTAATATATTTTAAAGCTACTCCTAACAGGGTAAAGGATCTTCTAACAAGGATCATTATACACTAGTACAGAATATTAGTGGGTATCAAGTCCCACCGGAGTTTTTACCTATTTGGGTTTCCCCGTAACCAAAATATTGGTGTTGTGTTCAAGTGTTCTTTCATTGTGTTTATGCTTTATGTTTAAGTATACTTAATTGGATAAAGAATTGAAACTTATAGATAACTGATTCACCCCCCCCCCCCCCCCCTCTTAGTTATCTCTTGGGACTATTTCTAACAAGGTGAGTCTTCCACAGCTAAGAATACCAACACCAAGGTTAATTACACCTACACTACTAATGATAATGTCATCAACATGATTGAACCTATTGAAGTTGATTATTTCAATGTAATCACTTTCAAGGGGAGTGGTGATGCTTCTAAACCTAAGAATCCTCTCATCTTGCATAGTTCCATGTCTCATTCATCTGAATCTAAACAAACTCAGGATTGTGCCAATGTTGTTACTTAGTTACATTGAATAGTTGTTTTGAAAGGTCCCAATCCTCTTGTCTCTTCTCCAAAGAAAACTATGGATAAGACTACTACTGGTCCTACCAACAAAGCCTCAAAATCAGTCCATGCACCTAGCACTGCTAGTTATAGTATCTTGGATCAACTCCAGTGAACTAACATTCAGATCACCATTTTTGAGTTTTTGAAGATCGCGCCTGCTTATAGGAAGATTTTGGATAAAGCCCTCACCAAGGCAAATGTCCCCAAAGATCTTGATCTCAATCGGTTCCAATCTATGGTGGGTCATTTGACCTCACCACATTATTTGTCCTTCTCCAAAGAAGATGATCACTTGCTGAGCCATCCGCATAATGCTCCCTTGCATATAGAAGTCATGATAGGCCCTAAGCATGTCTACCATGTGCTTATTGACAATGGTGTTGGTCTCAATATTTGTTCTACTAAATTGCTTACCCAGCTAGGTTATGATGAGAATTGTGTATATTCTCGCAAGAAGATTACTATTAAAGCTTATGATGAAGAAGAATGCAAATCCTAAGGCTTAGTTGTGCTACCTATCCATGTAGGTCCTATTGAGAGAGATGTTACTTTTCAAATCCTTGATATTCCTCTTGCATACAACATCTTGTTGGATAGACCATGGATTCATGAGATGCAGGTTGTTCCGTCTACATACCATCAGTGCATCAAGTTTCCATTTCATGGAGCGGAAGTCACTATGCCTACTAATACCAATTAATCTTGCAATACCCTTGCACAATTTGCAGATATTTTGGTTCCAACCAATAGAGAATCCACCAAGTTCTATGATGCTAAGCTTAAAGAAAAGGAACAAACTTTGAAACTTAAGGATACAAGCATGGGAGAGTATTGAATTAGCGGCTCTCCCTCCATCTCCACATTCTTATGGGAGACCTTATGAGAATAAAAAATCTATCATTATCTCTCCTTAGATAGTCTATGATGGTGCCTTTATCAAGGCTACAACACCTTTAGAAGATGAGGAAGAAGAATGAGCTATTACAACTTGGCTTTATAAGGGGAAAGAAACATCTGAGATGACTACTCCACCTCTAGACTTAGAACAAGAGCCCTACAGTGAAGCCTTCAATATCATGAAGTGCTTTGGATACAAGGGAAATGGTCCTATAGGAATGAATGACAATGGTTTACTGAAACCCATTGAAGCTACAAGTCGTCACACAAAGGACACTACTGGCTTAGGCTTCAAAAAGAATCCCTTCCATTTAGGGACCAAGAAATTTTTGCCAGAACCTAAGCCTGAGCCTAAACCAGAATTTGAAGATACTACTCCAAAGGTAAATCTAGAGACCAGCTCTAATGAAGATACTTTCCCATATCCTATTCCTCCAGAACTTTCTACACTCTTTGCAAATCCAAATGAGCCTATCATACCTGTCCATATGGTAGAGAATGATACTAAATTTGATGACACCACTTCAGTGCATCGATTGACATATGACCAATGGAAGGCAACACTAAATGATGGTCCTAGGTTTCAAGGTGAACAATACAGGCCGCCACATTTCCAAAAGCGGCTGGAACAAGAACAACTTCAGCAAGTTGTCAATGCCACAAGAGATGGTAATGAGTTTGATGGTATTGCTAGCACTAATGGAATTCCCACATAAAGTACTGACTCACATGAGTATGAGTTTGACTCTTTGTCTGATGCTACTTTTGATGTAGACATAGATATTGTTCATGTATATGAAAACCCTCTCGAAGTAGGTGAAGGGTCTAGTGTTAGGACGCACAAATCAAACACCACCAGTATTAACTTGTTCTCTACTTCTAATGTAAGGTCTCATAGGGATTCAAGTGCTCCTTTGGATGAGATCTCTCTAGGTCTTAACTTGCTCGTCTGCACTTTTGATGATTATACCATGAACACAATTGAACCAGCCACTATTTCTCTCTCACTCAAAAATCTTGAGTTGATAAACTGGGACTCTCCCTCCTCATCCAATGAAGTCCTAATGTTCCAAAATGATTACGCTCTAGCCTGTTACCTCCATGCTATTGAACCTTTAATGTCCTCCACCAGTGAAAGAAGTGTCAGAATGACAAAGGCAGATATCAAGTATCTTAGTCAAAAAATTAAAAGAAGAAAAAATAGATGCTCTGATGGTGAAAACCACATTGTGGCAGTATCAAAGCCAAAAATAGTAAAAATAAAAGATGTATCTGATGGTAAAAACCTCTTTGAGGCACCCAAGGGTGAGATACTTGATATACTTCTGAGCCATTTTCAAGAGAGATCATCAGTCTTGATTGAACCGACATAACTAGTGAATTTGGGTACAAAGGCTACTCCACAAATTATTCATCTAGCACATTCATTATCAGCAAAAGAAAAGGAAGAGTTCACTAGCTTCTTTCAAAGCAAGAAAATAAACTTTGCATGGACTTACTCTGATATGCCTAGATTAGACCCCAATCTAATCATGCACCATTTGTCCATTGCACCAGGTATCAAACCTATCAAACAAAAGCTTCGAAAGATACATCCACATGTGGCACTTTTAGGCAAAGGAGAGTTGGAAAAACTTCTTAAGGCTGGTTTCATAAGGACTATTGATTATGTAGAGTGGATTTCAAATATTTTTCTAGTCACCAAACATGATAAATCCATTCAGGTGTGCACAGATTTCTAGGATTTAAATAAGGCATGTCCAAAAGATGACTTCCCATTGCCTAATATTGATATGATAGTAGACATGACAGTAGGCTATGAAATGTATTCCTTGATGGATGGATTTTCTAGCTATAATCAAATAAAAATTACACCAAAAGATCAAGAAAAGATTGCTTTCATGTGTGCCTAGGGCACCTTTTGCTAGAATGTCATGCCCTTTGGGCTTAAGAATGCTGGAGCAACATATCAAAGAGTTGTCACTACCATTTTCCATGATATGATGCATAAAAATATGGAAGATTATGTGGATGACACTTTGGCCAAAAGCATGCAATGCAAAACTCATCTTACAGATTTGGGTCCCATACTTGACCGCATGAAACAATTTACTCTCAGACTTAATCTAAAAAAATGTGCATTCGATGTCACTTCTGGGAAACTCTTGGGTTACATCATTTTAGCTAAAGGCATAGAAGTTGATCCAGAAAAGGTTCAAGCCATTATGGACATGCCTCCACCTAAGAACATAAGTCAGATGAGAGGACTTTAGGGAAGGCTACAATCTATTGGGTGCTTCATTTCACAGTTGGCTGAAAAGTCACAACCATTCACTAAAACTTTGCATAAGGGTGTGACTTATGAATGGAATGAAGAATGTGACAAGGGACTCACTCAAATTAACTAGTATCTTGCTAATTCACCTATATTGATGCCCCCTATTCATGGGAAGCCACTCATACTATACATCTCAGCCATGAGCACATCCTTGGGTGCTCTCCTAGCTCAAGAGGATCAGAACAACAAAGAGAGAGCTATTTACTATATCAGCAAAATATTGGTTTCTTATGAAATGAACTATTATGTCATTCAAAAATTTTGTCTAGCAGTAGTGTTTGCTTCATAGAAATGGCTGCATTATATGCTCACTCACACTATGAGGCTCATTGCAAAAATTGGTCCACTAAAGTACTTACTGAGCAAGGCTTCCCTCATGGGTAGACTAGCAAAATGGGTTATGATACTCAGTGAATTTGACATTGAGTATGTGGAAAGAAAAGCTATTAAAGGACAAGAAATTGTTGATCAGTTGGTGGAAGCTCCTATGAAATATCACCAGCCTTTAAACATTGAATTCCTAGATGAATCCATCATGCTTCTCACACATCAGTCTTGGAGCATGTTCTTTGATGGATCATTCACTTAGCAAGGATCAGGTGCAGGCATTCTATTTATAACACCTCAAAGATACTCATTGCCTAGAGCTTATAAAATGTTGTTTCCCTCCACAAACAACATCACTGAATATGAAGCTCTCATCAATGGTATGAAGATATCCATTGAATGGTGTGTGGATGAGCTCAAGGTCTTTGGAGACTCTCATTTAATCATCAACCAAGTTAATGATCTCTATCAAACAAAAGATGACAAGCTAGTGCCTTACAAATGAATGGTGGATGATCTCAAGTTATATTTTGCACACATTTCCTTCCAACAAATTCCAAGAGCAGACAATAAAGTAGTTGATGCTATGGCCACTCTTGCCTCAATGTTACAGATGCCAAAAAATGACTTCAGCCACAAATTCCTAGTGGAGACATTATGCTACCCAACCTATGACATTCCTGAATCTAGGATGATCTATTCAGTCATTGGACATGATTCATCCCGCTACCACCATATTTACTCCTACCTCTAGGACCAAATTATTCCAGACACCTATACCTAGAATGAAAAATGTCACCTAATTTGTAATGCTTCATGAGATGTCATCATAGCAAATGACTTGTATAGACAGGGTCTAGACGGTACCCTCCTTAGGTGTCTAGAACCCAATGAGTCCAAACATGTGTTAGCTGAGGTACATGAAGGTATATGTGGCTCTCACTTGAGTGGTATGACACTAGCTCATAAACTTATTAGAGTTGGTTACTACTAGCTGGATATGGAGAAAGAAGTTGTTCAATATGCCAAGGCATGTAAACAGTGCCAATTTCATGGAAATATGATCCATCCTCTTGCTAAAGAGCTTATTCCTTTTATCAATTTTTGGCCATTTCAGCAATGGGCCTTTGACTTGGTAGGTTAGATACATCTATCTTCTTCCAAAGGGCACAATTTCATCATCACCACTACGGACTATTTTACTAAATGGGTTGAGGCAGTGCCTCTGACTATAGCTGATGGCAAGTCTGTGGCTATGTTTATACTAAACTACATCATCTGTAGATATGGTGTACCCTCATCCATTATCACTGACAATGGGGGGCAATTCAAGAAAAAGGACCTAAAAGAGTTATGCACCAAATTTAAGATTATTCAGCATTGGTCATCTATCTATTATCCCCAAGGTAATGGACAAATAGAAGCTTCTAATAAGACAATTCTCAAAATCTTGCATAGAATAGTTCATAAATCTGGTAGAGATTGGAACCTCCAGATTAATCCAACTTTATGGGCCTATAGGACAAGCATTCAAACACCAACAAGGGCCATGCCCTTTGCCTTGGTTTATGGAGCAGATGCAGTATTGACTATTGAAGTCAAGATTCCTACATTGTAAGTCTCTCTAAGATTACTTATGAAGACATTAGAATATCTCGGATACAAGAGCTAGAGTTACTGGATGAATGTCAAAAGGTAGCGTTCGATCATCTTCAAGCATACCAGAAGAGAATGTCAAAATCATAAAATAAGAAAGTTAGACAAAGGGAATTCCAAGTGGGTGATCTCAGCCTGAGAGAAAACCCCAAAAATCAGCAGCAGTGGGTCCACAAAGGAAAATTTGAACCAAACTAGCTTGGTCCATACATTATTATTGAAGCATTTGGGTCTAGTGCTTACCAACTCTCCACCACTGAAGGAGTGCAACTCAAAGATCTTGTCAACGCTCTTCATCTAAAGAAGTTCTATAGCTGAGACATTCTCTATATGCTCATGTACATACTTATTGATCCTAAAAAAATCCTAAAAATTGTATATTGTCAAAAATCCTTAAAATTGTAAAATGTCCTAAAAAAATGATTATCTTAGTGAAAACCTGGTAAACAGGCGCTTTAATGTATCTATTATCTTGGTGAAAACTTGGTAAACAGTTGCCTTGATAATACTCAAAAAAAATAGAAAATTTGAAAAAAAAAAAATACAAAAGAAAATGAAATAATCAAAAATCAAAAAAAGAGAAAAGTACAAAAAATTTAAAAAAGAAGAAAACTGCGCCATTGATGAAAACCTGGCAAATAGGCATCATGGTAGCAAAAATATAATCTCTGCCAAGATGGTCAAAAACCTAGTAAACAAGAGCCTCTTGTTTCCTGAAGCTATCTCTCATCTCAGCGCTGCTTGGCTCCTAGTTTCCTGCTTTAGTTTCCTTGCATTCCTACTTTAGTTTCCTTGCATTCCTGCTTGAGTTTGCTTTCTTTGTTTCCTGCTTTAGTTCATTTCCTACTTTAGTTTGTTTCTTGCTTTATTTTTTTTCATGCTTTAGTTTGCTAGCTCATGAATTCACTTTTGCCTATCTTTAATATTTTAATCGACTCTTCATGGATTGGAACTGGTCACGCTTGGGGGCACCTTCCTGGTCTAGGGGGCATTGTCCTATCCCTTTCAAAGAAGCTTTCTTGCATCAGTCACTAGTGGTTCCCACTGTGTCTACCTGTTGATGCCCAGCTATTTTGAGATCTCTCTCCTTGAGGATCTCTCATGTATCGGTTGCCATTGGTTCTAACTATGCCTACCTACTAATACCTAGCTATCACTTGGATCTCTCTTTTGAGGATCCCTTGTACATAAGTCACTAGTGGTTCTCACTATGTCTTCCTGCTGATGTTTCGCTAGTATTCTCTGAGACCTCTCTCCTTGAGGATCTCTCTCATATTGGTCACAAGCATTTTTTGTTGTGTCTACCTACCGATACTTCATTTAGCTCTCTGATTCTCTCTTCAAGATGACTTTTTGTGCTATATTTTGCCAATCTGACTTCAATTCCCTTGATCACAAATGTAAACTAAAACTAAAACTGAATTTGTGTTTCTTTGAGGTGTGTTGAGCTTTTCTTTTGAGTTCTTATTTTGTTACTTTATCATTTCCCCTCGAGCAAATCTAAGACACCTTTCTTGATTGAGAAATGCGAAGACTGGGGGCGTGATCTTTTTCTTTACTTTATGTTTGTTGGTTTAGTTCCAATGATCCAATGAATCTATCTAAGAGGGGTGTCCACTGTGAGAGCCTTCATCTTGTGTTGGATGGCCATGTGTACCTTGACTCCTTTTATATGGATGCTTTGGTGAGGCTAGTTCTTCTCCTTGTTTCTACGACCAATGAAATTGCAAATACTCATCCTGCTAAGTCAACATTAGGGTCACTGCGAGCATTCTTTGGAAAAAGGAGGAACTCTCATGTGTCTAGTGTGTTTGTCTACAAGAAACATTTAGGTCATTCTAGAAATTATGCTTTGATGCTTATGTTAACTTGCTAAATCAAAAGGAATAGGTGTTAACATCATTCTGGCTTCTTGTGCCTTAATGCTTACACCTCATTCTGACAAATCTAAGACTTATGTCATATTCATATTCTCATGATTGTAATGTTAGTGAGGATTGTATGGCATCTTGCAAATGTCCATTGCTAAAAACTCTATGATGATAATACGATGAGTCCAACAACCAAGTCCTAGGGTTGCATCTAGTTTAGACTTGTATTTTCATTCTAGGCTTGTATTGAGATAGTGTTTTGGTGCTCTCTTTATTGTCTTCTATTCATCAAAGGTTCTCATCTTTTGTCCTAGATTTTTCATGGCTACACAAGTGTCCGGTCCTTGCTCTCGATCTTCAAAACATCCTTTTGATTAGTACCTATCATATATTGCTACATCCTACATGAGATGATTAGTACCAAATACATCGCATATTCATTGCATTATCATAAATCCATATGCATACATTTTACATTGCATATACATGTGCATCCATTATAAGCATAACTCAAATCATACATTACATTTTGCATTTCACATTTCATTCTACATATCCATCTATCATCTATCATTACACATAAAGCATGTGCATCTCATACATATCTAATCCATACATCTAAATCATCTAGGTAACATCTCATAAAACATCAATATCAAAGCAATATATAAACAATTACAATGATATCAAAATAGCAATCTCAATATATATCTCAATCGAATTAATGTCATGTACAAAAGAAGGGTGCTACTCGAGCACAATATCAAAAATGGTCTACAATATGTGAATGTCAACATAAATCTAACTCTATCCACTACCACCTACCAGAGGTGGAGGTGGTAGCAGTGGTCCCTATGCTGGTGCCTGTGGAGGTGGCATTAGTCTCTGAGGAGGGGGCATCAGTCATTGTAGAGGTGCCTATGGAGGTGCTTGCTATGGTGGTGCATGTGGTTCTCCAACGTACTTAGAGAATGGAGGCACTTGCTCTGCTAAATCTAGAATGACTCCGCAATATACTGCATAATAATAAGCTTCATGAGTAGCCTCATATTTGGGCTCTATCTGTGACTGTGCTAGCTCCTCTCGTAGCTCTCTGATCTCCCACTCTTGATCAGCTGCATGGATCTCCTATATGATGACTCATGTGTCATAGTCATCCCTCTCACATTGTACCTATCTGACCCTCTCCCAGCTCTTCCTGAGAGCCTCCTGCAGTTGTGGTGTCTATGCTCCTATCGAAACATCCTGGATATTTGTATCATCACCCAGAGGCATCTGTTGTGATGGATCCTTTGTCCTCTATCTGGTGGACCTCTGTTGGGTCCCACTACTCCCAGCACTTGCGTCTGACCCCATAGTCCTCAAGAGGATGTCTACTTGTCCTATCCTCGGCCTCAGTACTCTCATTCTCTACTGCTGCTATTGTGGCCCCTGTTGTGCAACCTGCTATTGTGCAGGTTGTTGTACTGGTACCTCCTACTGCTACTATTGTTGCTCTTGTGTAGGCTACTCTTGTTCTAGTTTCTACTATGCTCTTTGTCCCATCCCGGTAGGATCTATAAATATCAGGAAAGGATGAGCTAGGAAGTGATCTCTATATGTAGGGGTCATCCCTGCATTGGTGGCATCCACCATGTAATCCCATCGAGCCGAAGGTACTCATGCCTCGATTGCACATCTACCTAAATCTAACCTCTAGTGCCACCCCTTCTTCACCTCATCGGTGAAGTAGGCATAGGGGCAGTACTCCTAGGAGATGTCTTATTGTCTCCCAAATTGATGCAAGACATGTGTGACAAGAAAACACTCAATAATGGAAATAGTACACCCGATCAGTGGGTGTGAGACAAACATATGAGAAATCTCCATCCAAGCATCATCCCATGGCTCTACAGCAACCCAAGGTCTCCAGAAAACCACTGCCATATCATCAAGCTGTCCACACCACTGCTATGTCTTACCCAGCAATGGTTGAGTCATCAAACCTACATACCTATATATATAAGGCTCAAGTGGTTGTCATGTATTGTGAAATATTAGTCTACAAATAGGGAGATGCTCTCAGGCCCAAATCTATAGAATGAAAACACATGTTGCCATGGTCCTAGCTCCTCGATACACAATCTCATGCATCTCATGGTACATATGGGCTAGCATACACTTGCCCCATCTGAATCTGACTATTGGTCTAGCTAGCATCCGCTATAGCATCCACCCCCAGCCACACTCCAAACCATGCTGACCATGATTAGGAACCAGGTAACAACTCAGGAACATGTCTAGAACAATGGCTAATTGATGAGCATCATCGTACCTACTAATCAAATCCTCCCAAGAGATGGCCCGGTCCATCACTAGCTCATCTCAAAATATGGTCCTCAATGCCACTATGCCTTCCCTCAGTTGTACATCATACTCTACTCGGGCACCATGGAAGGGTATCTACAAGATCCTATAGACATCATCAGGAGTGACTATCATCTCCCCCAGTGGCAAGTGAAATGTGTTCATCTTTGAATGGAAATGCTCAACAAGTGCACCAAGAAGACCATGATTTACCCAAATGTCAGGTATATCACTTAAGTATGTAAGACCTAGCTTGTCAATGTGGGAACTCTTAGCATCTATCAATCTCTGAACTAGTATAGTGATCATTGGATGATGTGACCAGAACACAACGTCAGGGAAGTCAACCTACAAAGCAAGCGACATTGGATCAATACCTCAACATGATGGTTTTCAAAGAAATAACAACTACAACAATGCATCTATCCTAGACACAACTTTGTGACACTCTACTTCACTAATTTCATGCAAATGTGGAAAATTTTGACAAAGCTTTTACAAAATTGAAGCAGCATTTCGTGTGAGACAGGACCTTGTTTCGCACAAGATTTCATCACCTGGATGAAGTTTCGCGCGGGATCTTCTAGTGGCTCGCGCGAGAACACGGAGCCACCCAGTGTGAAGATCCCCTAACCCTTATGAGGAAACCATTTCCTCATGTAAGGGGTGACTAAGACCAGCTCGAGGAAACTATTTCCTCATGTGATACTTGGAGAACTAGACCTAAAAGTTGCTAAATCTAACCTAAATCGACCTAAAAAGTGATAAAAATTGAAATGTAAGGAGGTTTATCGACTACTCATAGGTGCGTCATACTCTGGTGACTAGGTGTGTCATCACGAGTGCTCGAATCAATGTGTGTGCACTATAATACCCTCCATTTTTCTCTTAGAGCTCAAATCACAAGAAGACAAAAGTGAATAATGATTTGAAAATGACCCCTTTGGGCCTTATATAGCTTTTGACCTAATTTTCAAAAGTGCTCCATTTTGCACAAAAATTGCACCCTTGGCTAAATCAACTGCTCTGAATCCATTTTTGGGATCAAAATCAAAATTTGACATCTCTAGATAGCTCAAAATCATGTTTTAAATTCTAGGATCCTTTGGGGTCGGACGCTTGTGCAGTCAGCCTTCTGGCATCATTTTCCTGCCAGATCCTCATCTTTTCATCACTTTCTCAAGACCTTCAATCTTTTCATCAAAGTCAACTCTAGTCAAATTTGGTCAACCATGGTCAAACTTGGTCAAACTTGGTCAACATGACCTCCCAATTGCTTCAAGTTTCTTCTATAGCTTCTTGAATCTAGTTTGATTGCTTCTATTATGTAATCTCTTGTTGTCAATCATCCTTCTGATATGTCATCTTTCAATTTTTCTCCTGAGGGGGTGGGATGATTGCATCATTTGAATCTTGTCAAACCAGTCTCATTTTAATCTAATCTAAATCAAAGTCCTCACTGCTTGGGGCATCTCATCTCCAAGGGCATCTTTGTGCCTCGCATCTTGTCATCTTGTCATCTATATTTTAGGTATCTGAGCAATCTAACTCAGATCCTTGAGGATCAAGCTTCATTCTGGAGATGGTTCTCAAAATCTCATTTGGTATTGGGGCAATCTAACCCTAATTCCTAGGAGTCAAGCTTCATTATGGAGATGGCTCTCAAAATCTCTTTTGGACCGTTATCTAGGCAATCTAACCCTAATTCTAGAGATTAGTCCTAAATCTACATCTGTCATCATTTTCTCAATTGGTATTGGGGCAATCTAACCCTGATTCTAGTCTCCTCTCAAGTTGTCATTTGACTATTGTCTTCGCAATCTAACTTAGACTTCGGAAAATCATGCCTCGTTCTGGAGGTGGTTCTACAATTCGATCTATTTCGGTGTCTTGGCATCCTAACCTTGACTTCTGAGGGTTAAGCTCCATTCTAGATATAATCCTAAAATCTTATCTGTTGTATCAGACTATTCTTTGAATCAAAATGCTACTCGCACATCAATTCAAAGAGGGGCAAATGTAATACCCCAAAATTGGGACCTTATAATTTCAATCAATTTTGGTGCATTTCTTCAATTTTACATCATCAAAGTCCTATTTTACTAGGCAATTTTCTCTCTCCTACCTGACTTTATTTGATGTCAATTGCAAAAACCCTAATTTGCATTAATCTCACACTATAATTAATTCCTAAGTATTCAACTTTATTAGCTAAATAATCCCCATGATAAATTGATTTAATTCTAAAGTCCTAAGTGCTTTAAATTAAATTAAAAATCCACCCCCTTTAGCTAATACACATAAAAGGAATTAATATTACTTGGTTATCCAAATGGATTATCTTATTTGGATTTAATAATTCAAATTACTTGAAGAGTCACCCAATGTGGCAATAATTCATTCTTTAATTAAGTAATTCTCAATATTTGTCTCAATTGGGAATGAAGAGTCAACCATTTCATTTCAAGAACCCCTTCATTCTCTCCCCGGGCTTGCCTATATTGTAGACCTTCTTTCTCATCCGAAAAAAAGGCAATTGTGAGAGTAACAAAAATATAGCCAATTTTAGTCTCAATTCTCATATTTTTCAAGCTTTCATTGCAATTAGTTTAATCCTCATTTAGAGTTGAGTGCATTCTCATACTAGCATAATCTGCTTATTGTTATTAGTTTAATTTGCACATTTCCCTTCAAGTTCTTAGATTAATTGCATCCTCGTTCCTAGATTTAATGGCATATTCATCTTAGCTTAATTGCATTTTGTTTATCTTTTCAAGCTTTTAAATCCTTCATCTTAGTTTGGTCTAATGGTTGTTGGCTCTCCAATCTGAGAGTAATTTAACACCCCAACTAATTAGGAGGCAACAAGTCGATTCACTATGAATCTGTGAATTGAGTAATTCATACTCATTTTCGTAATTTGATTTGTGAGCAATGACTATGTTGTGTCTATGGTTGGATTAGAGGTCCACATTCAGCTATAAATAGAAACATAAAGGAGCACTGCATCAAATGTGCTAATCAAAATATCTAACAAATTGATGCAAAAGAGGTCACACTTTAGGAGTTGCCTAGAGTTGTGAGAAGTAAAGAAAAATATGTTAATCAGTCATAAGCAAGATGATAGAGGGAGCATATACAGTATACATAACTAACATGAAGACATCTACATGGTAAATATGCAAGTGACAGATACAAGTTTCTTTGGCATTGCTTGCAAAGAGGGAGAGATTCAAAAAGACTTGTCAAGATATATTGAGGAAGAGATTCAATGAACCTGAGGGAGAAATAGAGAAAAGAGATTCAGAAGAAATGACCCTAAGCAAAGAGGGAGTGATTGAATAAGAGAGAGATTCAGTGAACAGACAAAGCAAAATTTATCCAAGAGGGAGCTAGTACTTGGATATGAATTAGAATGAAGCTAAGGATATTAATGAAGATCTGATGCATAGAGATTTTGGATTGTATGGTAAATCATGTGGTGTTGTCATCAATTCCAAAGCAGGGGATTGTTGGAAACTACAATTGAAACAATTGTTATGTTGTCATTGATGTCAATCCTTAACTAGTAAGACAGTTACTATTTTTATTATTTAATTAAAAGGGGACATGTTCTTTTAATTTAATGTGGCTTAGGATAAAGTGATTTTATTATTTAATTAAAAGGTTTTTTAATTAATTAAAAGGGAGCATGTTCTCTTAATTAAATAAAACTTAGGATAAAGTGATTTTATTATTTAATTAAAAGATTTTTAATTAATTAAAGCTTTGGATAAAGTAGTCAAACTTTAAGATATAATCAAATAAATGATAAAATGATGATTTGATCAAGAAATAAGAGATTAAATAAATATGCAAAATTGATTAAGCACAAGATTTAGTCTAGTATTTAAATTTTAATGTTAGAGTGGAGCTCAAGGTTTACTAGACCATTGTTGGATGATTACAGTGTGACTCTAAGGAGTGACCTTATGTTCACAAAATTGTGGATATGTATAAATATTTTTAGACTAATAAAAATAGACACACATATTCATCAAAAAATTCAAATTTGGTTTACCCCCTTTAGTCCCCTCCTAATTAAATGCACATTTTATAGAATTTTGTTTAATTAAAAGGGAGCAAGTTCTCTCAATTAAATAAAACTTGGGAAATATATTAAATTTTTTGAATTAATTACAATTTGATCAAATAAATTGATTTGAATTAAAAATATTAAAAATCATTGATTCAAAAAATTGATTCCAACATTGATAAATTGAAGAATGGGGCCCAAAGTCTAGGTAGCCATTTTAGGGTGCATACAGGTACTAGTGTTTGAAGACAATCAATATACTCATTTTATCACATTAAAAATTCAATAGCTATCTCTTACTCTTAAGCATTTTAAAAGGAATAATTAACAACAATACATTGATCTTTAACATACTAAAAGAACATTTTTGCATATTTCATTATAATGTCCTCCTTTGTTTTCTCAAGCCTTTTATTAGCCAATAGGCTTTTTCATTGAGGGCACAACCCACCGTTTTCATCTCACACAGCTAGATGGAAAAAAATTTCCAACTCCTGCCTTCAGCTACCGACAACAAAAAAATTTACAAACTACAACAAACAGTTGCAAGATTGGTACACAAAGAAGATAAATTATGCATTCCTTTCCAGTTCATACAGGTTGCAACCAAGCTTGAAAGGCTCACAGATGACATTCTAAGTGTTAAAATGAACCAAAAGCTCCATGCTCGTGATGTCACCTTCAACATTTGACGTTGTAATCAACAGTCAAAGATTGAATGTGGGCTCAGATGATGGAAATATGGGAGGATGAAGGACATCAAGTGTCGATCAATTTTTGCAAATGATGAGAATGATTTCACCCAAATTGATGGTGGTCATTGAATAGGAACTAACTCGCAACATTGGGCAGCTTGATGAGTGGTTGAATGAGGCCCTGAATTAATATTCCACCATGTTTGATTATTTGGAGTATATTCTTTTGCATCACTGCATTGAAAGGGTGACTCTGGAGAAGCACATGTTTGGGTAGTAGATTGATAACATTGTGGCCTATGAGGGAGGTGAGTGTGTGGAGTGGCATGAGAAATTCAAGCACTAGATGAAGGGCCTTCATAGGGATGGATTTTCTCTTGTTCCTCTCAGCTATGCCACTATTATGCATGCTTAGAGATGGGTTCATACTTATTCTGATGCCTATTTTTCTCTATCAAATATTTTATCTTAAAATAACTTCATGGGAGCATTGAAAGTGTGATGCCTTGATTTATAAACAATTGAGTGTAAATAATCCTTCCCCTCAATCTCAAAATCATAAACCTAAAAATTATGCTTCTAACACAGACTTTCAACCATAGTTTTTCTCTTCTGATAGTACTGATGTTGACAACTTCAATATGGAATATTTTATGAGGATTTTTAATGAGGATGGATGTTGGAAATCTAATATGGGAAGTGAGATAATGAGAGGGGGGTGAATCAGATATCTTCAATTCATATCTTCTTTAAAACAAATTTCACTTGCATATCATAAATATGAATTTCAATATTGAAAGAGATCTAACATTCTAACTTCATCCATAAAATGAAATACATAACACAAAGATTTTGGTTACCCAGAAACCCTTGAAAGGTAAAACTGGAGTGGGGATGACACCCACAAATCTTCACTACTATAGTATTAGTTTTCCTATTAGGGATACAATGTTTGATCACTTCTGATGATCTACCCTGTGAGGGATATGCCTTGTTAAGAGCTTATAGACTTATACAATCTACTTTTATTAAAGGATTTGAAACTTACAATTAAGTAAGAACTCAGTTAAAATATTTATGAAAACCTATTAGGACTACTCTATTAAGAGATTTACCCTAATTCACCTATGAAAATATATTAGTACCTGATCCTTCGGTTTTCACTAAAAATGTTGATAACATATCTCCTCTTTCTAATACTTATCTGATCTCAAAATCAAATGTATCTTTGTTCTTTCCTTCACTGCTTTGCTCGGTCACTCTAACTGATCTCTTCCTATATCAAAATACTTCTTTATTCTGCATACATGAGATCTCCTCCATTACATCCTTCCATACATCATTTTAGGGTTTAGATCTCATCATATATAAACATCTAATCAACCTCCTTGATCAAGATCAATGATCTAGATTCTCTACTTATGTCGCTTAAGCATTCACTTTTTCTGATAGGTTACATGGCTTACATAGGGATTAATGATTAGAAATACAAGGTGTAATCAACTCCTTGATTTCCTCAACAAACATTAAATCTTTCATAGACATCTGCCAAAATGGTTTACCTTAGTGTTTGTATCATAACAAACACATATGTTAAAACTGGCTTGCTCAGCATATGAAGTATCTGATGCTCAACATTTACTGTTCTTCATATACTAGTGCTCGATACTGGCTCTTCTATACAACTTGGCATAAACTTCTTGATGACTACTAAAGTACTCGATGACCTATGACTTCCTCGACAGTAACTACTGCTTGATAACTATACAAGTTTATTTATGACTCGGCCTTTACAAGATGGCTCAGTCACAGTGATGACCGACCAACATTGCCTAGAAAATGATAAGTGCTAGACACTAATGGACAACAAAACTTAGGGATCAACAATCTCCCCCTTCGAAATTAGTGGCAAAAATACTTTGTCATGACTTTTCCATTACAAAAGATTACTTAGTAGTTTGAGTTTGAATACTCCCCCTAAGACTTTTACTCAATCTTCAAAAGACTCTACATATATATAAATATGACTCTTTAACATACGCTTAATATATACATTACAAAATATTATGTCATACCTTTCTATACATTCCTCACTGTATTTTCTCCTTGTGTTACTCTTGTCATGTCATTTCATTTCCGCCGTGTTTTTGTCACTTGAAGCTGCTAGGGTGTAAGGGTAACAAAATACTTATCCAAAAATGGTTTATGGAGTTGCATTATCATGCCTAAGGCATTTTCCCATCCTAACCTAATAGGCTCCAAAACTTGTATCTTTATTTCAAGCTGGGAAGCTAGATCAACTAAACTCTCCACAATAGAGAGATGAGGATCTCTCTATATTAACTCTTTTGTCGACACCAATTATTTATGCATAACCTCCAAATGAGGTGTTAATATTATCTGAATAGAAATTAGCTTGGCTCTTATTCTTCCATCATTATTCATCAACTCGGCTAATCTCCCTTGTGCATGAAGTAACATGGTGAAATGAATAGAGCTAGAGCTTGCAGCCATGCTCAGTGAATGACCGGTAGACTTCAAGTCTAGTTGTAGTTTATTAATAAATTATTGATTGTCCTTAGTGAAAATTTCTATTTTACATAGCTTCTTGTATAGAGAATGAATACTTTGCACAACCTCTTCTAAATTAGTCACTAAGGCAGAAAGTTCTACCTATTTTACTGTTATCTTGGTTAAGACCTTTTCAAGTACCTTTGTCTCAAACTTTCTTTCGGACCACTGTATAAGTTTCTCATTTGCTTCACTATCATCACTATTCACCTTCTTAACAATTTGAACTAGTTGTTCCAAAATAGGTGCAGTGTCATTCACATCATCCATTTCAAAGGCATCTATAAATATACCTTTAATTTCATGCAATACTTGTTTATGTTGATGCTCTCTCCTAAGTTCCTCTTTCTTACTTTTATTCTTCAACAGATCTTGCAAAATTTGCATTTGTTCATAAGTTAAGTTATCAGTGTCCCACTTTAGAATCACTATAAATTCATCAAGTGTAACCTGTGTACCTAGAGATTTCTCCTTTTTCTTATGTGATTTCTTCTTAGGTGTATTTCTGCTCAGCATTTGTACTAAAGCTTTAATAGCCTCTTGTTCCTTGGGCTCTGGATTCTCCTTGATTGCTTCTTCCTTAGTCTTCTTCTTTTCCTCCATATGAGGACTTGTCATTACTAATGCATAATTATCTTCTTGATCTTTTAGGCTCTCCTCTCCTTGTTCTTTCTTATCCTCCTCAGCAGGTGCATTCTCAATTGTTATTGTCAACTTGTCCTTATTTCTCAGTACTTGTACTATTTAACACTTGTTGCTCCATTGTGACCGTGTGTGAGCTTGAAGGTGAATTTTCTATAGTTGAAGTACCTTCAATCCATGTATAATCATGTACATGAATAAGAATGGGATTGGTACTTGATAGAGAGTGACCAGAAGTTGCCTCGGTAAGAAGTTGACTCTTTATCTCTTCCTTGCTCAATGCATTGGTATTAACTAGTGTATCCTCAGGGATATCCTCTATGGTGATCGTATCCTATGATCCACTTACCTCTACCTTCTATCTTTCCTCTTCCTTAATATTTTGAGGCTCATCAATGACTTCCTTATTATCTAGTTCTACTTGGTTAGATGTACCTTCACCCTGTTGTGCACTCTTATCAATTAATAACCCAAAAATTATTTTCCACGACCTTTTTCTTTTCTCAACAACTTATTCAACCTTGTGTTTCAAAATGGAATAGGCCCTAAGCTTAGGTACAAACCTATTTTTGTACTACTCCATATATTTCTTTATTTGTTGTGGTGATAGATCAGATATAATCTGAGCTAATGTACTTTCCCTTATCTACTTTTCTATCATGATGGCATACTGCCATTTCTAATCAATTTTTTTATAAAGTTCTTCAGGGATGAGATTCCCAATCTATAGAGATGTCATCTTAAAAGTGCATATCATCTCTAGCATAGCCTCTTCAAATTTTTCTTTGTCATCATTACTTAGTTTTTTAAATTTTATTAGCTTGAAACCTGCTAATCCAGTAGGGCTTTTGATATTGTGGCATATTTCATCTATAGTCATTGGACGTCTATGTGATGCCACTTTCAACTTTGTGTTGTCATCTATGTCTATATTTTCTTCATCATCATCATCCTTCTCTAAGACTAACTTCCTTCTCAGTTTCTTCCTAGGATGACTCGGCACAGCTTTGGTTTGAACTTATTTTATTTTACCTAACCCTTCCCCTTCTATTTTATTTTCTAGTGTCTTTCTCTGGGTCTTGATAGCTATGGCAATAGAATTTTCCCTCATCCTTGGTCTAAGTGTTGTAGGAGGAGTGGGCTTTTGTTTTTGCAACTTCTTTCTACTCAACTTGGAAACTAATACCTCCTTGCCCTTCTTTAGAATTTCAGTTTCCTCCTCATCACTTCCTTTAGACTCACTAGATTTATCCTCTCTCAAACCTTGTGTTATTTCAAGAGGTGCATTTTCCTCTTCACCTTCTCCTAGTATCTTCTCTAGGTTCTTGACTATTTTCTTTCTCTTTCTCTCAAGGGTTGCAGACTTTAACCCCATAGTTATTTTCTACTTGGCTTATTCATAGTTCCCAAAAGGTTTAGCTTTCTTGTCAATCTCCTCTCCTAGTAAAGAGGTTATTATTTCTAATGTTTCATCTACATTCACCTTATAAGGTAATAGCCTTAGCCATGCTACTCTAGGCATAATAGCCTGAACATAGGTATGGTTGATATCCACTAGAAATCATATGTCATTGTAGTGCTTATCTACTAGGGATATAGGGATTCTACTCCTCTTTCTCATATTTTTCTTGAATTCCACAAAGTAGTTATCTATAACACTATCAAAATTATCTCCTAACTGATGAACAAACTCATTTATCTATTGGGTTATAGCTTAATCCTTACTCCATACAACATCTCCTATGGTAGGAAAACTATTTTGCACATAGAAGAATAAACAAATGATCAGAGAACCAAACTTACACATTGAATTCTTGGCCTTCCTAATTGAAGTTAGGTTCTCAGAAAGCTGGGTCAACTACAACTTAGCAAGATCATAAGTATGATCTTTCTTTACCAGCATCCATGCTTGATCGACTGCAATGCAGAGACACCTATCTAACCTCCTTGGCTGATAAAATTTGTGAGCAATCACTCTCACTACAAAATCTATCTCCAGATCTATGATTGTGGATATTGTCATTCCTCTATTATTTCACATTGCATGAGTGTTTGTTTGAATTATCTCTTTACACTGGCATCTCATTATTTTCTTCCCGATAAGACTGTGATAACTTGTGACTTGGTGAATCATTTCCTTGGTGATATTGACCAGTCCATTCTCCAGTCATAACTTCATATCATGAATTTTGCTCAAAATGATCTTAATCCATTCAACTTTAAAATTTCATGAGAAATCTAGGGCATGTACTAACCCTTTCTTGGAAATTTTTTGATGTTATGCCTTCAACACTTCATTGATACATAACTTTTTATATGCCTCCCTTAGCTCATAATTGCCAATCTCTCCAATTTTTCACATATAACATGAGCACACATCATGTATCATCAAAATTCTCAGTAGAATTGATGATAGGGCTTCTGTTAGACCTCCCTTCATAGCACTTTCTGGAATGGCTTGAAATTTAGATGACTTACATGCATCACTCCTCATAAGTTGAACATTCAAGACTTCTTTTCCTTGCTTCTTAGTTATTGTAGATGAAGTAGATGCCATATCTCTAATACTTAGGGTTCAAATTACAAGTTCAAGTTACTTGGTAATACCTTGTTTCAACATTCCTTCATGATGTTTGTCATTGACATGATGTAAAGATCTTCACAAACTTATCTTAGCACATATAGCTCTTCTCAGCCGCTTAAAAATTTCTCTACAAGTTCTCAAATCACTAGGTGAAATAAGAATTAATGGTAATTTTTGAGTTTATAGGATCAAATGGTAAATTTTAGGTCTTCATTAAATGATCTGTACACTTTGTAGGTGAATATACCTATCTTAGTCTTCACATGACAACTTGGTTATCATGTACTCATACTCAGTTGAAACCATGACTCAGTCAATACTACCATTTAGTTTTTCTCAGTACATATGACATTTTGGCTATCACAGGAGCTCAGCACACACTGAGTGACTCAGTTACTATGGACTTAAATACTGATGCTCAACATCAAATGTGCAATATAACTCTTTTCTCAAATCTATCCTAATGCATCTCAATTCATACAGATATGGACTTTAACATATCAAATGTTAGGAATTGATGGAAAATATGAAACTAGAAAATTTAGTTCCTCACATACCTTCCTTTCTTAGTTAGAAGTGGTGTGATCACTTGATCCATTGGATTGGGTGACCTCAGGTTCATTAGATCCACTACTTCTTGCTTCCTCTTTCTTTTTCCATGTCTTATTCATTTGGTTCCTTATCTGTTCAACAATTTCTTCATTCTTGAATTATTCAATGCTCGGTGCCTGTACTCTACAGTTTCTTTTTATGTGACCAATCTTGTGGCATTTGTAACAGACCAAGCTTCCACTCATCTAACTCTTTGATTTACCTCTAAAATGCATCTTTACACAATTTTCTCAGATATGACCATATTCTCCACAATAATGACAATTATACCATGTATTGTAGTCCCAATTGAATGTGTTACCCTTCCTAGGTGCTTTATTATACTTATTGGATGTCCACTTAGCTTTGGATATACATTCTTGTGCTCTATGGCCATATTTATGATAGTTAAAAAAATGTCCTTGAAATATAGGTGTAGTAGGTGGATTACTAATCTTTGACCTGCATTCATGTGCCTGGTGTCCATGTTTCTTACAATTAAAACAATTTTCATTAAACTTTGGTTTAGGATTGGACTTACCATTCTTGTTTCTACATATGTTTGTTGTGTTTCCTAGCTTTCCACAATGATGGCATGTAGGTTTGTTTCTCTTTGACTTTGCATTCCTTTGTTCTCCACTCTTTGATGATTTGCCTTCTTCAGTGGGTGAGGTGCTCATCATGTCCAAATATAGAAGTATCACTAGATCTTCTTGGTGACCTCAATATCTCTTCAAAGTATTGCATAGCTTCATTTGGTTTGTTCATCCTTTCATTGAGTTCCTTTTCAAATCTCAATTCATTCTTTAGTTGACTATTCTCTGATCTCATATTTATGATTTCCATATCTTTCCTGCTCAACTCTTGATTAGAAAGTAGTAGTTGATTTACCATGTCCAATTGATTTTTTGTCATCCTTTTCATGTCACATGTCCTTTCATCAAGTCTTATAGACATTTTTCTTTTGTCTTCTTCTACCATTATCTTGTCTTCTTTAGCTTTCTTTTTTTGTTCAATTACTTCACATAGTATTATTGATTGAATTTCCTATTCTCTCTTCAGATTTCTGATATCTTCATTCAGTATGTTGTTTCTTTCTAATAGATCTACTATAGTTGTATCACTTTCAATAGAATTTCCATTGTTAAATAGACTTTTAGTATCTTTTTCTTGATATTGTGTATCATTTTGTTGAATTTCCAATTCTTTCCTTCTGCTTAAGGATTTCTTTAATTCTCCTCTGGATGCTTCAAGATTGTGTAATGCAAGATGAATGTCAATCTTCTGATTCTCTATGACCTCCATTTCCAAGACCTTACCTCATAAGTGATTAGACTTCTTTTAAGATACCAAAGCTCTGATACCAATTGTTGGAAATCTAATATGGGAAGTGAGATACTGAGAGGGGGGAGGTGAATCAAATATCTTTAATTCATATCTTCTTTTAAACAAATTTCACTTGCATATCATAAACATGAATTTCAATACTAAAATAGATCTAACATTCTAACTTCATCCATGAAATTAAACACATAACATAAAATTTTGGTTACCGAGAAACCCTTGAAAGGTAAAACTAGGGTGGGGATGACACCCACAAATCTTCACTACTATAGTATAAAGTTTTCATGTTAGGGATACAATGTTTGATCACTTCTAATGATCTACCCTATGAGGGGTTTTCCCTGTTAAGAGCTTACAAACTTATATGGTCTACCTTGATTAAAGGATTTGAAACTTACAACTAAGTAAGCAATCGGTTAAGAGATTTATGAAAGCCTATTAGGACTACTTTGTTAAGAGATTTACCCTGATTCACTTGGTAAAATGTATCGGTACCTGATCCTTTAGTTTGCACTGAAAATTTTGATAACATATCTCCTCTTTCCAATATTTATCTAATCTCAAAATCAAATGTATCGCTATTTTGTCATTCACTACTTTGCTTGGTTAATCTAACTGATCTCTGCCTATATCAAAATACTTCTTTGTTTTGCATGCATGAGATCTCCTCCATTACATCCATCCATACATCATTTTAGGGTTTAGATCTCATCATATATAAACATCTAATTAACCTCCCTAATCAAGATCAATGATCTAGATTCTCTACTTATGTCACTTAAGCATTCCCTTTTTATGATAGGTTACATGGATTACATAGGGATTAATGATTAGAAATACAATGTGTAATCAACTCCTTGATTCCCTCAACAAACATTAAATCTTGCATAGATGTCAACCAAAATAGTTTACCTTGGTGTTTGTACCATAACAAACACATATGTTAAAATTGGCTTTCTTGGCTTATCAAGTCTCTGATGCTCAACATTTATTGTTCTTCATATACTAGTGCTCGACACTGACTCTTCTATACAACTCAACATAAACTTCTCGACAAATACTGAAGTACTCAATGACCTCTAACTTGCTCGATAGTAACTACTGCTCAATAACTATACAAGTTTATTCATGACTTGGCCTTTACAAGATGGCTCAGTCGCAGTGATGACCAACCAACATTGCCTAGAAAATGACTAAGTGCTAGACACTAATGGACAACAAAACTTAGGGATCAACTCATTAGTTTTTGTTAATTTTTGTCTAGTAGCCATGGGTGTACTTAGTGGTCTAGAATCGAATATAAAAACAACATTGAAAGTGTGATGCCTTGATTTATAAATAATTGAGTGTAAATAATCCTTCCCCTCTATCTGAAAATCATAAACCTAAAAATTATACTTCTAACACAGACTTTCAACCATAGTTTTTCTCACCTGATATTACCGATGTTGACGACTTCAATATGGAAGATTTTATGAGGCTTTTTTATGAGGATGGATTGGTTGGAATTTCTGATGAAAGAACAAGATCTTATTTAATGACGTTTAATGAACAGGAATTGGAATTAGAAGATAAGCCAACAATAGATATATCACATTTACAATTCCTTAAAAACAATGTATAAGAAAAATAAAATTCATTGTAAATAAATAGATAAAAATCTAGTTATGTAACTAAAATCCCAAACTTAAAGTACAACCCTAATGAGCGATACCCAGAAGAAGAAAAAAGCCATCAAAGAAAATTACTATTCTTTCTAGTACACTAATAATTGAAAACAAAACCATTATTTCCCATTCAATGGATGCACATTGTGATTCCAGTTATTGGAACTAAAATATTGAACATAAAAATCAAATCCAAGTGAGAAACCATGAACAAAATCTTAAGAAAACATCCATTTCCTCCAACTCAACGAATACAGAAAATAAAATTCATTCTTCACAAGTAAATGTCACTGACAAAATGAAATCATAGACATAAAACAAAACCCCCCAAATAATTTTTTTTGTCACTAATTGTGTGTTAGTGTTCTCCCCTGGCAATAGGGATAATCCAAAAATTTGGAAAATGAGCACTCTCAAATGCAAATGAACATCGACAAAGAAAACCTTCAAAACTGCAAAGTTGTTCCTGCTAAAATTACTCATTCCCTCTAAATTTGTAGAGCTTTCACACTTAGGTGTAAGATATGAAAATATCAGTGAGAGGCTCCAAAGACCATACGCGTCCTTATTTCTCTGCCTTGCACTATGCCATGTTTAGACGATTTTGCAAAATGTCAAAGAGTAGAGGCATATGGATCATCAACAAAAGCTATATGGTACTTCAAACACATTGACAAAGATGTAGTTTTTCATGCGTCCTCTTGCATCAGTATACCGGAGTGTATATTTAGTTATTTCCTTTAGATACTACTTCAGTGAATTACTTTCAATTGATATTAGAGCATGGACCTCTTTTTTATTATTGTTAGGACAAGATTTTTGTGTAGATATTATTGGTCTCCTTTAATGGTTTCAATAATTAGGTTCTAGAACCATAACTTAAAGATAGGATATATGTGCTATGTAATTATATGATCATTATGAAAGCTCATTTTCTATCAACTCGAGGGCATACACTTGAAATGGGTAAGGAAGGTTGTAATACCCTCCCTTATGACAATGTTCATTTGACTATGTGATTATGGCACGATCTCATAGTATTTGCGGGTGCTTCATGTTTTGGATTGATTCTTTTACGACTAATAATTTTCTCTTAAGTTATTTATGATTCATTATTATACGTATACAAAAATATTGGTATATATTTGTTTAAGCTTTTAAGTGCAATGTTGTATTATAATTATTATTATGAGATTATTATAGTGTGTGTTTTTCACTACTAATGCTCTATATAATATACATCATAAGATAAGTTGATCAATGTAGTGAAGTAAATATTATATATAAACAAAAATCAATTAATTTAATATTTATCAGTAAACAACTATTCCAACTATAAATAATTATTTTAGGTGCAGAGAGTTTTATTTTTAAAAAACTTTACCATGTTTTATGGGTAATTAATTAATCTTTTGGTTTTTTTGGGCATCTGTCATTGTTTTTCTTGGAGGCAATGTTATCATTATTTATTTCCTCTATTGGCGTCAACAACCATTTTGGTTCTTGAGAGTTATCTTTCCTATGTTGAGCTCTACCCTCGTATTTATCTTGTGTCAGATTTTTAGCATCGCTTTCAATGATGAGCATTCTTTTCTTGGTAAATAACTATTCCAAATATAAATAATTATTTTGGAGGATAAAAAGGATATGGAAGAGATTTCTCAAGGACGGGCTCATAGGAGATGCAAGAGTGACTGTGTGGTTAAGCATGAGTGATGCATGCAAAACTGATAAAGGTTGATCTATTGAAGGGGCTTGTTTTTACCCATCGCAATGTCCTATTCAGGGACATCTTATTGGATTTGATGAGAAAATCAACCCACAACTCCCAAGAATCACTTGCATGCAAACACCTATCACAGAAATAGAGAAGAAAACAACTATGGAGGTCTGAACTCAATGATCCATGAAAGAGGAGACATTCTAATATGCAAAGAAAACTTGCAATACAATGTAATGAATGTGTTTTTATAAGAGAGATCAATCCTTATAAAAGGAGATCAAAACCCTAAAGGTGAAACCTAAGTTGCATGATAATAATTAATAAAACAATTAATTATTATATGTCTATAGTTTAGCTTAAGTAAAGAAAGAGATAAAAGTGGGTTAATAATTAAATCAATGTGATTTAATTAATAAGAAAAGCAAATTATTACTCTAACACCCCCCTTAAGATAAATTTAGGGAGTAGCTAAAAACCAAGAAACAACTACTAAAATCAAATGGGTCTCAGCAACAAAGGCTTTATCAGGTACCCAAGTACAAAAGAGAGTCTCTATAAAGTGGAGAAATAGAGAAAACCACATGAGAAAAACTTTACTCCAAAAAGAGATGAATACTAGTGAAGGATTAAAAAAGCCTCCAAACTAGAGAATATCCTAGAAAATAGAAACAAAGAATGAACATGAAGAACACCACTAAAGCAAGAAGTTGTCCAAACATTGTCAAAAGGTAATTGTTGATCTGAAGAACCTCCACTAGAATAGAACATGACCAAGTATAAAAAGGCTATAATTTGCATTAGTGCCCTCAAATAACACTACTCGAATCAGGAGGAAAACAAAGGCAAAAAACTGAACTTGAAGATAAAGATGGCATAAAACACTAAAGCATGAAGAGCTGATCAATCAAAGATGGAAGGTTGCCTCCAAAAATAGGAATGAAAGAGTGTCCATATGGTAAACGATCCATGTCACTAAAAAGAATAGGTACCCAACCATTGCATCCGCCTAGTACATAGGAACAAATATTGAATACATAGCTCACTCTGACGAACCAAGGAAGCATTAGAATCAAAATGAGAAACCACTCCATAATGCTAAAAAGGGAGAGGTGATAGATACACTAAAAAGGACAGCCAACAATAATTGCATGATGA
Organism: Chamaecyparis obtusa; assembly: GCA_027943335.1. Lineage (NCBI taxonomy): Eukaryota > Viridiplantae > Streptophyta > Pinopsida > Cupressales > Cupressaceae > Chamaecyparis > Chamaecyparis obtusa. The sequence continues at coordinate 419,238 of BSBK01004283.1, forward strand.
AGAACTGGGAACATCCAAGGTACAAAGAAAGTACAAACACATAAAAAGGCTAGTGTCATTGACACACATCATGAGACTAATGTTGTGGAAGGAAAACTCACTCGAAAAAGATAGATAGAAAACAAAGACAAACATCAAATCCCTATGGCACTTTATAATGGAGTGCAAGTACAAAAGGTACAAAGATGTGCAAGATCCTAAGAATGCAATAGAGTGGCACTTTATCTTAGTGTGTTTGCAAAAAAGAATGCTTACAAAAGATGTCTACAATGCTCAAAGAATATAGAAGGCTATAGAAACATGATTAAAATCCTAAGATGAGCCATCCCATATAGGGAAAAGATTCTAGGACCTGAAACATCCAAGATATTCACCAAAGTGCAAAAATACAAAAAACTGAATAAAATGTACCTAGAGAAGAATCTAGAATAATACTCATAGCACTCTAAATTTCATAGAATAAGCTTTCCAATGATATCTTGTTTGCCAAAAAAGGAGACTGGATACGCAAGCTATGGCTTCTAGAGTGCAAAAAGGAACTTCTAACTTTGAAAGAAAAAACACTATCAAAAAAGAAAAAGAAAAAATTCTAACCTCCAAATCTGGATCTAGCTCGGAAAGAGCTTTTTGACGACATCTTGTTTGCCCAATTTCAACATTGTATGAGCAAGTTATGGCCAAAACACCATAAGGTTCTCTAAAAAGGGCCCAAAATGTGCATACAAGGTATTGATATAGTGCTGACATCAGAAAGTCACGGGCTTAAATTTGACGGTTGAATGGTCGTCACTGCCAAAAAAAATTAAATCCATGGAGGCTAAAAAACTTTGGCAGTGGAAGGGGGTTGGGGCTAAGCCCCTAGTCACCTACGTGACTAGCGTCAAGTGCTTCGATGGGCAACGGTGGTTGACAGGCAGTGGTGGCCACTAGCGATGGTCACAGATCAATGCCCGCTAGGTGGTTGCACAGTGAGCACCTCGCGGTAGTACTAAAAAAGGATTTTTTTATTTATTTTTGCTTTTCGCCACCTTGAAATGCATTCCCAAGGTCGTATAGCATTGGGGTAATTTGTTTTTCCTCAGAGATTAACTTGGGCACTCTAAGCTCAACCGTGAGGTCCATTTGAGCCCAAAATGTCCAAAAAAAGCTCCCCCATATCCAATAAAAAAACTCTGAAAAAACACAGCTATGAAGAACAAGGCCAAACCTCTCATGAAAAGAACATGAGCATATAGATCTAAAGATCTGATACAAAATTGGAGTTGATGAGAAGATCAACCCACAGCTCCCAAGAATCACCTGCATACAAACACTTGTCACATGAAAGAGAGAAGAAAACAACTATGGAGGTCTTAACTCAATTATCCATGAAAGAGGAGACATTCTGATATGCAAAGAAAAATTGCAATACAATATAATGAATGTGTTTTTATAAGAGAGATCAATCCTTATACAAGGAGATCAAAATCCTAAAGGTGAAACCTAGGTTGCATGATAATAATTAATAAAATAAATAATTATTATATGCCTAAATTTTAGCTTAAGTAAAGAAAGAGATAATAAGTGACTTAATAATTAAATCAATCTAATTTAATTAATAAGAAAAACATCATATTACTCTAACACATATGTGGTCCCAAGCTGAAGAGGAGTCATAGGTTCTCTTAGCCACTGGCGGAGGTGATGAAGGATGCGTTGGGTTCCTTGTTCCTTGTTTCTTTTGTCTATGCTATTGGGTTGTTGCAACATAACCAGCTTATTTCTATTAATTTTTGCATAGGTTTAGTATAGAATGTATATATATTGGCATATGTATAGGTTTTCAGTTATGGATACCGTAGATCTTTTTGGGTTGTGGGTTAAAATCATAAGATTTTTGTTTTTTTTAATACCCCTATAGTTTCTAGGTACAAGAATGGTCTGGTTTTTTGTAATGGTTCTATACTACTAGGATTATATGGTACTTACAAGAAAACATCTGTAATTATTATTTTTTTGAATTAATATAAAAGGAGCTCGCCCTAACCAACTATCAACTTATATAAAAAAAATTATTTTCGGTGCAAAGATTTTTTTTAAAAAAAACTTTACCATGTTCTATGGGAAATTAATTCATCTTTTGGTTTTTTCAGTCAACCATCATTAGTTTTCTTGGGGGACATGTTGTCATTATCTATTTCTTCTATTGGCGTCAGCAACCATTTTGGTTCTTGAGAGTTATATTTCTTATGTTGAGCTTTGCCCTCATATTTATCGTGTGTCTAATTTTTAGTATCTCTTTCAATGATGAGCATTCTTTTCTTGGTAAACAACTATTCTAACTATAAATAATTATTTTGGGGGTAGAGAATTTTTTAAAAAAACTTTACCATGTTTTATGGGTAATAAATTCATCTTCTTTTTTTTTTGGGCAACCATCGTTGGTTTTCTTGGGGGGCATGTTGTAATTATTTATTTCCTCTATTGGCGTCAGCAACCATTTTGGTTCTTGAGAGTTATCTTTCCAATGTTGAGCTCTACCCTCATATTTATCGTGTGTCTGATTTTTAGTATCACTTTCAGTGATGAGCATCCTTTTCTTGGTAAACAACTATTCCAACTATAAATAATTATTTTGGGTGCAAAGAATTTTTTTTTTAAAAGTTTACCATGTTTTATGGATAATTAATGTCAGGAATAGTCCCAAGAGATAACTAAGAGGGGGGGGGAGGTGAATCAGTTATCTACAAGTTTCAATTCTTTATCCAATTAAGTATACTTAAATATTAAGCATAAACACATTGAAAGAACACTTGAACACAACACCAATATTTTGGTTACGAGGAAACCCAAATAGGTAAAAAACTCGGTGGGAATTAACACCCACTAATAAATTGCACTAGTATATAATGATCCTTGTTAGAAGATCTTACAACCCTGTTAGGAGTTGATCTTTATAGTGCAATAAGTATAGTGACTTGGTCAAAGGTCAGACCCTGTTAGGAGTCTTTTATGATTGACCCTGTTAGGGGTGAGGACGCACTGTCTGAGAGCTCACTTCTCAAAGGGATGAAGGCTACAACCTTCTGAATAACAGACACACACTATATCTAGATCTTGGTGAACTGCAAGGTAGACCTGTTGTCTTGATCAATTCCAATGACTAGCACACTTTATCTTCTCTATCACATAGACCTCTTCTTGATGACACAATACTTCACACTCTCTACTCTGCTCTAATCTTTTATCTCCATGTAATACTTCTAGTGATCACAAATGATCGGCTATAAGTATCTTTCCTCTAAATGATATAATCAAGTTGGCCTATTAGAACCATCTTGAAATCATATTAGACAAACAATAACACTCTCCAATAACATCTTTGTCGGCTCTACTAAGCATGCAACACAAACTGCAACCTATCCAAATCAATAAGTATGGACGCACACTACACACTGTTGGCTCTACCAAATTTACTTATACTTTCTCCTCAAGCTGAATTACATCATGTGCTCTTAACAAAATATTGTAAACTCTTCTCTAATCACTAATCCAAGCATGCATACCAAAATCATAAGCGCAATTCCTATACCAATATGATCTCTATCAGCTCTTCTGGATAAACATAGGAAATTGCAATTGGTGAATAGTGACTACATAACTTCACTTCTACTGCACATCAGACTCTACGTCCATGAATGGAGCAACACTAACATGTCTCCATCACATATCTAAAGGCACAAGGCTCCATGATAACTGGACAAACAATCACTCATAGAACACTGCCTGTAACTCTTTCAGGAACACTGTTGACACAAGCTGCTACATAATTGTATGTACTAACAATTAACCTCTCCGTCCATGATAACATGTCCATACTACATATACTCAAAGTGATGTAGGAGCATCCAAGGTGTAAGAGCAATCTTGCATCACCCAAAAATATTTATGTTTTTGTATTCAATAAGGGCTATCTTGTGCAGAGCTTCTATTTATGGAAACTTTCTATTTCTAGTAAGTTGGTCATCTGATCTTGAAATGTTCTGATTTCTTCCCTGGAGGTTCATTTTGGTCATATCAACATGCCAGTAAATTTTCATTGACAGATCAAGTCTAGCTTTGTAGATATTGAAGATTTTTGGTATTGGCAACATGGTACAAAAACTCTGAACTCAATTTTGAAGGCTTTAGAGAACCTAAATGAGGTCGTATTTTGGGCTGAATGAAGCTTGCTTAATTTGGGTGTTGTAGAGCTCCTTGCACCCTTTTTGATATGGGGTTATAATAGTCAATCAGGTCAACAGGTGATGACTTATGGTCTCTGGAAGTTGGGTCACCTGAAATGGTGAAAAATGATTTTCCTTCAAAAAATTTCTTCGGGTTTCAAAAGTTATTTTGAGCCGACTTTGATGTAATAAATTGAAAAATAAAATAATTCTAAGTTTGGTCAACCCTAAGGGCTAAATTTTTGGAACCTTCTTAGGTGGTGGAAAATGCCTATATAAAGAAGGCCCGTAGTTTTGTCTAGGGCAGTTCTGAATAGTAGATCTGGGTATTGATTTGAGGCTTTGTCCTACAGAATATTGTAAGCGAAGGCCCATGTGGTTTTGCATATTGTAATTCTAAAAGTTTGTAATTCCACATTTGTGGAGATAATAAGAAGCCAATTTTATGTTCTTGCATATTGTTGTTGTTTCTCTGTTTCTATTATGTGTTTGTGGTATTAAGGGGAGCACCCTTCATTAACTGGTATTAGAGTAGGAGTTCTTGAGTGTGTAAATAGATCGCCGACTGTGAGGCAGTTTGCACTAGGACCATGGTTAGGGTTTCAGCATGCATCACGAAAATGCCTCCACAAAGGGAACGTGGTGAAAGAGTTGGTGTTGTAACACTTGAGGTTGGAGCGCTCTAGAGACAAGTGCGAGCATTACAAGAAGAGATTCACAGAGGAATCAATCTTAATGTCAGAGATGAAAGTGAGGATGAAGCCGAAGAAGGAAATGATGATCAAGAAGAAGAAGGCAAAATTTTGAACCAAGAAGAAGAAAGGCTTTTCTGGGCCATTTTCAAGATCGGGAAAAGACCTAAGATCGAGGTTCTGACATTTTCTGGAAATCTTAACCTAAAAGAATTAATTGACTAGATCAATGAATGTGAAGAATATTTTGAGTATGAAGATATTGAGGATCTTGATAGGGTCAAATTCACGAAGGCCAGACTGAAAGGTCATGCGAAGATCTGGTGGCAAGAGATTCAATTGGAGTGAAATAGAAGAGGGAAAGATAAAATCACAAGATGGGATCAAATGGTGGATAAATTGAAGTGACAGTTCATCCCTATTGATTATGAGCTTGACCTACTGAAGAAAATGCAAAGTTTGAAGCAAGCAGGACGATCTGTTCAGGAGTATACAAAGGAGTTCTATCGAATCCTCGGTAGAACAGGCCATGCAAAAGCTGATAAGGAGAAAGTTTCTTGTTACCTTAATGGGTTGAGGCCAACCATTCAGGAGGAGCTGAATCTAGTTTGAATGAATAGTATTGAAGAGGCATACCAATTTGCCCTAAAAGTAAAGGAAAAGCTGAACAAGAAGTTTGAGAGCAGACAAAATGGAAGACGTCGCAGTGGATGATCTGGTGGATGGTCATATGGAGGCCAAAATGAAGATCCGAAAAAGAAGGATGAGGCTAGTAGTAGTCAAAATTAGAGAGGAAATAATTTCAATTATTTCCAAGATCATAATAATAGAGATCAAAGAGGAAGAGGGAGAGGACAAGGTTCAAGAAGAGGAGGCTTCCATGGAAAATGTTTTCACTGTGGAGAAGAAGGTCATAGGGCATTTGAATGTCCTCAATGCCAAGGAAGGACTAATAGGAGGAATGAAAGCTAGGCCAGAGTTGCACATGTAGATGAAAATGCCAAATCATCAAATTCTAAAGATGCTGAAAGAGGAGAAACATTGATTAACAGAAGAGTCCTGTTGAGTGGTGAGAGTGAACTTGAACAAAGGAGGAGCTTGTTTCACACTAGATGCAAGTGTGAGGGTAAATGTTGTGATGTGATTATTGATAGTGGAAGCACTAACAATTTGGTGTCAGAAGAGATGGTGAAAAAGTTGAAGCTCAAAAGATAGAAACACCCACATCCATATCGGATTGCCTGGGTGCAGGATGACCACAAGGTCATGGTCAGTGAACAGTGCTTGGTAAAGTTCAAGATCGATGAGTACCAAGATGAGGTACTATGTGATATCATATATATGGATGCATGTCATATGTTTTTGGGTAGACCGTGGCAGTTTGATAGATGTGTTGTACACGATGGTCATGTGAATACCTATTCCCTAACAAAGGATGGAGTGTGACATAAGCTAAAGCCATTAAAGGAGACCGAAGAAGAATAACATTTTTTGATGGAAGAAAATTCCTAGATGATATGAGGCATGAGTATGTGTGTTTTTCTTTAATTCCAAAAGCTAGTAAAGAGGAATAGAGGATGTACCTATAGAGGTTGTAGATTTGTTGAATAAGTTTCAAGATATTGTATCTGATAATGTACCTGATGGATTACCACCGGTAAGGAAGATCAGTCATCAGATGGATTTAATCCTAGGAGCCAATTTGCTAAACAAGGCAGCACACAGAATGACACCAGCAGAAAGTGAAGAGTTGAACAGACAAGTACATGAGTTATTGCAAAAGGGGTTGATTCGAGAGAGTCTGAGTCCCTGTGCTGTACCAGTGGTATTAGCACCAAAAAAGAATGGAGAATGGAGGATGTGTATAGATTCTAGAGCAATAAACAAGATCACAATCAAGTACCGGTTTCCATTTCCATGAATGGATGATATTATGGACTGTTTGAGTGGGGCTGTGTATTTCTCAAAGATAGATTTGAAGATTGGATATCACCAGCTTCAGATCAGAGAAGGAGATGAATGGAAGACTACCTTCAAGACAAAGGAAGGACTGTATGAGTGGTTAATCATGCCTTTTGGGCTAACCAATGCATCGAGCACTTTCATGCGGCTCATGAATGAGGTTCTAAAAGAGTTTCTAAGTAAGTTTGTCATTGTTTACCTAGATGATATTTTGATCTTTAGCAAGACATTGGAGGAACATATGATGCATATTTGTATGGTGTTTGAGAAGCTGAGAGATGAGAAATTGTTGATTAATTTGAAGAAGTGCAGTTTTGTGAAGGAGTTAGTGTATTTAGGATTTTTAGTTTCAGCAAAAGGTTTGAAAATGGACCCAAAGAAAGTACAGGCTATTCTTGAATGGCCTACTCCAAGGAGTGCTACTGAGGTAAGATATTTTCATGGTTTGGCTAGTTTTTACAAAAAGTTTATCAAAAATTTTAGCAGTATTTATGGACCCTTGACCGAAACAATGAGAGGGGATAGAAAAGAGTTCAAGTGGAATAATGGGGCAGATAAGAGTTTCAAACTGTTGAAACAGAAAGTTACAGAACAACCTATTTTAGCACTTTTAGATTTTAATAAGGTGTTTCAAGTAGACTATGATGCTAGTGGTACTATAATAGGAGCTGTTATGAGCCAAGAAGGTAAACCTATTGCTTATTTCATTGAGAAGTTAAATGATGCCAAGAGGAAATATTTTATTTATGATCAGGAATTTTATGCTATAGTTTAGGCATTAAAGAAGTGGAGAGACTATCTACTTCCTAAGGAGTTTGTTTTGTATACTGATCATCAAGCTTTGCAATATTTGAATAGTCAAGAAAAGTTGAATCAAAGGCATTTGAAATGGGTTGAGTTTTTGCAGAGTTATACATTTGTTTTGAAACACAGAAGTGGAAAGTCTAACAGGGTTACAAATGCACTTAGCATAAGGCAACTATTGCTGACAAAGATGCAGATTGAGGTGGTTGGGTTCAAGGAACTCAAAAATTTGTATCCAGAGGATCCTAATTTTGGTGAAGCTTGGAAAGCTTGTAAAGAACCTGTTACTCTAGATAGAATGAAGTGGTTGGATTTCATCATTCAAGATGATATGCTATTTAGAGGGAGTTAGTTGTGCATTCCAAGAAGTTCTATGAGGGAGAATATCATCAAGGAGAAGCATAGTGGAGGATTGGCTAGACATTTTGGTCGAGATAAAACCCTTTCTTTGGTTAGTGAGAATTATTATTGACCACATTTGCAGCAAGATGTCAAGAATTTTGTACAGAGTTGCAGAGTATGTCAAATGGCGAAAGGAGTGAAGCAGAATACAGGGTTGTATCAGCCATTACCTGTACTAGAGAAGCCTTGGGAGGATATCAGTATGGACTTTGTTCTTGGATTACCAAGGACACAGCAAGGACATGATTCAATTTTTGTGGTAGTTGACAGATTTTTGAAGATGGCACATTTTATTTCCTGCAAGAAGACTAATGATGTTGTTCATGTAGCATAATTTTTTTCAGAGAAGTAGTCAAACTACATGGTTTGCCAAAGACCATAGTTTCAGATCGGCACACAAAGTTTGTTAGATACTTTTGGTGTACATTGTGGAAGAAGTTGAAGATAGATTTGAAGTTCAGTTCATCACATCATCCATAGATTGATGGACAGACAGAGGTGGTGAATAGGAGTTTGGAAAATTTGCTGAGATGTTTGGTTGGAGATAAGCCAATAAGATGGGATTTGATTTTACCATAGGCAGAATTTGCATACAATAATTCTGTCAACAGGAGCACTGGTAAATCACCATTCCAGATTGTATATGGAAGCAATCCCAAAAATGTATATTAATTGAGAAAGATAGATAAAGGAGAAATAAGTAGTGCTAAAGCTGAAGATTTTGCAAAACATTTGAAGAACATCCATGAGGAGGTGAGGAAGCACGTTACCAAGATGAATGCATAGTATAAGGCTAAGGCAGATGAGAAAAGGAGGCATAAGGAATTTTAGGTTGGAGATGAATTCATGGTTCATTTTTGGAAGGAGTGATTTGCAGTTGGTACATATAACAAGCTAAAAATGAAGAAGTTTGGGCCATGTAAGATACTGAAGAAGCATGATTCAAAAAATGCATATGAGGTCGAGTTGCCTACTGAGCTGAATATTTCACCAGTATTTAATGTTTCAGATATGATAGAGTATCATGAAGGAGGTGTTGCAGATGAGGTTACAGTAGCACAGTGGATTATTCCAGCAACCAGTTCAAATATCAAGGAGATTGAAGACATACTAGATAGTCGTGTTGGCAGAAGCACAAGGAACGAGACATATGAAGAATATCTAGTCAAGTGGAAAGGATGACCTATTGAAGATTCATCATGGCTGACAAAGGAGGAGGTTAACCATCTTGGTTTTCCTCTACACACCTGAGACGTGATAGGGTCACTTCTCAAATTACCCCAAGTGTTTGATGCAGGAGCATTCAGGGTGTAAGAGAAATCTTGCATCACCCAAAAATATTTATGTTTTTGTATTCAATAAGGGCTATTTATGGAAACTTTCTATTTTTAGTAAGTTGGTCATCCGATCTTGAAATATTCTGATTTCTTCCCTGGAGGTTCATTTTGGTCATATCAGCCTGCCAGTAAAGTTTCATTGACAAATCAAGTCTAGCTTTGTAGATATTGAAGATTTTCGGTATTGGCAACATGGTACAAAAACTTTGAACTCAGTTTTGAAGGCTTTAGAGGCCCTAGATGAGGTCAAATTTTGGGTTGAATGAAGCTTGCTTAATTTGAGTGTTGTAGAGCTCCTCGTAACCTTTCTGAAATGGGGTTATAATAGTCAATCGAGTCAACGGGTGATGACTTATGGTCTCCAGAAGTTGGGTCACCTAAAATGGTGAAAAATGATTTTCTTTCAAAAAATTTGTTCGGGTTTCAAAAGTTATTTTGAGCCGACTTTGATGTAATAAATTGAAAAATAAAATAATTCTAAGTTTGGTCGGCCCTAAGGGCTAAATTTCTAGAACCTTCTCAGGCGGTGGAAAATGCCTATATAAAGAAGGCTTGTAGTGTTGTCTAGGGCAGTTCTGGGTAGTAGATCTGGGTATTGATTTGAGGCTTTGTCCTACAAAATATTGTAAGGGAATGCCCATGTGGCTTTGCATATTGTAATTCTGAAAGTTTGTAATTCCACATTTGTGGAGATAATAAGAAGCCAATTTTTTGTTCTTGCATATCATTGTTGTTTCTTTATTTATGTTATGTGTTTGTGGTATTAAGGGGAGCACCCTTCATCACAAATCTTACTACATAAGTCTTCCAGGCATGCTACTTACCATATTTTTTTATCAATGATAAACATACAGTCAGCACTGGCTTGCTGGCAAATCTCCAATAATTAATTCATCTTTTGGTTTTTTTGGGCAACCATCACTTGTTTTCTTGGCAAGCATGTTGTTATTATTTATTTCATCTATTGGCATTAGCAACCATTTTGTTTCTCAAGAGTTATCTTTACTATGTTGAGCTCTGCCCTCATATTTATCATGTGTCTGATTTTTAGTATCGCTTTTAGTGATGAGCATTTGGCTTGACAATTCACATAGCTTATGGTGGGAAATAAAGGGAAAGGTATTTGACACAATGAATCCTTAATAATATTATCAGATGAAATTCCAAAGTTAAACATTTTATTAGAATATCCCATTCAATGAACAAGCATAAACATAATTCTAGCGTAATAACAAAGAGAAATCTTTTGGCACAAGAATGAAATATACTATTTCTGGAAATTAAAAAAAAAATAAGTTTTGTCATATCTAAGTGATTAATATGAAAACGTATCTATTTGCATTATGTAAGATGAAGAATATGATGCTTCACCAATGTGTAAATATGTAATGAAAAATGTTATGGACATGCAAACTTAATAAGATAGGAAATACTTATCTTGAAAAGAAACTGATTTGGAAATCATTGTTTTATGATGTCTGTGCTCAGTTTCGGGGAATTCTACAACATGATCTGGCCTGGAAATGCAGAGACAGAGAAAACCCAAAAAACTTTTGTCTTTCAAAGCAAGGTCAACCTTGATCTCAGGATTGGGGTAAGATCTTACCCTGGGGTACAATCTTGACCCCCACTAAAAGTCATCCTTGACCTGAAACAGTTCTGACAAAAATTCTATTCGTGAATCTTGGAAGTTTGTCGAAAAGGGTATCTCGATCTGCTCTGATATTCGTCAGCCCACACCTGTTCCTACAAGAAAAAATTTGTTTTTTTGTTGGGACAAGGGGTTTGCCTTGGTCAAACCCCCATTTGGAATCAACCTTAATAATGAAATTGAAATGGAGAATGCTAGCAAGTAGTAGAAGTAAATCTAACAATGAAGCTATGATATTCGATAAATATGCAATTGTATTTGAAATGTAAACAAGTATGTTGATATGAAAGCTTGGACTCAACACTAAAAACCATAAATGTAAATCAAAACCTCCATGATTGTATGCTTGGAATCCACCTTGAGGGAAGAATAAATGGACCTTGAATATGAACAAAGGATCTTGAAGGAAGATCACACCACCATGATGGATAGATCTAGGGTTTGAATGATGAGTCTTGAATGCTTGAACCAAATCCCTTCAAAGGATTGAATGCTTGAATCCTTGATCTTTAATAGAGAACTTGAATGCTTGAATGGATGATAATAGCTTGAATGCTTCCTTGATTGAAAATGCTTTCTTGATTGTGAATGTCTCCTTGAGAGTGCTTGAGCATGAAAGTGGATTTGAGAGTGACCTCGTGAAGTTGCTTGGTGAAAATGAGAGAGGAAGGCTTCCTTTAATACTAGTCTAGGGAAAAAACTTCTAGAGAGGTTGACATAGGAGAATTAAATTCCAATTAAGCCTTAACCCCTAGAAATGGACCTAGATCAAATACAATTTAAGAGTTTACCATTCCAAAATCCAAAATAGTTGACTCGAAAGTGGGAAAACAAATCTTTTCGAAACTCAACATCTAAAAATCATGGAATCTTGAAATTTGGACCTTGGGTCAAGGTCGAGGTCAACTGTGACCTAGGTCAGAGTTGAGATCGACCTTGACCTAGAAGGTTGACCTTGACCCTAAAGTCAAAGATCTCAGTCCAGAATGCCAGAAAAGTGCAGAAAGAGGGTGGAAAAAGAGGCAAAGTGAGGAGAAAAGCCAGATTCAAGCCAGGGACCTACCCGAGGCATTTGACATGACCCCACACTACCTACTCAGAGGGATAAACCAATCTTAAATGGAAGTGCTTCCATTTTTCAACAATACACATTCCTATTCTTGCAACGTTACCAAGCATATGTTCCCCTCGAATACTATATCTAGACCCTATGCCCAACAAAAAAAACATGGTTACTACTAATAAAATAAGCGCATAAATGTATTCCTTTGCCATGTGTCGTTAGTTATCTATCATACTATTGTTTATAATTGAAACAAACACTTTATTAATGAGATGCATTCCTAATACCATTAGTACACCCATCTGAAAAAGGTAATTTCTATTAAATGTTGTATGTATGTGAATAATGGGAAAATGGAAGCATAGTAATACTCCTAACATTCATCACCTAATCCATTTGAAATGGAAAAGGGGCTTTGGAAGTATGTAATAGTACAAATGAATCTAAAAATGCTTGGAAATAATTTAGGTCAAAGTACATACCTCATTATGAAATTAATCTAGAAATACTTGTTTTCTGAAGTCTGTATGAAGTTTCAAAACATTCTATCACTTGTTCTGGACTGGAAATGTCGAGGCGGACAAAACCCAGAAATCTTTCCTCCAGATTCACACAGGTCGACTTTGACCTTTTAAAAGGTCAAAGACCACATTTTTATTCTAAAGTCTGGTTCTGATTCTGTTCATAGATCTTGAAAGTTTAGCAAAAAGGGTACTCCGATCTATCCTCTGATTCCCGAAATTGCACCTATAGATATCTGAAAATGGGGTTTTTGGGGTGGCTATATAGGGTTTTTTCTTAGTCAAACCCCCATTCTGGTGATTCCCACCTCCACAAATAGTCGATTGAAATAGTATGTGTGTGTATGTATGTATGCTAAGATCTAATCCTCTAGATCAAAACCCTAGCATGAATATGTATGTATGTATATGAGGCAACAAAACATAGATTTGAATGAGATAGAAAATCATACCAAGCCCCCAAGGCTAAAGTACTTCTACCAAATCCACAATCCATCTTTGTTACTCCATGCTTGAATGCTTGAAATGTTGATAATGGTGGATCAAGGAGGAATGGTTCTCCCTTGCTCCAAATATGAATGCTCTTGAAGACTTGAAGACTTGAATGCTTGATCTCCTTGAGAGCTTGCTTGCTTGATGAGATTGCTTGAACTTGTGATGTCTTGCCAAAACTTGATTATGTAAATGAGAGAGGAAGGCCTCCTTTTATAGTGAATTAGGTCACACTCCTCTAGAAGGGCCACCTTAGAGAATTAAATCCCAATTAGGTCCTAACCTTTAGAGAATGGACCTAAATTAAATGTAATTAAAGGATTTACCATTTCGGAGCCCGAAACAGCCAACCCGGAAGCGGGAAAATAAAATTCCCAAAAGAAAAATTAGTGGGAATTGAAAATTTGAAATCCTAACAAGATGAGGTCAAGGTCAAGGTCGACCCTGACCTGGTCAGGGTCGATGTCGACCTTGACCAGAAACCCTAACTTTTGCCAGGATGCAATTTAAAGGCCCCGAAGATGCCCAGAAACTTAGAAATGAATCCTGATGAGAATAGAATGTCTGTGATAGATAAAAGATCATGTGATTGACATGATGAAGGCTAGGAGGATCCATTTCTATATCCTACCTAGGAATTGGAGTCATGAGAGAGGAAAAATTAAGGAGAATCCTCAGGATCCTAACCCTAATTTCACCTAGAACATACAAATGCATCCTAAATACAAGTTTATTATGATAAATGCACTGAAAGAAGGTGCTAAACCTATCTAAATGGAAGTGCTTCCTTTCTAAGATGATAAGGTATGCAAACTGTGAAATCATAGACATGGCAGATATGTGAATGAAGCTCCACTGTTAATCAATACTTTGAAATCTGAAATTTTTACAGCTTTTGAACCATCATGAATCCCTTATACTCCAATAAAGTATGTTTTGTGATTCCACAACCATGCTCCCCTTTTTAGGCCACTTGGCCAAGGGGCACCCCTTCTTTTTAGCTTGTTCTGAGTTCTGTCAGTCTGTTAGACCCTTGTCAGGGGCTATTTTTTGAGCTTCTTTGTCAAGTTTCAGCCTTTTGCACTTTTAGCATTCCCTAGGTGCGAAAGGCTGAAATTTTGAAAGTACTTGATTCCTACCAATTGATGAAACTCATTTCACACTTGCGAGTTGTTAGACTTTCAGAAGTCCAAAACATCGAAAGTCCAATTTCTCAAGTTGGGAATCAACATTTCAGATTTTCGGAGGTCCAAGACCCCTAAAAGTCTAAAAGACTAATAGGTAAGGGTGGCTAACATCACCCCCACCGAAAGCCTATAAAATGTGGAGAGTGACCCTTTTGGGTCACTTGTTGCATTTTCCTGCTATCTTTTTCGAAGCTTTTTTCGAGTGCGCTTGGTGTCCAGTCATCTTCTCACTCTTTGGCTTGCTCATTTCTTCACTCTTTTGCTCACTAGTGCTTTATTGAGGTAGGTTTTCCTTGTCTTGCCTTGTTTCTCATCTTCTTGTTTGTTTTTTTATAGTTCTTAGTGTTTTTTGCGCTAAGTTTTGAGTTCTAGGTCTATTTTGGCATTGCTTTGGGGTCATAGGTTTATCCCCTTGGACCCCTTTGCATCGAGTTCATGGTCGAACTCAATTCGGGCTTGTTTTCCCTTTTTGAGTCATTTAACCCTAATTCTTTTTAGACTTTCGCACTCCAAAGGTGCCGAAAAACTAGACCCTGAGGTTTTTTTCACCAACTCCACTTTTCAAGCTTTCGAACTTTCGCTCACTAAAAACTTTCACACTCTGAAGTGCCAAAAGCCGATGAACAACCAATTGTTTTAGACCTCATTTTTTCATGTTTTTGCCACCAAAAACTCAATAATTCTTCACCCTTCGAAAGGCCGAAGCTTTAATTACATGATGCCCTTTTCACCATTTTGGCGTTTCGAAGGGACCATATCCTTTTGAAGTCTAAAGGTCTGAAATGTCAAAACTACCCTTCTGAAGCCTTTAGGCTTGGGTTTGCTAAGGTATCTTGGTTTTTTCATGCTTTTTCATCAATAATTTTTCCTAATATCTAGACAATGGTAAAATGGAGCCTTAATAATGCACCTATCATTCACCACTATTCATTTATATATATTTTGAATTGGAATTGCATAAGTAAATCTAGAAATGCTTGAAAATCAATTAAGATAAGATACATACCTCATTATGGAACAGATTTAGAAATACCTATTTTCTGAAGCCTATGCGAAGTTTCAGAAGATTATACAACTAGATTCGGGACCTAAAAACTATAATAAAGAAAACCCAGAAAACTTTTGTCTTTCTAGCAGTAGGTAGTCTTTGACCCCGATAAAAGGTCAAAGACTACCTCAAGATTTTGAAGGTCAACTTTGACTTTGTTCGCAGATCTCAGAAGTTTGCCAAAAAGGGTACTCAGATCCGTCCTCCAATTCTTGAAATAGAAACTATAGATATTTGAAAAAATGGTGTTTTGGGGTGGCTATATAGGGTTTTGCCTTAGTCAAACCCTCATTTTGGTGATCTCCACCTCCATGAATAGCCAATTGAAATGGAATGTGTGTGTGTATAGAAAGTGTAATGCCAAGATCTAATCCTCTAGATTAAAACCCTAGCATGAATATGTATGAGGACATAATGCATAGATTTGAATAAGATAGGAAATCATACCAAGCCCCCAAGGCTAAAGTACTCCTACCAAACTCATAATCTGTAATTTTTACCCCATGATTGTATCCTTGAATGCTTGAATGTTGGTAATGGTGGATCAAGGAAGAAAGGATCTCTCTTGCTCCAAATAGATGTTCACAATGGTGTGCTCATAAAGATGTTTGATATCAACAATGGCTTGATCTTCTATATCATCCTCTTGTAATCTTGTATCTTCACTTCACCATATCTTTCTTGCTTGAATCTCCTTGTAATGTGATTGCTTCTTGTGCAATTGCTTTGTGAAAATGAATGCAAATGAGAGTCTTTATATAGAGGTTTCAAGGTGAGGCTCCTAGAGCAATCTGAGGACCCATAATTCAAATTTCACCTTGAATTATGATCCAATCACAATAACCAACTAAGGAGGGAAAATAATTAAATGAATTTTGAATTAAAACCCTCCCGCACTCAGATCTGAAGGCCCGACATTGATTTTGAGGCCCACTAGGACCAAATTTGAAAAGGGGAATTGAATCCTGAAGGAGGTCAAAGATGACCTCATCTCTAACCTAGGTAAAGGATGACCTCGACCTTGACCTTGGTTAGGGATGACCTTGTCCTTGACCCAGGGGTCCAGATCCTATCAGAATTTGAAACAGAAGGTCTCGAGGATGCCCAGAGACCTAGAAATGATGTCAGAATGGGACATAGTTCCAGGGAGAGGCACAAAATCCTATGATGATCATGATGAAGGCTAGGAGGACCTATTTCTAAATCCTACCTATAAAATAGAGCCATGGAAGATGGAAATTAAGGAGAATCCTAGGGATCCTAACCCTAATTTCACTTAGAATGAAGAAATCACGTGCAGAATGCATCCTAAATGCAAGTCTATCATGATGAATGTACTAAAAGAGGGTGCTAAACCTATCAAGATGGAAGTAATTATATTTTAATATGATACATTTATCCCCCACTTTAGCTTAGATATGACACTACGTGAATATGCAAGCTAAAGTAAGCAAACATCATAGTAAATAAAAAGGATATAGCCAAGTCCTCGATGTAAAGATGCTACAGAAAACCTACAACACACAAGGTTAATTAAAATCCATAAATCACCTAGGGCTTACTATATGACAATTGAGAAGTGCATAAAGCCCCTTATGCCCCCTATTTTGGCTTTCTACTTTCGAAGGGTGAAACAGGGTGATAAGAAAAACTCTATACACTGGATATGCAGTTTGTTAAAAAGTCCTTTCATAAACAAATTATAAGGATTCATAACCTTTCAAAACTAGCTCAAGGAGTTAGGTATCTGAATCATGATTCCAACACCATTGATAGGACTAAAAATAGAGTTACCAAACTCAACTGATGATGAAAAGAGTGGATGTCTATCTAAATGCATAAGAAGGGAAATCTTAGTTTACCATGAGGAAACCCTAATAAAACCCTAATTTGAACTATAAATAAGGAAAAGGGATGGATACTTACTCATTCTTACCATTTTTAGATTCAAAACAAGGAAGCAAGATGTCGAGGAGAGAGGAACTTCGAGTGATGTGCATGGAGCTTTTGAGACACAACCTGGTTACCGGACAGTCACTTCCTAAGGTGAGTTTGTTGTTGTATGCTTTTGTACTTTCCAAATTCCTATTTTTCATAGGCAAGGTCGACTTTATCCCTTCTAGGTTGACCCTAACCCATTTATGTCGACTTTGACCCAACAAATTTGACATTGACTAGAATTTTTTTACCTGTTCTGGGATGAGGTCGACCTTGACCCAATAAGATCATCCCTGACCCAGGAAAGTTGACTTTGACCTAGTGAGGTCATCCTTGACCTAACTGAGGTCTAATTTAACCTAGTTTAGTTAGATTTGCATATTTGATGATGTAGATGGCTGATATGATGTCGGTTTATGCTTGTAGGACTTGGGTTGTCTCCAAGAGCATTCCTTTGGAGAGTTGCTAGTCATGGTCAGAGAGATTATCCGATCTTGAGGATGAGGAGATATAATTACTGAGAGATGTGGGACTATACTGGTTATTAGTCCTTCCATAGATTAGACTACCCTAAGCCATGCTATCAACTCTAATAAAGAGGTGGGATGAGGATACATGCTCCTTCCATCTTCCCTCTGGTGAGATCACAATGACATTAGAGGATGTCTATAGGATCATGCGGCTTCCAGTCTGAGGTGAGACTATCAGACCTAGAGCACAATGTGTTTGTGAGGAGATTCATGCAGATGTAGATTATTGTATAGGACGGATTCCATAGATGTGGACCCAGTCCGATCAAGCCCTATTGTCATCCATACTGTCAGGCCCTACACCTTTAGTATGGAGGGTGATGCTTTGCATAGTATCCTTGGTTGTGTTACTGAACGCAAAGGGTACCATATTTTGTACACCTCTTACACATCTCATATAGAGGATAGAGAGAGAGAGAGAGGACTGTGTTCTCATGGGGTCGTAACATGTTAGCCCAGCTATACCATGAGCTAGGTCAGCTAGTGAGGTATTAGAGGGAGAGTCTGTCGATATGTACACTCTTGTAGATTTGGTTTTTTGAGAATTTTGCATGTACACATCCACAGGGAGTTCTAGTGATGGTAGATGAGAGTACACCAAGAGTCTTCATGTATCCTTTGAGAGATACTTGGCAGTTTGGAGATATCCTCTATTGGAGGGTACATCTAGACTGCATTTCGAGCACCGATGTGATATGGAGACCCTACTACCAGATGATAGAGTGGCCTGATACATGATTCCAGATGAGACATTCATAGCAGCGTAAGCTACTGGAGGGTCATCATAATCATATAGTGATGCCATACTATTATGATTGGGTGATGAGGCAATTCAGCTTGTTACAAGGAGTCCCTAGAACAGTACCTCTCTATGTACATCTGACAAGGTACTATCAGAGACCCAGCACTATGCGCCAACCATCGATAGCATACATAGAGGATAGTGATGTAGATGAGATAGAGGACATAGAGGTATGATCAAATGTGACCTATTCAGGCATGAGCCAAAATTACAATAGGTACTGGAGTCTTCAGGGGATCTATCCCATCTTCCCTAAGGATTATCCCATAGGTGATCCAGGTTTTATAGAGAGGACACATCAGGATAGTGGTACTATAGAGGAGGATGAGGATGTTAGACATGAGGAGGAGCACATCTTTGAGGGAGATCCCATGGAGGAGGAGAGAGCAAAGAGAGTAGAGGAGAGAGCAGAGGACATGCCCCTAGCTAGTGATACTAGTTTAGATATACCCATTACTCACACATCACCACTGAGATCACGAAGGCCCCCACGGCCCCACACAGAGACACCACCATCAAGACCTAGATATAGCAAGTGTGGAGAGAGTAGTCACTCCATGCCCCCACCATCTAGACACTTTAGTGACGTCTAGGAGGGAGACCCAGGTATGAAATATGAAATTTGATTGAATATGTGATTTGATTTGAGATAGAAAGACACTAGACTGATAAATGTTTTCATTCTACAGCTAGCATAGCAGAGTGGAGGAGCCTTGTATATGAGATTCTCAAGGATACAATTATATCCTACCGACTACCAACTGACAAGCGAGATTCTTCCATTGGTCACAGAGATCCTGGCAGGCATGCCGACATCTTTGCATGCATCCAACGAGAGCTGAGATTGTGCAAAGAAAGGGAGGAGAAGATGATAGCTAAGCTATAGAGTGCTCGAGAGCATCCACAAGGTATGAGCATATCAAGGAGCCACACACGAACAAATAAATCTTCATCTTCCTATCATAGGGTAGAGAGATCTAGAATCCATCGGCCATCAGAGCATAGTGATAGACATAGTGATAGATATGGTCATTGGCCACATATGTATCAGAACTTTGAAAAACTCTTTTTGATGAATGAAAAACTTTCTCTACTGATTAGTTCTATGTTTGATTACTATGCTTTCATTAATATAAAACTTAATAGAAAGAAAGAAAGTGCATAAATATATTCAATATATAATTTGTCTAGAACTACATAACCTATAAAATAAACTTTATAAGGAATACATAAATGCACAAGGAAATAATGAATGAAATTAAGGATAATGACATTTGAGATGCATAATATTAATGGGTTCCTTAAAAGAAACACCATCTATATCAGCAAGTTTATAAGCACCCAAACCAAAGTCTTCAATAACAACAAAAGGTCAAAGCCAATTAGGGCTAAATTTTCCTTTTTTGCCTAGTAAAGCATTCACATTTCGTTGATTCTCATAAAGGACTAAATCACCAACCACAAATGTTCGTTCAATTACCTTATGATTGTATTTTTTTGAAGAGATTTATGATAAGCTTTTATATGTTCTAATGCATGTATTCATTGTTCATCCAACATTTCTAGCTCTTGTAAGCATTGTTCATGAAAAGTATCTTTATCATTTTCCCATGAAATGAAACATGTAGAGAAGGTATTTCTAGTTCCAAAGGCATAATAGCATTAGTACCATAAACAAGGTTGTAAGGAGAAGTACCTGTGGTAGTACGAACACTAGTCCTATAAGCCCATAAAGCATAAGTTAGTTGAGTATGCCAATCTTTCGCATGCTTACTAACTATTTTTCTCAAAATTTGTTCAATGATTTTATTTGATGCTTCAGCTTGTCCATTAGATTGAGGATAATAAGGAGTTGAAAATCTATGTTGAATCCTATATTTCTCCAAGAATTTTGTGACTTCTTTATTTTTAAAAGAGGTTCCATTATCCAAAATTATCGTCAAAGGAATACCAAATCTTGTTATGATATTATTAAGGATGAAATCACAAATAACATCCTCCATTGTTGAATGAAGAGGGATAGCTTCGACCCACTTTGTGAAGTAATCTGTAGCAGTGAGAATGTAAGGATGTCCTTAAGAAGAAGTCGGTGAGATTTTTCCAATAAGGTCAAAACCCCAAACACTAAAAGGCCATGGAGAAACTTGATTATGAAGCTCACGAGCAAGAGCATGAATCAAATTACTATGTTTTTGACATTGAGGAAATTTCTTAACAAACATGAAAGAATCTTGTTCCATTGTTTGCCAATAATATCCCATTCTAAGCAATTTATTAACTAGGGATTTTCTACCAAAATGTCCCCCACAAGAACCAGAATGAGCTTCTGCCAAAGCTACAGGGATTTCAGTTCTATTGAGACATCTTAATAACAATCCTCCGTAAGAGCATTTGTAAAGTGTATCTCCTAAAATGATGTAACGCACTGCAAGCTTCCTAATACGATTACGCGTGTTCCTTGTTGCTAATTCAGGAAAAGTACCATCCTTCAAAAAATGAAAAATATGTGAATACCATTCATCTGAATGCAAATTGAAACAATCAGAGGTAATCTTGTCAGAAATTACAAGGCTTTTAAGAGTTTGTATAGTAAATTGAAAGTTTTTTAGCATTATTCTCGAGACAAACCAAAGAAGTTGTGCTTGCCATGGCGTTTGCATGTCGATTATCCTTCCTAGGTAAAGTCTAAATCATATAAGAGGATAATTGTGAAAGCACATTAAGAGCTAAATCTATGTAGTGTGTCATTTTATTATTCTTAGTCTGATATCCTCCTTTAATTTGTTCAACAATCAGTTGCAAATCTCCATATATTTGTAAATGTTTGATATTAAGGGATGAAGTTGCTCGTAGTCCAGCTATAAGAGCTTCATACTCTGCAATATTATTAGTACAAGGAAAGGTTAATTTGTATGATAAAGGGATGGATTTTTTCATAGGGGGAATCAAGATAATACCCACACCAGAACCTGTCTTACACTTAGACCAATCAAAATATAATTCCCAAATCTCATCATGTTGAATAGCTAGAATATTATCATCAAGAAATTCTATTGAAGTAGAACATGTATCTGAGTGAGGACAAGGGGCTTCAGCTAAATGATATGTTAAAGCTTGTCCCTTAATAGATTTCTGAGAAATAAAATTAAGATCAAACTCTGTAAGCAACATCACCCACTTTGCCAACCAGCTAGAGAGATCAATTTGTGAGAAAAGATGTTTCAAAGGATCAAATTTAACAATCACATTAACTTCAACATTTATAAGATAATGCATGAGTTTCTGACATGGATAAACTATAGCTAGACATTGTCTTTCCAAATTTGTATATCTTGTTTCATAATCAAGTAATGTCCAACTAATGTAATACACGTCTTTCCTTACCATCATCATCATTTTGAGCTAACAACACACTCACAGCCCTCGAAGTCACTAAAGCATATAAATGGAATTTTTTATCAAAATTAGCAGGTTGCAAGATAGGAGGATTTTCAAGATACTCCTTAAATTGCTCAAAAGTTTGTTTACAATCATCATTCCAAGAGAAAGTGGTATCCTTTATAAGAAAGGAAGTAAAAGGGATAGTTCGATCCACTAAATTTGAAATAAAGTGATGAATAGCTTGTATTTTTCCTTGTAAACTCCGTAGCTGAGAAATATTCTTAGGAGGAGGCATATTAACAATAGCTTCAATCTTTTTAGTATCTACTTCTATGCCTCGCTTAGAGATTATAAATCCTAATAATTACCGGAATCAACTCCAAAGACACATTTCTTAGGATTCAATCTCATCTTGTAACTTCTAATCCTTTCAAATATCTATCGTAAAATAGTAACATGATCTTCTCTTTGTATGGATTTTTCTAAGATATCATCCACATAATCTTTGAGGATGTTATGAATGTAATCATGAAAAATCAAATTCATAACTCATTGATAAGTTGCTCTTGCATTTTTTAATCCAAAAGGCATCATGACCCAACAAAAGGTTCCCCAAGGTGTTATAAATGTAGTCTTAAATTGATCTTCAAGAGGGATAAAGATTTAATTATATCTCAAAAAACCATCCATAAAAGATAACAAGGCATGACCCGTTGTTGAATCCACAATCATATCAATGTTAGGTAATAGGAAATCATCTTTCAAGGATGACTTATTTAAATCTCTAAAATCAATAAACATCCTTATCTTATTTTCTCCTTTTGAAATAGGCACAATATTTGAAATCCAATCTGAGTAATCAATAGAATGGATAAATCCAGAATCCAATAGTTTTTCAATTTCACCTTTGACTAATAAAGCAATTCGTGGATTTATCCTTCGAATTTTCTATTTCACAGATTTCATATTTGGTTTTAAAACAATGTTATCAGTAAAAATATTAGAATCTATACCCAACATATCTGAATATGTCCAAGCAAAGATGTCCTTAAATTCAAGCAAAAGGGAAACCAACTGATCACATTCATTATGATTCAAACATTTCCCAATCTTTATCATCCTTTCAAAGTTGTTTTCATCCATTTGAATATCAATAGTTTCAATTATTAACAAATCACTTTGTATTGAAGGATCCATCGGTAAAGGGAGAGTATCATGTTTATCATCATCTCCAAAATAAGCATCAGTATTTAAACAATAAGGTTTTCCTCGTTTGTGATGAAACTTAGGTAAATCTTCATAAAACCCTAAAAATTCCATTAAGGCTTCATCTTCAGGAAAAATATCCAAAGAAGGTTCTTGATTAAGGTCAATAAGTAGTGGGTTAACCAATTTCAACTGTCCACCGCAAATATGATTAACATTAAGATGAAAAGTTGATGGTTGTCTATAAGGATTGAATCCTAATCCATATGTATGATCATAAACTTCATTATCTAAAGGTACTTGTATACCTTGTTCATATTTACCACATCATTTCCCATTAAATCCTGATTTCTTAAGCAAATGATAACCAGGACCATATCGATCAGTCATATCAGAAGGAGTCCAAGGAGTGGCATATGTCACAATATCATAACAATCAGGCTTTATAGTTTCAATTGTTTCATTAATCGAAGTGGCAACAAAATTACTTTTTAGTTCCTCAAAAAGCAGAGAAGGAACAAAAAAAAATTTCTCAAATTCATTTTGTTGCTTCATGAATTCCAAATCAGAGACCTTTTATTCTCCAATAAAAGTAGGATTAAAATCCAATGTCCCCCAATCATCCTCAATCAAAGAAGAAGATGGAGCTTCCTGTTGTTGAATCTCAGGTTGTTTTATCTCAAATTATTGTATCTCCAGTTATTTTTCAATCTCTTTACTAGGTTGAAGAGGCTCAGATATTTTGGCATATTCTGCATTCAAGCAAGATTTGGCACATCATCTGCATGTAATGTATACATTAAGTTGTTATAGATGAACCTAACCTTGCGATGAAGAGTAGAAGGAACTGTATGCATAGTATGTAACCATGGTCTTCCTAAAATAAGGTTATAATTGAGAGGTCCAAGCATAACATGAATAGGAGTATTTAGAATAACTGGACCAACTTTAACAGGTAAGTTAATAATGCCCAAAGTTCTCTTTGTAATATTGTCAAATCCACGTATAGGAACATTATCAGGTTGGATAGTAGTAAGATCAGGCTTAATTTCCTTGAGCATATCCATGCTACAAACATTAAGCCCAAATCCATTATCAATTAAGGTTCTTCAAATGATACTCCGGTTAATAGAGACAGCAACCATAAGAGCATCATATTGATTATGCACCTCTAGGGAAGGCAAATCATTATCAGAAAACATAATAGGAGGTACAGAAGGCATAGTATGCATACAATCTAGAATAGAATGAATGTTCTCTTGATTATGAGGTGAAGTAGGAAGAGTAGATAAAGCTTTTTGCAATGCGTCAGGGAAGTTTGAAGTAATTCCCATAAAGATATCTTAGCAGGAGTAGCATGCAATTGGTCAACTAAGTTATACTCCTTAAAGGTAGATGGAAACCTAGGTGCTTGAGGAAGCATAGGTTGAGAAGGAGGTAAAGAAACTGGAACAATAGGCTGAGGGTTATTCCATGTGTGATAAGCATGTGAGATAGAATTAGTGTTATCCAAGAAATCCAAAGGATCTCTAGGTTTACCCTTAATTGTTATACGAGGACATCCTTTTACCATCATTAAAGGTGTAGGATATATCATTTTAGGTTTATCAATGTTGAAAATAGTGGGACATGAAGGTAACCATGCACACACCCTATGGTAAAGGTCAATTGGAGAGGTTATAGAGGAGAGTGAAATAGGAATAGGATCCATGGAGATCTTATCAGAACCATTTTCATCCTCACTACCATGTACCTCATTAGGGAATCTATCCTCTTGTACAATAAAAGCCTCATCAAAGTACTCAAAACAAGAATCACACATGTTGAATACAAAGAAGTACTAAAAGCATGAAAATGTAAATATTTTTGTATTTTTAAAGAGATTTTGCAATTTTTCATATTTTTGAAATATAAATGCAAGAAATCTAATCGTATAAGCATGCAAGATTTAAATCTAACACCAAAAGAAAGAGTTGTCGTAAACGGGTTAACCAAAATGAATAATGGTAAAATGGAGCCTTAATAATGCACCTATCATTCACCACTATTCATTTGTATATATTTTGAATTGGAATTGCATAAGTACATCTGGAAATGCTTGAAAATCAATTAAGATAAGATACATACCTCATTATGGAACAGATTTAGAAATACCTATTTTCTGAAACCTCTGTAGAGTTTTGGAAGATTCTGCAACCAGATCCGGGACCAGAAAACTATAACAGAGAAAACCTAGAAAACTTTTGTCTTTCTGGTAGCAGGTAGTCTTTGACCCCGATAAAAGGTCAAAGACTACCTTGAGATTTTGAAGGTTGACTTTGACTTTGTTCACAAATCTCAGATGTTCGCTGAAAAGAGTACTCAAATTCATCCTCTAATTCTCGAAACATCGACTTTAGATATCTAAAAAATGGTGTTTTGGGTGGCTATATAGGGTTTTGCCTTAGTCAAACCCCCATTTTGATGATCTCCACCTCCACGAATAGTCAATTGAAATGGAATGTGTGTGTATAGAAAGTGTAATGCCAAGATCTAATCCTCTAGATTAAAACCCTAGCATGAATATGTATGAGGACATAATGCATAGATTTTAATGAGATAGGAAAGCATACCAAGCCCCCAAGGCTAAAGTACTCCTACCAAACTCATAATCTATAATTGCTACCCCATGATTGTATCCTTGAATGTTTGAATGTTGGCAATGGTGGATCAAGGAAGAAAGGATCTCTCTTGCTCCAAATAGATGTTCACAATGGTGTGCTCATAAAGATGTTTGATATCAACAATGGCTTGATCTTATATATCATCCTCTTGCAATCTTGCACCTTCACTTCACCATCTCTTGCTTGCTTGAATCTCCTTGTAATGTGATTGCTTCTTGTGCATGTTCTTGGTGAAAATGAATGCAAATGAGAGTCTTTATATAGAGGTTTCAAGGTGAGGCTCCTAGAGCAATGTGAGGACCCATAATTCAAATTTCACCTCAAATTATGATCCAATCACAATAACCAACTAAGGAGGGAAAATAATTAAATGAATTTTGAATTAAAACCTTCCTGCACTCAGATCCGAAGGTCCGACATTGATTTCAGGGCCCACCGGGACCAAATTTGAAAAGGGGAATTGAATCCTGAAGGAGGTCAAAGAAGACCTCATCTCTGACCTAGGTTAGGGATGACCTCGACCCTAATCTAGGTTAGGGACAACCTCGTCCCTAATCCAGGGGTCCAGATCCTATCAGAATTTGAAACAAAAGGTCTCGAGGATGTTCAGAGACCTAAAAATGATGTCAGAATGGGACATAGTGCCAGGGAGAGGCACAAAATCCTATGATGATCATGATGAATGTTAGGAGGACCTATTTCTAAATCCTACCAAGAAAATAGAGCCATGGAAGAGGGAAATTAAGGAGAATCCTAGGGATCCTAACCCTAGTTTCACCTAGAATGAAGAAATCAAGTGCAGAATGCATCCTGAATGCAAGTCTATCATGATGAATGTACTAAAAGAGGGTGATAAACCTATCAAGATGGAAGTACTTCCATTTTAAGACAATACAATATCATTTACCAACATACTTGTTACTGATTCATGTTCCATTATTTTTATAGAATGTCAAAAAAGGTGAACTCCCCTGCCATGAAGTATCAATTCAAGGGTTACCATGCACCATCCAAGGTGGGGAATCTGCATTTTGAGATCATAGACACTGACATCGGGAATGTCAGTTGGAATGACTACTTGGTTAAATGTGCCTATATCATCTTAAAATAAAAGCACTTCCATGATAAGAGTGTTTAGCCCTCTGAGTAAGTGGTCTAGAGTTATGTTAAGTGCCTTGATTAGGTCTTTGCATGTATTTGGCTTTTCCCCATGTTTTTCTTCCCTCTGCACCCATTTTCCACTTCATATCTATAGTTCCTAGCAATATGGACTAGGGTCTTGAGGTTTTTAACCTCAAGGTCAAATTCAACCTTAAGGGTCAAAGTTTACCTTGACCCCAACCTAGGTCAGGGTTGACCTCAACCATGACCTAGGGTAGAGTCGACCTTGTCCCTGACCCCCAATTCAAATTTCAAATTCCCATGATTTTTGAGTGTCGGGTTTCAAAGATATTTGTTTTCCCACCTCCGGGTCAGCCATTTCGGGTTTCAGAATGGTAAATCCTTAAATTGCATTTAATCTAGGTATATTTCTAAAGGTTATGACCTAATTGGGATTTCATTCTCCAAGATGGCCTCTCTAGAAGATTGTGCCCTAGTTCACTATAAAAGGAGGCCTTTCTCCTTCATTTTCCATATCTACATCTCAATCAATTTCATGAGCAATCTCTCAAGTGCAAGCAAGTGAATTCAAGCATTCAAGTGTTCAAGCATTCATCCATCAAGGAGATCCATTGTTAGCCATTGAAGGATTCAATCTCTTTGGAGCCCCCTTAAAGATCCATCCTTCTACATTCATCCAAGCCTCCTCATATGCAAAGATCAATTCAAGATTGGTGTTGAAGATCAAATGTCATTGATTGGAGACATCCTACATTCATTCTACATCCATTGAAGCATTCATACTTGTGGATTTGAGGATTCGAATCCTCTACAAGGACTTCAACATAAGCAAGGTGAATTGTTTCAATTGCTTTGTTTATGCATACTAAATTTCAATTCAATTTCAAAGTTAATTTCTAAATTGGGTTTTGACCAAGGAAAACCCCCCATACAAACAAAACCCCATTTTTCTTAAGGTACAGGTGAGGAATTTTGAATCTGAGAGCAGATTTGGATACCCTTTTCAGCAAACTTCCAAGATCTGCGAACAATGTCATAATCAACCTTCAAATAAAGAATGTAGCCTTTAACTTTTTATGAGGGTCAAAGACTACCTACTATTAGAAAGACAAAAGATTTTTGGTTTTTCTTCATCTCGACATTTCCAGTCCAAAATAGGTTGTAGAATTGTTTGAAAATACACACAGACATCAGAAATTGGCATTTTCTAGATTTGCCCTATTTTGAGGTTAGTACTTGTATTTCAATTATTTTAGATTTTAAGCATAATTCTCCATAGGGAAATATAGGGTTTTTCTCTCTCTTTCATATTCTCCATAGATTGATTTGATTGTGTATTAACCTTTAGGTTGATCAAATTGGATCTCTCCTTTGGAAATTTGGATTTAGGAGTGGATCTCATATTTCCCCCATACATTACATTGAATAGGTGTGATTCCATTTTAACCCTATTCATTTTGGTGAACCCGACTAGCTTACTCTTTCTTTTTTGGTGTTAGATTTCCCTTTGTCTTACCTTGTGTGTTCACCATCACTATTCATTTTGGTGAACCTGACATACTTACTCTCCTTTCTTTTGTGGAATTGGATGCCCTATTGTGTTTTGTGGTGTTACATTTCCTTTATCTTGTTGGTATTGGATTTTTCTTTTTGTGTTAGATCTTGCGTGCTAATTAGATTTTTAAAATACACAAATATTCATGCTTTATGTGTTCTTAGTTTAGTTCATTTGCATTACATTGGTTTATGTGCTTTACTACTACTAGTCCTACTTATAACATTCTAGTTAGAAGAAGTCATAGACTCATGGGTGCCTTTGATCCTGAATCTTCCTCTCCTTTCCTTAGGGTCCCGGATGATAATTTGATTCTTCATGATTCCAATCCTACCATGGAGAAAAACTCTTCTCACTCATCTCATGATGAGGATGACGCTTTAAGAGTTCCTCCTGAACAAGTCCAAAAAATTTCAACTAAACTTGATAAAATGGGTAATTGGCTTATTCAAGAGAACCATAATCAAGATTATATTCAAGCTATAGAGGCTCTTAAGAAATTTCTTCATGATAGTGATCAAGGTGGTAACCTCTTGCATGGTATTACTCACCTTGTGCATTCAAATGTTAAACCTTTAGCTCAAGAAGCTCAAGATTTAGGGTTGATTCCTCCTATCACTAGTTTTGAACCTCTTTCTAATCCTTTACCTAGTATTCCTACCTATACTCCTTCTTTGGTGACTGTGATGGTTCCCTCTGTTCCTATGAGTGTTCCTCCTATGTCCCTTCCTACATCACAACCTTCATATCATAATGTTCCTTTTACTTATTCCAATCCGCTTCCAACTGTAGTTCCTAGTGTTCCTCCAGTTGTGTCTTCTATTCCTGCAGCCTCTTACACTTTACCTAGTGTGTCTAATGTTGCTACTCCTATTTCCTCTAATGATTCAACAATCATCATTTTATCTCAAACTGTGTCATCCTTACAGCAACAACTCGCTTCCTTAACTCAAAACAAGTTTAGTATCCCTACATGTGACATGGGAAGTCCTTTGTCCTTATATATGATTCATACTCTTGTTCCTCAGCAAGGTGATATGCCTCATCTTGAAAATTATAATGGAAAAAGAGATCTCGTTCATCATGTTAAAACATTCCAAATCCTTTGTAGTGATTATGCTCATGACCATAGGATTTTAGCCAAACTGTTTGCTAGAACCTTCCATGACAAGGCCTTACAATGGTATTGTTCCTTGCCTCATTCTATTGATTCCTTCCCAAAACTTACTAATGCCTTTATACAACAATTTCAAAACAACATTGGCCCGCAAGTGTCTTTGAATGATTTGATGCATTGTAAACAAAGTGCTAAAGAAAAATTAACTGAATTTATTAGTAGATTTAAGCATTTGTAGCTCAGATTTCCTATCATGTTCCTAATATTGATATTCAACGTATGTTTATTTCAATTTTGCAAAAGGATATTAGAGATAAAATTTTGCTTGCTAAATTTACCTCTTTTCAACAACTTTGTGCAGCGCTTTATCATTATCAATTACAAGTGAGTCAATTTGAGAGAAACACTCCAATGGCTCCTGTTCCAGTTGATAAGAGTGATGCTACTCCTAATCCAAACAAATTTCAAAAATTCAACAATTATGTCAAGATAAACAAACAAGCGAATGCAGTTGCTGATCAAGTTGTTGTTGCATCTCATAATGCCACTTCTACATCCACTATTTTTTTATTAAATCGTACATTTACTCCTCTTTTTGAATCTTTACATGCTATTATGAATAGGTTGTTAACTACTAATATGATTACTTTACCTCCTATTCAACTGCTTTTACCTACCACGATTGCATCTAAATCTTTTGATCAAAATGCTTTTTGTCAATATCATCATCAAAATGGTCATGATACTAAGAAATTTTATTCTTTAAAACATAAGGTTCAAGACTAATTGACTCTAATGCCTTATCTATTGATAATCTTGATGGTAGTGGGAACAAATCTGTCTCTCCTCCTAATCAAAACCTTCAAATCTATACAAATCATTTACCTACGCATGATAATAATACCATTGCTCAACCATCTACTGTAGAAATTGTGTATGATTCAAAGATGGATGATCTCAATCATGTTGTTAATCAAGTGGAGCATGTTGGTCAATCTTTATCTCCACCTCAACCTCAAGTTCAATCTCAAACTCGACCAAAACCTAAACCTAAATTGAAAACTCAACCTAAACCTCGACAACAACCTAAGAATAAAAGACCTCAGGAACTTTTGATTACCTTTGATGACTCTAAGACTATTAAAGCTCCTGATGGTCCCCTTTACATTTCTGCTAGGATTTCTTAGAAACCTACTCATGGTTGTCTTGTTGATCCTACATCCTTAGTCAATGTTATTACTGAAGAAAATCTTTTTATGAAAAGCTTACAACGCAATTCTTATGATACATCATATGTGTGGATTCAAACTTGCAATGGTTTTCATTATCCATCATTTGGTTCTATTACTTTACCGGTTGAACTCTATGGAAAAATTGTGAACACTACCTTTGTTGTGGTTCCTACTTCTAATCAATTTCAAGTTAAGCTAGATTTGCCTTGGTTGAATGCCATGCATGTTATTGCTTCACCTATCCATAAGTTTCTTAAGTTCATTCATGATAAAGAAGTGAAGATTATTAATCATAGCTTATATCAACCTTCTAGGCCTAGAGATTGTGATGCTCTTGATTTCTTTTGGCCTTCATTACCTAATTCATGTCCTCCTCGACCTGATAAATTTTTTTTTGTTCATATCAAGCCTATAAACATCGTAAGATTCTTGAATTAAGTATACCTCCTATAGATCTTAATCGTGGTCTCTTGCCTACACCTTCTATACCTCCTTTAACTATGGCTTCTAGTTTTGTTAATCAAGTTCCTTTTATTGATCTTCCTAAAAAACCTATCAAAGATCCTGTGATTGTTCCTCTTATTACTAATACTCCTATTGATCTTCCTAAAGAACTTATGAAGGATCCTATGAGTGTTCCTAGTTCTCAACCTATTTCAAATAAATCAAAACATAATCAATCTATAATGAACGTCATAAGTGTAATACCCCACAAATGGGCTATAGGTTCATTAACCTCCTATATCGACACATCGAACGAAATCGACATCAAAGTCCTAACCTAAGGCACATTGGCACATTATCGAATCTTAATTGATTATCATAAATTCTGCATCGGGGAATATTCCTAGCAATATTCTTATTTATTCTAATTATCTTTAATTTAATTATTATTTGGCAATAAATCCTATTTATCCTAAAGTTTGATTAATTGAATATTCTAAATATTTAATTAATTAGATTTAATACTGCCAATTTATTATTTAATTGGATTTAATTATATTTATTCCTAAATTCTATTATTTCATTTTGACAATAAATCAAATATCCTATGACTAATTGATTAAATTCTTATTTAATTAATTAATATCAATTGTCAAATTTAATAATATAGTTTTTGAATAAAAGTTTGATTTAATAATTGATTAACCTATAAATCAATTGTTATATTTTTAAAATCAGTTAAGTTGAGGATAAATCACTTTATTTATTTAATTAATTCATATTAATTATGCACATCCAAAAAATAGTTAAACTTTAAATCAGAAAATCAATTCAAGTTGCTTTAAAAATAAACTCAACTCTCTTTTGACTTAAAAGCTGATCTCAACTTCTGATTTAAATCAAAAAGCTGATTTGAATGATTTTTGTGAGTTAATCTATCTCTAATTTCTTGATAACTCAAAAATCAACCTGAGTTTATCAAGAGTGATTTATGGCTTTTTACATGCACCTCCAAAGTCCTGGATTTCTATAAATTAAGGCCTCAGCTCTTCATTTTGGATGAATCCATGAATTGTATCCTCACGCTGGCGAATTGGTGATTGAAGAATCAATCTTTGTGAATCCAAGCTGTTGTGAGATTTTCATTGTTTTTGAGCATTCATATCATTTAGCATATCATTATTTAGATTAATTGCATGTCATATCATTTTATTTCATCTTATTGCATAGAAAATAAGAAAACTAGATTAATTTGCATTCATCTCATATCTAGATTTTGCATTCAAATCCTTCGTTTAGGTGTCGTCAAGGTCACTGATCTCAGTCCAATCTAAGAATACATACTCACATCTACTAGAAGGTAGTAAATCACTTGGTTAGATTAGTTTCCATTTTACTACACAATTTTGATTTTAACTAACTTCTAATATTTTACTGAAGTGTTGTGTCTATAGCTAGGTACAAAATTCACACACACATTTCTGGCGCCCATTATGGGGCCCTGAAATGGATTTTCATTCAATTTCTATCATCTTCTTGTCATTTTCTATTCCAAGCTATGATTTTTAATTTATGTCCATACAATTTTCATACGAGTTTTGTCAGAAACTCGTATCAAGAGGTACCCACTGTCATACGACAGTTGATTTGATCGAGGATCATATCATCAGAAACACAGTGTCATTTAGAAGCTCTTTTGTCATATGATTTGATACCCATTGTCGTACGAGTTTCTGGATTGTCATATGGTATGTGACCCACTGTTGTACAAGTTTCAGTTCTAGGTTTCAATTGTCATTTCACTTTTTCAGTCATTTTTCCAAATTTGGACTGACATCTAACATTAACAATTGAAATTTGTTATTTTTGATTGATTTCTATTGATTTTGATTGGGAAAAGCATGAGAGTTGCTAAAAATAGGTAAAAATCTACTAAGCACATTGTGAGAAATTCAGGTAATCTTCTCAGTTGATAACATTTCAATTTGGACTAAAACAAACTCTCGTGTGTTAAGCTTGTGTGACCTTTATTGCTTTCATATCACAGATTTCATTTTGGGCTATAAAAAATGAACATAGATTCATTTTTTAGCATCTTTGTTACACATAGTAAATAGGCCCTATGAACACTATTCGTGATTCTTGAGAGAGTGGGTTTCCAGTGAAACCCTTCTCAACGAAGGAACCCTTGTAGGTAGGGAGGTTATTGAGAGAGTCTCACGTTCTGCTAGATTTGTGTGTCTTCAGCTTTTGATTGATACATTTTCTCTCTAGAGAGGTTGATAGATCATAAGTGGTTGACATCATAGATCTTTGTGAGATAATCTTGTTCTTAGTGTGTCGGATTAATCTGTCTACTTTTTTTGGGTTAAAAGTGAAAAGGCTAGAGGACTATGCTCTACTCCCTTTTGGGTAGTATCAGAAACTCAAATCCTTGAATCTAGAACCAGTCTCCACGTGGTATCTTTTTCATCATGGTAGTAGTAGCCACTATATAAATGTCCTTATGGAGGAAATCTTCATAGGTGTAGTCTCTTGTTGGGCTATCAGATCTCCCTAGTAGCTCCTGATTGATTAATTTCTCAGACTGTGTCAAATCCCCAGTGGGCCTAGATTGGAGTTCACCCTCTTGAGATCACAAAAGTTGCAGAGTCAGACCATTACTACAAACCCTAGTGAGGCCAATTTTTTATTTTCTAAGAATATGTGCATTATTGCAAAACTTTTTGGAACATACACTGTTAGCACTCCTAGGGATTAGCACATTCGGTCACTTGGTTGTTCATGCGCAGGGTTGCTTTATCCCCTATTCATTGTTTTCAGACATTCTTGAAATCACTTGCTTGCTATTTTGCATGCCTATTTATCTATTTGGTTACTAAGAATGAATCAATCTGATACAATCTTCAAATTTGGACAGATAATTTTGTGAACAATCTGAAACTGAAAATCTAAAAAATTGCAAAATCTGATGCCAAACACCTTTCTAGAGTCAAAAGTCATCTTGTAAAGTCAGAAAGTCATACGACTTTTGGAAAGTGTCATTTCATTACCCCCAAATTGTCATATAGTAGCTGGTATATTGTCGTACGAGTTTTGCTACCAATTAATTCAAAAAGTCAAAAATCTTTCTATCAATTATCGTGCGAGTTTTACAACTATTGTACGAGTTTGTCAATTGTCATTTCATATCCTACCCACTATTATACGAGCCTGCAGAAAGTCATTTGAGAAAGTTTGAAAATTTTTCAGAAAGTTGTCAGAACTATCAAAGACCCAGCTTTTCCAGCCTATTTCTAGAGTCTGTCAAGAAAATCACTGTGTTAGGAATGGAGCAGAAACTATAATGAATCCAATCATTTTCCTAAAGTGGCCTTTTGAATCCAATTTAGCCTTTTGTTTAATCGATTTGAGTCCTTTTCATCTTGTGTCAAAAACTTGTCATAATTATCAATCTTCAATCCATCTTCAAAATGACTAAGTGTTGTGAACTCGTGTCCGCTATCTTTTGGGCATCTACCCATACATCCAGGGCACAGTATCCTTCATTTACGTCTAATCTAAGTTTCAATCAATCAAACCTTGACAAGTTTGTGTCATTTGATCTTCTTGAATCAGATCTTTCTTTAGTTGTCTTTATCATATTCTTTTGCTTCACCCAAGGTTAATGGTGGAAACAAGAGCTTCCTCTCACAAGAAATCAAGGGAAATATCTCATACCTTACCTTTGACTCATATCTAGGGTCCCACTCTTGAATAACTATACAATTCTGGTCTTTACAAAGATGACAGTCTTGGCAACTTTCGATTAAAAACTAGTTACATTCCTCCACCATTAACTCACAGAGGTAATCAACAAACTCCTCCTTGATCTATCCCAGGGAGTCTTAAAAATCCTACCATGTCTCAAGCAGGGACAAACCATGGCTCTCAAAGAGCTCAATCTCAACATGGTGTAGATCAGGAACCCACACCTGAAGAAATCGCTCGGTATCAAAATGACAATGACTTCAAAAGAATGATGAAGCATTTCTTGAAAGAAGATAGAGAAACATACTTTTTATAATTAGCTCATCAAGGAGCTAAACTTCCTCCCAATTTTAATGTGGAAGATATCATTACACATGAGGAAGAAACTCCTATTTCAGCTATGATGAAACAAATGCACACCATGCAAGTAAAACTTACCAAAATGGAAAAAAAAAAAGAACCTAAGGAGTTCTCCATGGAGGCCCTGTGTCCTTTTCCATTTGATAAAGACTTGTATATGCCACCATTCCCTAAAAGGGTGGAAATGTCGAAATATGATAAGTATGATGGAAACTTAGATCCTTAAGATCATGTCAGAGAATTCTGCACTCAATCTATGGAGTTCATGCATGAATTGACCTATCTGATGGGTCTTTTCCCTCGATCTCTAGGAGGGGCAGCCATTCATTGGTTCTCTAGGATGCCACCTACAATCAAAACCTTTGAGGAGTTGATCAAATTATTCTATCAGCAATACTCCTACAACATCCAACATCCAGTCACCATGATTGATATCTGCAATCTCCAAAAATATCCAAGAGAACCATTCCTGACATTTCTTAAGAGATGGAGAAAGAAATTCTCTCTATATGTTAGGCCTATTCCAGAAACTGAGAAGCTAGAAATCTTCATCAATAATCTTGTTCCAAAAATCAACTACCCTTTCCAAATACAAAATCATACATCTTTTGACAAGATGGTAGATAATGCAATCAAAATTGAAAAAATACTTGTGAAAAAAGGAGACATCACACTTCAAAAGGACAAGTATGAATCTAGTTCTAAAGATAAGAACAAAAATTGGAACAAGAATAAGGGCATCGTCATCGATGGCATTGTTGATAATCATGCCCCATCTAAAGCACTTGCTTTCAATCTAACCATCGGTAATCAAGCCATCAAAGCTTCAGAACAAAAGGTGTCTGAATCATCTCAAAAGAAGCCAAAATAAAAATTTTGGTCCGTGTTGGTACTCAAAAATGCAACATGGGTTTTGAGTACCATGTTAAAATTTTGCAATTTGAAGCCCTTTAAATGCTTTTAATGCATATGTACCCGGCTATCATTTTGAAGCCTATGAGGTGTCCCAAGTGTTTAACACACTCCATTCAACATATGTATGCATTCTATGATGTTATCTTATCATCCTGAATCATTCGGTGAAGTCTCATTTCGAGCAAGTGTCAAATTGCACAATTTTGCCTAAGTGTCAATTTGCTAAAGTAGGCCCTGTTTGCATTTGATATTCTTTTGTCTTGTGATTGGTCATGACATGCCAGTTGTGGCATCATATTTTAGACGTGGGAATGAGTCATCATGCCAATTTTTAGCTCCCCATGTGCCCATTTAGTCACTTTGCCAGAGCCATTCCATTTGCAGATTGTCAATATTCTTTGAGTGTGCATTGTTCAAATTTTCAGTCATGTTTTTAATCATAACTCAAAAAATACAAACTGGGTCAGGCTGAATTTTACATATGTTTGAAATGACCATGCGTGCATTTTACAAAAAAAAATTTAGAAAAACCTAGTTTGAAAATCAAAAGTTATGATCCTCTGAGTACTGGTAGTAACAAAAAATCAACAATGCTTCATAAAGTTTTATCCCACATTGCTCCCAATTTTGAAATTTGAAGTGTTTATATGCAAATCTACAAACATATGAAATAAATCAAAGTGTTGGAAGCTATGCTTGCCCATGCTTGTGCATCCACCTTGGTTTCTATGCCAGTGGGCCCAGAACAAATTTTGTAGAAAAATGCTGGCAAAAACTGCTAGTGGTTAAGTCACTGACATTCAAAGATCTAGAGACTAGTTAGTCTCTAGATCTCCAAATGCTAGTGGTTAAGTCACTAACATTCAGAGATCTAGAGACTAGTTAGTCTCCAAATCTCCAAATGCTAGTGGTTAAGTCACTAACATTCAGAGATCTAGAGACTAAAGGAAATCTCCAAATCTCATAAAGAAATATAAAAAGAGGAAATGATTATGGGATTTGGAGACTTAATCTCTAAGTCTCCAAATCTCCAAATAGCTATTCAGAGATCTAGCGACTAAAGGAAGTCTCCAAATCTCATAATGAGAAAAAGTGATTATGAGATTTAGAGACTTAGTCTCCAAATCTCCAAGTGGTTATTCAGAGATCTAGAGACTAAAGTTAGTCTCCAAATCTCATAAAGAAATAAAAGAAGAGGAAATCATTATCAGACTTCGAGACTTCGTCTCCAAGTCTCCAAATGAAGATTATGAGATTTAGAGCCTAAAGGGAATTCTCCAAGTCTCTAAAAGAAACCATGGTCAAGGAAATGATTAAGAGACTTGAAAATTCATGTAGTCTCCAGATCTTCAGATGGACTAGGGTTAAAGATGAGTTTATCCGAGCAACCAATGAGAAGGTGACAAGTGGCAAGTTCTGGTGGCATGTGCAAATTTTCAAGGTTTTAAAAGATTTAAAAAGTTATAAAGTTCAGACTTTGGAGAAATTTTGAAATTTTTTAATGATAGAGCTGTTCATGGGAAAATGTCTAAGAGATTCATTTTTTATCAAAATATGGCAGTATAATATGTTTTCGGAAACGTCAGAAGATGACAAATGCAATGATGGTAGTTAGAATCTGATTAAATCAAGTTCCTGAGAGCAGTAAAGGCTTTTAATCCATGATCAAATTTTGGGGAGATTTTTCTTTTTCCAAAATTGATTGATTTTGCAGATCTGCCAGGGGGAATGATTCAGATTTTCAGTGGATGAAAAGATCAGAGGGTACAAAGGATTGAATTTCACGGAAGAGTAAAGGACAAAGAAATTAGATTTCTAGTAAATGAGTAGATTTTATGCAAAAAAGGATAGATGTTATCAGATTTTGGAGGTGCCTGAGAAGATCATATTTTCAGAGAAGCAAGAAGGCTATGAGATTAGATTGCAGAATGGACAAGTGTTGGTCAAGTACAAATTTTAGGGTTTCTCTCTCAATCTATTTATTATTTTCTCTTCTCAGTTATAGGGGTTCCTGTTCTTGTTTCTTCTTCTGTTCTGTTGAAAGGTTTCAGACTGGTTTTTCCCTCTCACTCAGAAGATTTTATAGCAGGCTTTTAGATAATTTTTTGAATGTATTTCTACAAGACAAATTTTTCAATCTTGTCTATGCTTTGAGTTTTCTGTTATTAATGTATTGAAGCAAGAATATTTCAATAAAATACAGTGCAGTCCCTATTCTCTATTGTTATGTCTCTTTGCATTCTGTTGATTCTCTTATATGTTTTATTTGTAAGGCATCTAAAAACATACCAACTACAAGGTAGTTTGTTCAATCATTTGTGAGTTTCTCTCAAGGAGAGAATTAAATTTCATAAATAGTTTTAGAGAGCAGGCATTATTGAAGGATTTGATGCAATAATTTGGAAGTGAGAGGATAGTTTGTAAGGCACTCTATCTGGATTGCATACAGTCTGTTAGGCATTCTTGAGTATTTTGTTTGATTTATAACCTGTGAATTACATCTTTTGACTCCTTGCCCAAGAATAGGCACTGGTTGGCTGTTTGTAATGCAGTTATCTTTAAGTCATCAAACATAAAATTTCATTACCAGTTCTTTTCTATTTCTAATTTCAAGCATACTATGAAAGGATTATATCTAGGTGATATAGTTCAGTTTGTTGATTCCTTGAAGAGAGAATCAGAGGTTAACCTTCCTTGAGTTGTACTCACAAAAAGAAGAAGGATTCACTTCCTTATTCCATTGTCAATGATGTTACATGTATAGTTTCTATTGTCAAGCTTTGTATCAGGAGATTCTCAGCTATCTACAGAGTGATCTTTTGTTGAAGTAATCTAAAGCCTAAATAGCATGACAGTGAAGACCAAATCCACTAATCAAAAGCTTACTTGAAATACAATAACATATTCATAAGCAATACCCGTCTGAGTCCTGTGGAGCTTGAAGCAGAAGGAGGATCTTATCCAATCCTCATCAATTAGGCTTTTCTTGCAAACTTGGAGCCCCTTTTAATTGAGAATCAAGCCCATAATTTGCCAAGTTTGACCCTACAAGAAAAATCCCTAACAAATTGGCGACTCTGCTAGGGAGTGAAATAAGTTTACTACTAAGAGTATCCCAGAGTCTTGCTATATTCAGTTTGGGGAAGAGTCTCATAAATGTCATGATCTGAAAGTTGTTTCCAGACCTGCAAGTGTATTACCTGAATTTGTTGTTGTAAAAATTTAAAATTATATGTGACTTTGTTGTGAGGAATGCCTAGAATCTGTTGATGTTTCAAGAAAGATCAATGAAAATTTTGTGTCCTCTGAAAAGAGGTGGCGACTCTGTGCTAGAACAAACCTGAGGTATGAAGCCTTATTTCAAATTTCAGTCTAATGTGAAGAGAGCAACAACAATCAGCAAAGGCTTCCAGGTATTCTCCATTCAGTTTTTTATGTGTTCACGTGGTCCTTGTCAAATGGTTTTGTCATTAAAGAAAGGACATATGAGAATGAAATTACATACTTCTGGTTTGAACTGTGAGTTAATTAAATGTTTGTGAAGTTGGTTTGAAGAAGTTGGTTTGGTAGAAAGTATATAGATCTACTGCAAGTTGAGAAGGAGAATTATTGTTGGTGAATGAGCTCCAAAGTTTCAAAGAATGTCAAATTTCTTTTCATCAAGCATGCAGCCCATGAGTGAAGTTCCTAGATCTATTTCTACTAGGAGATATATGCCATTATGTTTTGATGGTATTCATGGTTTCCCAAATGTCATTCCTAATGATATCAGGAAAAGTTTACCTAAGTTTAATGGGAACCATCTTGTTTCAGCTAGTCATCATGCTCAGTTGTTTTGTGACTTGATGTGTGACTTTGAAATTGCTCATGAGGATGTGCATATGAAATTGTTTGTTCAAACTTTGGAAGGTGATGCTAGAGACTGGTTTTGTTTCCTACCGACATGTTCTATTTCATCTTGGAGTGAGTTACATTCAGCCTTCATGGAGCAATTTGGAGGAAGGGTAAGCATATCTGATTCTTATAGTAAGTTTTTAAAGATTCATATTGAGAGTGACGAACTTGTTCCTCAATTCAATATCAGATTTGCAAAAGTTTTGAATGAGATCCCTAAAATTTATAGACCCAATGATCAAGTGTGTGTGTCTACTTCAATGCATTTGATAAGAAAATGAATTACTTATTGAGGGATAAAGACCCTAAATCATTATATCAGGCATTTATGATTGCGATAGATATTGAAAACAATTTGAAGTATGGATTGACTAGAGGTCATTTTTCCATGAATGTATGCCAGTATAATGAATGTGAAAGAAAAGAAGAATGTAGTGTTGATCTCTCAGTTTCAAATCAGTGTATCAACACTTCTGCTGTAGTTTATAACCAAGTTGAAATTTCAAATCAGGATATGTGTATAAATATTGTTGATTCTTTTTCTATTGATGAAACATGTGTTCATGATACTACAACAGTAAGATATATTTCAGACTTTGATAGAATTGAGCAATGTGTTGATATTCTGAATGAATTAGCTACAACAGTAAGTTCTTGTAACATTGATTATGAACATGATGTTGTTAGTGTTTCTAGACATGAACTTGCTGCATCTATATCTCAGTCTTGTGCAAATGAAGAGGCTAAAAGTTATGTCTCTAATAATGAATTTGAAGTTGTTGACCAAACATTTCAAGAAGAGTCGGTAACACAAGATGAAGAATGTGATTCATGTGCATATCAGTCACAGTCAGAGGAACATAGTGCTAAAAGTGGTTATTCAAGTGAGAATGAGGAAGGCAGTGATGTTGAGATGTCTTCGTATGAGTCGGATGCAACATGGGAAGAAGAAAGTAGTGATGGAAGTGAACACTCCTTTGAAAGTGAAGGTATAAATTCTTTTTCTAAATCTAAAAATGAGAATGCATCTCAATTTTTGCATTATACAAATCAGTTTGAATATGAAGATTTTGAGAGTGATTTGTCCTCAAAGTATGAAGATAAGGAAATGGTGATTTGATGTGATATCAATGAACATGAAGATTTGAATGAAAGTTTATATAATGGTTCTACATTGGATAATGAAGTTGTAGCATATAGCAAAGAGTTTAGAGGTGAATCATGGTCTTGCCGTAATGGTTATCCTAAACAAGATAATGAAGGGGATGTAATTATGGACACTATATGCTTGGTAGGTGATGTTGACAGTGAATCTTCATATGGTTTTGATTTTTCTTCATATGCTGAGAGTCTCCATGAAAATAAAATGCGTAGTGAGTTTAAGGTGTTTACTAATGCTTTATATGATGAGGATTTTGATGATGATCAGCCCATTTTTTGTCATAGTGTTCAAAGAGGAGTATTACATGGAGTTATCAATCCGTTGTTTGAAGAACACACAGAGGTTTCAGATTTAGTTGAACCAGATGCAAATGATGACATACTATCTTCCTTCTATGATAAATCAGAATGTTCTTCTTCCATGTGTGATAGAGTTTTAAATGATGATGTTGCATTTTGTGAGTTTGATGATGAAATGATTGATAGAGTTGTATTTGAAGATCAGCTGGCACTTTATAGTAAAATTAATAATGATTTTTGTGGCATGAATACTAATCAGCATTTTGATTATGAAGATGCATTTGGAGGTTTTGGAGTGTTTTCAGAATTTGATGATGATGAAATGTGTGAGTATAAATCTAATTATTCATTTGAACTCCAACCGGCTACTCCTGAGTATATGCAAAGTCAAGGTCTGAATGATGATTTTTATCAAGTAGAGTATGAGACTTTTGCATTTCAGATTGATAGCATGCGTGAATTAGTAGATAAAGATCAATTCCAATCTGGTGGTAGTATTCATTAGCATGCTGAGTCTTATTTTCATAGTGAAAAAGATGAAGAAAGTGTTTCAAATTTTTACATGCACTATGAAAATGAAGATAGCTATTTTGTTTCGTTTAATGAGCTGATTGAAAGTGTTGATATGTTTGGTGAAACAAATGGGAATAAAATGCCCAGCTTACCTCAAGAAGAAAGAAATGAAAACCAATGTATGACAGAGGTATAGATTCATTTTAGTTTTGAGGCTTTGGGCCTTTTTAAATAAGCTTCATGTTTGTATAGTTGCTTTGCTTTCAGTTGTGTGTTTGCTTTTAGTTGGGTTCCTATTTTTTGAGAAGAGGTGTTAGAGAGGAAAGGTGAAAGGAGAAGAAAGAGAAAATCTAGATTTGATTTTCACAGGGTGGTCTGCTTCTACCAGGAGATTCTGAAGGTTCTCTACATGCCCGCATGGGGCATATGTCCATAGTCAGAGCCACTGTTGGTACTAAAAAATGCAACATGGGTTTTGAGTACCATGTTAAAATTTTGCAATTTGAAGCCCTTTAAATGTTTTTCATGAATATGTACCTGGCTATCATTTTGAAGCCTATGAGGTGTCCCATGTGTTTAACACACTCCATTCAGCATATGCATGCATTCTATGATGTTATTTTATCATCCTGAATCATTCGGTGAAGTCCCATTTTGAGCAAGTGTCAAATTGCACAATTATGCCTAAGTGTCAATTTGCTGAAGCAAGCCCTGTTTGCATTTGAATATCTTTTGTCTTGTAATTGGTCATGACATGCTGGTTGTGGCATCCTATTATAGACATGGGAATGAGTCATCATGCCAATTTTCAGCTCCCCATGTGCCTGTTTAGTCACTTTGCCAGAGTCATTCCATTTTCAGATTGTCAATATTCTCTGAGTGTGCATTGTTTAGATTTTCAATCATGTTATGATCCTCTGAGTACTGGCAGCAACAAAAAATCAATAATGCTTCATAAAGTTTTATCCCACATTGCTCCCAATTTCGAAATTTGAAGTGTTTATATACAAATCTACAAACATATGAAATAAATCAAAGTGTTGGAAGCTATGCTTGCCCATGCTTGTGCATCCACTTCGGTTTTTGTGCCAATGGGCCCAGAAGAAATTTTGTAGAAAAATGCTGGCAAAAAATGCTAGTGGTTAAGTCACTAACATTTAGAGATCTAGAGACTAGTTAGTCTCCAGATCTCCAAATGCTAGTGGTTAAGTCACTAACATTCAGAAATCTAGAGACTAGTTAGTCTCCAGATCTTCAAATGCTAGTTAAGTCACTAACATTCAGAGATCTAGAGACTAAAGGAAGTCTCCAAATCTCATAAAAAAATATAAAAAGAAGAAATGATTATGAGATTTGGAGACTTAGTCTCCAAATCTCCAAATAGCTATTCAGAGATCTAGCGACTAAAAGAAGTCTCCAAATCTCATAATGAGAAAAAGTGATTATGA
Source organism: Chamaecyparis obtusa (assembly GCA_027943335.1). NCBI lineage: Eukaryota > Viridiplantae > Streptophyta > Pinopsida > Cupressales > Cupressaceae > Chamaecyparis > Chamaecyparis obtusa. The sequence continues at coordinate 462,933 of BSBK01004283.1, forward strand.
GATCTAGAGACTTAGTCTCCAAATCTCCAAATGGTTATTCAGAGATCTAAAGACTAAAGTTAGTCTACAAATCTCATAAAGAAATAAAAGAAGAGAAAATTATTATGAGACTTAGAGACTTAGTCTCCAAGTCTCCAGATGAAGATTATGAGATTTAGAGACTAAAGCGATTTCTCCAAGTCTCTAAAAGAAACCATGGTCAAGGAAATGATTAAGAGACTTGGAGATTCATGTAGTCTCCAAATCTCCAGATGGACTGGGGTTAAAGATGAGTTTGTCTAAGCAACCAATGAGAAGGTGACAAGTGGCAAGTTTTGGTGGCATGCGCAAATTTTAAAGGTTTTAAAAGATTTAAAAAGTTATAAAGTTCAGACTTTGGAGAAATTTTAAAATTTTTTAATGACAGAGTTGTTCACGGGAAAATGTCTGGGAGATTCATTTTTTATCAGAATATGGCAATATAATATATTTTTGGAAATGCCAGAAGATGATGGATGCAATGATGGTAGTTAGAATCAGATCAGATCAAGTTGTTGAAAGCAGTAAAGGCTTTTAATCCATGACCAGATTTTGGGGAGATTTTTCTTTTTCCAAAATTAATTGATTTTGTAGATCCGACAGGGGGAATGATTCAAATTTTCAGTGGATGAAAAGATCAAAGGGTACAGAGGATTGAATTTCAAAGAAGAGTAAATGACAAAGAAATCAGATTTCTGGTAGATGAGCAGATTTTATGCAAAAAAGGACAGATGTTATCAAATTTTGGAGGTGCCTGAGAAGATCATATTTTCAAAGAAGCAAGAAGGCTATGAGATTAGATTGCAGAATGGACAGGTGTTGGTTAAGTACAAATTTTAGGGTTTCTCTCTCAGTCTATTTATTCTTTTCTCTTCTCAGTTGTAGGGGTTCCTGTTCTTGTTTCTTCTTCTATTTTGTTGAAGGGTTTCAGATTGGTTTTGCCCTCTCACTCAAAAGATTTTATAGCAGGCTTCCAGATAGTTTTTTGAATGTATTTTTGCAAGACAAATTTCTCAATCTTGTCTATGCTTTGAGTTTTTTGTTATTAATGTATTGAAGCAAGAATATTTCAATAAAATATAGTGTAGTCCCTATTCTTTGTTGTTATGTCTCTTTGCATTCTGTTGATGCTCTTGTATGTTTTATTTGTAAGGCATCTGAAAACATACCAACTACAAGGTAGTTTGTTCAATCATTTGTGAGTTTCTCTCAAGGAGAGAATTAAATTTCATAAATGGTTTTAGAGAGCAAGCATTATTGAAGGATTTGATGCAACAATTTGGAAGTGAGAGGATAGTTTGTAAGGCACTCTATCTGGATTGCATACATTCTGTTAGACATTCTTGAGTATTTTGTTTGATTTATAACCTGTGGATTACATCTTTTGACTCCTTGCCCAAGAATAGGCATTGGTTGGCTGTTTGTAATGCAGTTATCTTTAAGTCATCAAACATAAAATTTCATTACTAGTTCTTTTCTGTTTCTAATTTCAAGCATATTGTGAAAGGATTATATCTAGGTGATATAGTTCAGTTTGTTGATTCCTTGAAGAGAGAATCAGAGGTTAACCTTCCTTGAGTTGTACTCACAAAAAGAAGAAGGATTCACTTCCTTATTCCATTGTCAATGATGTTACATGTATAGTTTCTATTGTCAAGCTCTGTATCAAGAGATTCTCAGCTGTCTACAGAGTGATCTTTTGTTGAAGTAATCTGAAGCCTAAATAGCATGACAGTGAAGACCAAATCCACTAATCAAAAGCTTACTTGAAATACAGTAACATATTCATAGGCAATACATGCCTGAGTCCTGTGGAGCTCAAAGTAGAAGGAGGATCTTATCCGATCCTCATCAATTAGGCTTTTCTTGCAAACTTGGAGCCCCTTTTAATTGAGAATCAAGCCCATAATTTTCCAAGTTTGAACCTACAAGAAAAATCCCTAACAGTCCGCTGATAATAAACAAAAGTTCACTCCTCTTGGAGAATCTTTGGAATCAGCTATGAGAATTTTGCTTTCTAATAACATCATCTCTTTGCCTGAGATCCGACAATGTGATCCTGATCCTAAGCTGAAATGGTAGAGAGAGAATGAATTATGTGATTTCCATCAGGGTAAAGGTCACAAAACTAATAATTGCTTGCACTTGAAGCATACCATTCAAGACAAGATTGATAGTGGAGAAATCACGATTGACAATCCTAAAAGCAATAATGCTCACATAGCATTCACGAAACCATTTTCAAAGCATAGCCAAGGAGATTCATCTTCTCAGCCTAATGTGGGTGCTAAGGTCAATTATGCCTATCTTGGAAATAATATTGTTATCAATATGGTTGAACCAAGCCTATCTGAGCGTTGCAATGTCATCACAATTGTAAGAAAAAATAGAGAAAATCAATCAGCTAACGCAGTTACTTTATCACAAGCTCAGGCACACCTACAAGGACAAATCCCAAATCAATCAAATGTCCCTAAGGTTCCTTTCAATCTTTCTTCTACTTCTAAACAAAGGGAAACATCTAAATCTTCAAATACTAAGGACACAAGGCCTATTTCGTACAGTATCGTTCAACAACTCCAACATACTAATGCTAAAATCTCCATGTTTGAGTTGCTTCAGATATCTCTAGCTCATAGAGACATTTTGGACAAAGCTCTACTCGGATCCAATGTTCCTAATAACCTTGATTTAGATAGATTCCAAGCTATTGTTGGTCATCTTACGTCTCCACAGTATATCTCCTTTTCAGAGGACGATGATAACTCCTTGAGTAATCCACATAACCAGCCCTTACATATTGAAGTCTTGATCCAAAACCATTGTGTCAAATGTGTGTTGATATATGGAGGCGCTGGTCTAAATATTTGTTCTTATAGCTTGATCACACAATTGGGGTTTTCAGAAACAGCCATTGATCCTAGAAAGAAAATAACTATCAAAGCATATGATGATGAAGAAATATCCTCCAAGGAATAATTGTCTTGCCTATCAGAACAGGTCATGTCATCAAAGATACTATATGTCAAGTTCTTGATATACCTTTGGTTTACAACATCCTTCTAGGAAAACCTCAAATACATGAGATGAGAGCTATTCCTTCCACATACCATCAGTGCTTGAAATTTCCTTGTGACAGAGTAGAGGTAACCATTCCAGCTGACGTGTCAACAACTTGCAATGCATTGAAGGCAAATGCGGATAAACTTGTTCCTAATAACAAAGAATCTTCCACTAAGCAAATAGATGTAGCATCCACCTCTAAGATGGAAGACATTGCAAAAGAGGTCAATATCAAAGAAAATGGTATGGGAGAATATACTATAGAGCCAGTCTTGTCTTTGACATCTCTCCCTATCTCACCTAAGTCTTATGGGCAAGCTGAAAAATAATTCAAACCAAAATCTAAGGAACCTCTTGAGGCATATAAAGGAAAAATTGTTGCAGAGAAAGTACCTAAGCAAGAATTTGAAGAAGATGAAGTTGTGCTTGCATGGCTTTACAAGGATGAACCTGAATCCCAAGTTGTTCCACCTAATGACTCTAAAGTATCAAAGGTTCCTTCTAAGTCATATGGCCTAGGGGATAAATTGATAGCTAAGATGGGATATAAAGGAAAAGGACCTCTAGGACTACAGGGTAAAGGTCTTCTGTCACCTCTTGAACATCATAGTCGAGCCAACAAGAATACAACAGGTCTAGGATACATGAAGAAGTCTTTCTGTCTTAGCAAGAACTCCCCACATATTCTAGAACAAATTGAGCCTTCCATAGCAAATCAACTAAAGGAGGAAATAACTGAACAATCTGATAGTGAGGATTCAAACACCACTGATGAGCTCATTCCTTATGAGCATTTGCCTAAAGAAATCAAAGACCTCCTTGATGCTAAAGATGATCCAATCAAAAGAATTACTATAGTAGAAACACAAGAACCTACTATAGAGCAAGAGATAGTTGCAACACAAGAACCAGCTAATCTCAAAGGCAATCAAAAAGAGGAAGGTGGTACTTATTCTGAGATAGATTCCCATGAGTATGAATTCAAATCAGAATCTGAGGGTAACCCTTCTTGGGGTATTCATCCTGACTTTACTCATGTTCTTAGATTTCCTAGAGGCATAGATGAAGAATCTAATGACTATGAATGGGGAGCCATTCAAGAAGAAGATGAGCTTATTACAGAGAAACATGTTGATGTTATACACCAATATGCACCTAAACCCAACGTAAGTCTAGAGCGAAATGATGAGCTTATCGAGCTTGATCCACCAATGGCTAAAGTGGACTATCATAATGACATTGAGCCTATTCATGAATTGAATGTCTTAAGTTGTAATATCACCTTTGAACTCGAGCGTCAAGTTAGGACTGATGATGATAGATCTATATCTATAAACACTCTTTCCCAATCTTTCACCACTCTGACTATCCAACATCCTGAACTTCTTGATTAAACCTCCACAAACCCGAACCATGGTATTTATACCTTCCTGAATGACTATGCCCTTGCTTTCTACCTCAATGTAGTTGAGCCTATGAGGACTTCCATCAGTGAATCGAGCGTTAGCATGACGAAATTGGACATCAAGTATCTTAGTCAGAAAAATAAGAATAAGAATAAAAAGAAAAGGAGTTCTGAGGGTGAAAACCACTTTGTGGCAGTCTTAGAACCTATAAAAGTAAAAATAAAAGATGTATATGAAGGTGAAAACCTCTTTGAGGCACCTAAGGATGAGATATTTGATGTCCTTTTGAGTCATTTACAAGATAGATCTCCAGTTCTAATTGAGCCCACTCAATCTATCAACTTGGGAATAGTAGAAGAACCATAATTGATCCATGTAGCACAATCTTTATCAGAGGAAGAAAAGCAAAAATTTACAACATTCCTAATAGAGAAGAAGATCAACTTTGCATGGAAATATTCAAATATGCCAAGTTTGGATCCTGATCTTATAATGCACCATTTATCTATAGCTCCTAGAGTAAAACTAGTTAAACAAAAATTAAGAAAGATGTATCTTCATGTTGCACTCTTGGTAAAAGCTGAATTAGAGAAGCTTCTAAAACCCGGATTCATCCAAGTTATTGATTATGCAGAATAGATCTCTAATATTTTACCTATTTCAAAACTAGATAAATCAATCAAAGTGTGCACAGACTTTAGAGATGTAAATAGAGCATGCCCTAAGGATGATTTTCCACTACCTAACATTGATATGATAGTGGACATGATTGCGGGCTTTGAGATGTATTCTTTAATGGATGGTTTTTCTGGATATAATCAAATAAAAATTGCTCCAAAGGATCAAGAGAAAACTACTTTCACATGTGCATGGGGCACATTCTATTGGAATGTCATGCTATTTGGGCTTTAAAATGTTGGTGCTACATATCAAAGAGCCATGACATCTATTTTTCATGACATGATGCATAGGACTATGGAGGATTATGTGGATGATACTTTAGCAAAATCTATGATTAGGACTAAACATCTAAATGACTTGAGCAAGATACTAGACAGAATGGAAAAATTTAGTCTTAGACTAAAACCTAAGAAGTGTGCTTTTGGTGTCATTTCTGGAAAGCTCTTAGGATACATAGTCTCAAAGAAGGGCATTGAAGTTGATCTAGCTAAAGTAAAGGCTATAATGGAGATGCAACCTCCCAAAAACATCAGTCAAATGAGGACATTGCAAGGAAGAGTTCAATCTATCAGATGCTTCATATCTCAGCTAGCAAACATATCACAACCTTTTACAAAAACATTACATAAAGGTGTGACATTTGCGTGGAATGAAGAATGTGAGAACAACTTTAACCATATCAAGAAGTATCTATCAAATCCTCCTATCTTGATGCCTCCCATTCAAGGGAAGCCTTTGATCTTATATGTCTCCACTATAGATACATCATTGGGGGCATTGCTTGCACAACATGATGAGAACAAGAAGGAAAGAGCTATATACTATATCAATAGAACATTGGTGGCATACGAAAAGAACTAGTCAATGATTGAGAAAGCTTGTCTAGCTATGATCTTTGCATCACAAAAACTGAGACATTACATGTTGGCACATACCACCCATTTGGTAGCTAAGATTGATCCTCTAAAGTACCTACTAAGCGAAGCTACCCTCATGGGTAGATTAGCTAAATGGGTCATGCTCTTAAGTGATTTTGACATTGAATATGTTGAAAGAAAAGCTATAAAAGGATAGGTTATTGTTGATCAATTAGTAGATGCACCTATGATTGATGATACACCAATACAAATGGAATTTCCAGATTCCTCTATCATGACTCTTTCTTCCAGAGAATGACAGTTATTCTTTGATGACTCCTATAAATAGAATGGATCAGGAGCAGGCATATTATTTATAACTCCTCAAGGATACTCCATACCTAAAGCATTCTGATTAAAGTTCCCTTGCACAAATAATATTACAGAATATGAAGCCCTTCTTAATGGCATGAAACTAGCAATTGAGTGGAGAGTAACAAAGATACACTTTCATGGAGACTCTCAACTTGTTATCCATCAAGTCAATGATGTGTACTAGACTAAAGATGAAAAGCTTATTCCATACAAAAGAATGGTAGATGATTTAAAGAAGTATTTCATATCTATCACATTTGAGCAAATACCTAGAACAAAGAATAAGGTTATCGATGCAATGGCAATGCTATCTACTTTATTACAGTAGCCTGAACATGAGCTACGCTATGAGTTCCTGGTGGAAGCACTATCTTATCCTGCATATGACTCCCTTGAAACCCACATGATCTGCACTATTGTTGGTCATGATTCATCCTGATATGAAAACCTATTCTCCTATCTCCAAGACCAAATCATTCCTGATACTTTCAACCACCATGAAAAGAGATATCTTATTCGTAATGCCTCCCGATATGTCATCATTGGTCACGATCTGTACAAACAAGGTCTAGATGGTACATTACTTAGATGTTTAGAATGGGAAGAGTCTCAACGTGCGTTAGAGGAAGTCCATGATGGTATTTGTGGGTCACACTCGAATGGTTTAACACTAGCTCGAAAACTTATTAGGGCTGGGTACTATTGGCCTGAAATGGAGAAAGAGTCTATCAACTTTGCTAAGAATTGTCAAAAGTGCCAAGTGCATGGAAACTTAATTCATGCTCCAGGGAGAGATCTAATTCCCTTTACTACACAATGGCCTTTTCATCAATGGGCCTTTGATCTTATAGGAGCTATACATCCTCATTCTTCTAATGGACATACCCATATAATCACAGCTATAGATTATTTTACAAAATGGGTAGAAGCAGTCCCTTTGACACAAGCAACTGAAAAATAAATATCTATGTTCATATTGAACTATATCATATGCAGATATGGGATACCTCATTCCATAATTATAGATAATGGTGGACAATTCAAGAACAAAGATCTAGATGATTTATGTGCCAAATTCAATATTACACAACATTTGTCATCTATCTACTATCCTCAAGGGAATCGACAAGCAGAGGCTTCTAACAAGAATCTATTGAAAATCTTGCATCGTACAGTTAATAAAATAGGAAGAGACTAGCATCTCATGATCAATCCAGCTCTTTGGGCCTACAGAACAAGTATCAAAACACCTACTGGGGCTACACCTTTCACTTTAGTTTATGGGTCTGAAGCGGTACTACCTATTGAGGTTGAAATCCCATCACTAAGAATCATAATGCATGGTCTAGTAATTGATGATGACTATAGAGTGTCTAGGTTGCAAGAACTTGAACTACTAGATGAGCACAGACAAGAAGCATATGATCATCTTAGAATATATCAGAAAAGAATGTCTAGAGGTTACAACAAGAAAGTTAGACACAGAGAATTTCAGGTTGGTGGTCTAGTCTTGAGAGAGAATCCTAAAAATCAATCACATCAATAATGCAAGGGGAAGTTTGAACCCAACTGGCTGGGTCCCTTTGTTATCACTGCTACTTTTGGCTCTAGTGCTTATCAACTCTCAATGACTGAAGGAGAACAACTCCAAGAACCAATCAACGTTTTCCATTTGAAGAAATTTTATGCCTAAGTCATTCAGTCTATGGTAAAATGTCTTGAAAAAATCTTTAAAATTGGAAAAAGTCTTAAAAAAATGAACATCTTGGTGAAAACCTAGCAATAGGTGCCTTGATGATTCACAAAAAAATTGGAAAAATACCAAAAATATCAAAAAAATTAGAAAAATGAAAAATACAAAAAAAATGAGAAAAAGAAAAAGTGCCTTGGTGAAAACCTAGAAACAGGCGCCTTGGTAGCAAAAATAGAATCTCTACCAAGATGGTAAAAACCCGGCAAATGGGTGCCACTTGTTTCAAAACACTCCATCTATCAGCACAATCTTGGTCTTTCCCAGCTTTCAGTCTTGCTTTAGTTTGTACATATTTCTCGGTTTGTTCCTACTTTCCTATTTTCAATAAGTCGATCTGTACACCAATCAGCTACAGCATCTATATCCTATCAATGTTCAAACTTGGGGGCAATCAAAGTCATATCCTATGGTCTCCAATGTATCTTAGACGTATAATATCCAGTCAGAGTCCTTTGAAGCTTCATCCGAGTCAGTCAGTCTATCTTGTCTCCAGAAAGGATTTTGCATCTACAACAATGTAATCAAACATCAAACATCAAAAGGAAAACAATATGTGCTTTACATGCTTTTATCTCCTTGTATGCTTACTGATTCACATTGAGATTTTTGCATATTGTGTCCACTCGAGCTCTTCGATGATGTCATTTATAGGATTTAGAGAGTAATGACTGGGGGCATAATCTTTTCTTTATTTTCTGCTTGTATGTGAAAATCTAACAACTTTGAAAATTTTGGATTGAAATGGTGTCTGACTGTAAGAGCCTCTATCTCGAATTGGATGGCCATGCGTACCTCAACCATTGATACCCAAAAAATTCAAGGAAGTTTGATCTAACTGTTGTCTTTTTTGAGTGAGTTCTTTCTCCTATTGTGAAATGCGATCTTACCTAAGGATGTAAATGATAAAGGGTCACTAAGGGTAAATCACATTGGATTTAGAATGATCTCTTGACTACTTGATATGTTTGCAACGCAAGGTGTATTCTGGTCATCATGACGTTTATGTTCTGATGCTTATACAAATTGCTATATCAAAATGGACATGATATTCAGGTCATCCTGGCATTTATGCCTTGGTGCTTATATCTAATCCGACATTCTGAAAAACAAAATCAATATTCATATATCCATGGTTTCCTAATTAGTGGGTGTTGTATTGATTCTTGCGCATACAAATCAATATTCATATGTCTATGGTTTCATAACTAGTGGGCATTGTATCGATTTATCTGGTTACCTAAAAAAATTCAATGATGAAAATGACTGACACATGATCAGTGACTAGGTCCTAGGTCTTTGGTTGCATTTCATTCTGCATGTTTCTTTGCATTTTGCATGTTTGCATGATCTCACAATGGTTGAATTAAACTTAAATGCTTAAACGATTCTTCAAAAATGCTAAAAACATATCATAAGAGCTGAATCTCACATGAAGGTTCCTCTAATGAAATAGCAAGTAGAATCCTTTTTCGGGATCAAAATTGAAATCTGAGATCATTTATATTATTCACTACTTGCATAATCAACCTTCAATCATCAAAGAAATCCAAAATTCAACTTAACTGATTATCTTCAATCAAACTATCAAAATTTCAACTTGGTCAACCATGGTCAACTCATGGTTTAACCTAGTCAAACTTGGTCTCCAAGACTTCCAAATGATGCAGAATGCATCCTCCAACGTGTTTAACCACTTCTTAAATCAATTAACATGCTTCTGAACTATTCAACGCTAACTTTTCTTGTCAGATTTCAATTTTTATCCCGAAGGGGGCATGGTATTGCACATTATTCAAAGTCTATAATCTAAATTTGAAATCATATATTTCCTTAGTAATCAAGACAATGACCACATCTAGTTGTTGATTCATCAAAAAAACTTCATCGCTTGGGGCAAATTAATCATCACTCGGGGCATATCAGATTCATCAAGATCTATATCAATCTAGTATTCTCTTAATCTTGTAAACTATATCAATTTTTCGTAACCATCAATTCATTAGTGTTATTTCCTTGGTTCTTTGTAACTGAAGGGTTCAGATGTGATACCAATGTGATTCTTATCAACAATCAAGTCTAGAATCGGTCACTCACTTCTTTGCAATCATAAGGTTCAGAATCAAGCATTTTGACACTTTTTCGCAATCATCGGTTCATTGTTGTTATAGTTAACATTATCTTTGGTCATTCAGGTTCTATTATCTTCATATCAATTTCAATCAGTCTCTACTTCATTTTAATTCCAATTTCAAACATCATACACAGACTGTCTTTGAACCACTACGCTTCGCACAGTAATTCAAAGAGGGGCAAAATGTAATACCCCAAAATGGGGCTATAGGTTCATTAACCTCCTATATCGACACATCGAATGAAATCGACATCAAAGTCCTAACCTAAGGCACATCGACACATTATCGAATCTTAATTGATTATCATAAATTCTGCATTGGGGAATATTCCTAGCAATATTCCTATTTATTCTAATTATCTTTAATTTAATTATTATTTGGCCATAAATCCTATTTATCCTAAAGTTTGATTAATTGAATATTCTAAATATTTAATTAATTAGATTTAATACTGCCACTTAATTATTTGATTGGATTTAATTATATTTATTCCTAAATTGTATTATTTCATTTTGACAATAAATCAAATATCCTATGACTAATTGATTAAGTTCTTATTTAATTAATTAATGTCAATTGTCAAATTTAATAATATTGTTTTTGAATAAAAGTTTGATTTAATAATTGATTAACCCATAAATCAATTGTTATATTTTTAAAATCAGTTAAGTTGAGGATAAATCACTTTATTTATTTAATTAATTCATATTAATTATGCACATCCAAAAAATAGTTAAACTTTAAATCAGAAAATCAATTCAAGTTGTTTTAAAAATAAACTCAACTATCTTTTGAGTTGAAAGCTGATCTCAACTTCTAATTTAAATCAAAAAGCTGATTTGCATGATTTTTGTGAGTTAATCTATCTCTAATTTCTTGATAACTCAAAAATCAACCTAAGTTTATCAAGAGTGATTTATGGCTTTTTCCATGCACCTCCAAAGTCTTGGATTTCTATAAATTAAGGCCTCGGCTCTTCATTTTGGATGAGTCCATGAATTGCATCCTCACACTAGCGAATTGGTGATGGAAGAATCAATCTTTGTGAATCTAAGCTATTGTGAGATTTTCATTGTTTTTGAGCATTCATATCATTTAGCATATCATGATTTAGATTAACTGCATGTCATATTAGTTTATTTCATCCTATTGCATAGAAAATCAAAAAAATAGATTAATTTGCATTCATCTCATATCTAGATTCTGCATTCAAATCCTTCGTTTAGGTGTCATCAAGGTCACTGATCTCGGTCCAATCTGAGAATACATACTCGCATCTACTAGAAGGAAATAAATTGCCTGGTTAGATTAGTTTCCATTTCACTGCATGATTTTGATTTTAACTAACCTCTAATGTTTTACTGAAGTGTTGTGTCTATAGCTAGGTACAAAATTCACACACACAGTAAGAAGCGTCGTGCTCATGCTAAAGCTCATAATTTTGTTCTTCAAAGATCTCTACCTTCTTCAGATAAATCTATGCATGATGTGTTGGAAGAAGTTGTCACTAATAATGATGTTAAGATGCATGATTACGATGATTCTATTCATATCTTACATCCTATTTTGATTAATTTGGATGAAGAAGATACTCTTGATGATACTGATGATGTTAATGATGAATATGAGACTATTGGCATTGACATTGATTTACCTAATATGATTTCATCACAATTAACTCTTACGCCTAGTGTCAAACATTATGATTCTCAAGAGGATCCTTGTTTGGAACTGGCTATCATCTCTACTATGTTGGATATAGTCCCTCTTGCAAGTTACCCACCTTCCCTAAATGATACACAATGAGATGGGGAGATTAGGCGGCATGCTTGATCGGCTTGTCCTTCATGGTAGCTTTGTTGTGTGTTTTCCTATTGTATTGTGCTTCTCCCGTAATGTGTTTGCTAAATATTGTGAGATTCGTTTATACGATCCTTGTCACTCAGTTGGTGCAAGGTGATAAAGGAATCAAAACTGTTGTTCAAATTCCTCTATATGTATCTCTATTCTTTTATGCGTTGTTTAATGTTATGTCATAATTGTACTATTGTTCGTAAATGTTTCCTTGTGTAATCTACTTGGATTTGAGATATGGTAGCACTAATTCTTTTTGGTCTCCATGTCATGGTCTGAAAAGATTCTCCTTCGTATATCTTATGTGATCTTTCCTCCTTTGTGATTGCAGTTCTACTTTCTTTGGGGAATGATGTCAATTAATTTACAATAATATCATATATATATTATCTTATGATCATACTGACCCCACAGTAGGTAGATCCCTTCTGTGTTCTTTGTATGTTTCTGTGATATTTCCCTTGATTTGTCTTCATTTGGGGGAATCTTGATGTGGAAATGTAATCAGTGGAGTTGTTTACGTTTTCGTTAAAGCCATTTCTCCTATTAAAGTGTCAGCAATGACTTTAACGTGGGGTCATACGCTTTGCTCACCTATTGCACACACACACTTTTTGATACGCACATATTTTCAAGATACATTTTCTCCCTTTTTGGATTAGTGACTAATCCTTAAAGCATGGATTTATATTTTAGGATCTCTTGATCCCTCCAGTTTCAAATATACATATATTTTTTTATCCCTTAAGGTCAGAGGTGTCCTTAAGACTGGATCTCTTTTTTATTTTTGGTTTTATTCTTATGGAATATAATATACCTAAGGGTAAATCCTTGATGGGTTGACTAGTGAGTAGCCATATTCACTAGGCAGTTCAATTCCATCTTTCCAGTTGCATCATTTTCCTTGTGTGGTTCACAATGGGACATAAGTTCTCATTAGGTGAGGTAATCACACCTTTCTCTCTCTAGAGATGTCTCTCTTATTGTGATATAGGAGTTGATGAAGACTTGAGTCCCTAGGGGCTTGAGGTTTCTCTTTGTCCCTTGGATTATGATAAGATTATCTTTTCATTCTGATCTCCTTTACCCAGAGTTTGCATTGAGTCCATACTCTTGCTAAAGTACTGGCTTAATGTATCGTCATAAAATGGAAGCACTTCCATGATAAGAGCATTTAGCCCTTTGAGTAAGTGGTCTAGGGTCATGTTAAGTTCCTTGATCAGGTCTTTGCATGTATTTGGCTTTTCCCCATGTTATGCTTCCCTTTGCACCCATTTTCCACTTCATATCTGCATTTCCTAGTAATCTAGGCTAGGGTCTTGAGGTTTTTGACCTCAAGGTCAAAGTCAACCTCAACCCTGACCTAGGTCAGGGTTGACCTTGACCCTAACCTAGGGAAGAGTCCTAGGTCAGGGTTGACCTTGATCCTGACCTAGGGAAGAGTCAACCTCATCCCTGACCCCCAATTCAAATTTCAAATTTCCATGATTTTCGGGTGTCGGGTTTCGAAGATATTTGTTTTCCCACCTCCAGGTCAGCCATTTCGAGTTTTGAAATGGTAAATCCTTAAATTGCATTTAATCTAGGTATATTTCTAAAGGTTATGACCTAATTGGGATTTAATTCTCCAAGGTGGCCCCTCTAGAAGATTGTGCCCTAGTTCACTATAAAAGGAGGCCTTCCTCCCTCATTTTCCATATCCACATCTTAAGTAATTTCATGAGCAATCTCTTAAGTGCAAGCAAGTGAATTCAAGAATTCAAGAAAGCATTCAAGTGTTCAAGCATTCATCCATCAAGGAGATCCATTGTTAGCCATTGAAGGATTCAATCTCTTTGGAGCCCCCTTGAAGATCCATCCTTCTACATTCATCCAAGTCTCCTCATATGCAAAGATCAATTCAAGATTGGTGTTGAAGATCAAATGTCATTGATTGGAGACATCCTACATTAATTCTACATCCATTGAAACATTCCTACTTGTGGATTTGAGGATTTGAATCCTCTACAAGGACTTCAACATAAGCAAGGTGAATTGTTTCAATTGCTTTGTTTATGCATACTACATTTCAATTCAATTTCAAGGTTAATTCCTAAATTGGGGTTTTACTAAGGTAAACCCCCCATACAAACAAAACCCCCTTTTTCTTGCAGGTATAGGTGTGGAATTTTGGATCTGAGAGCGGATTTGGATATGCTTTTTGGAAAACTTCTGAGATCTGTGAGCAAAGTCAGAATTGACCTTCAAATAAAGAATGTAGCCTTTGACCTTTTATGAGGATCAAAGACTACCTGCTATCAAAAAGACAAAAGATTTATGGGTTTTCATCTCGACATTTCCAGTCCGAAATAGGTTGTAGAATTGCCCGAAAGTACACACAGACATCAGAAATTGGCATTTTCTAGATTTTCCCTATTTTGAGGTTAGTACTTGTATTTTAATTATTTTAGATTTCAAGCATAATTCTCCATAGGGAAATATAGGGTTTTTCTCTCTCTTTCATATTCTCCATAGATTGATTCGATTGTGTATTAACCATTAGGTTGATCAAATTGGATCTCTCCTTTGGGAATTTGGATTTAGGAGTGGATCTCATATTTCACCCATACATTACATTGAATAGGTGTGATTCCATTTTAACCCTATTTAGTGCCCAGTCGACAAGAAGATCTGAGGACTACACTTTATTAGTATATTGTTCACTAGTGAATGTAGCGACACACCTTGTGTCTATCCTCTCTTCAGATTTGATAGTTAGATTTGATAGTCACAATGGAAAACCACTACATACCAGATGAAAGGTTGGTAAAGAGCAACATGGGAGAAGTGGTATTGGACCTCTGGCTAGATAATATTGAAGACATCTTCCACTTAGCAAAAGGGGTAGACAAGTTCTATGAGTTCTTGATAGGCAAGGGGATGACTTTCTACAATAAAGATATCCAGCTATCCCATGGGATTGTAAATAGGGATTACCTCATGCAACATCTACGAAAGAACAAGCTTAACAAAATAGACATGAGGAGAGGCTACATGAAGGAGGATATCCAAGCAGCCATCACTATGATCATCTGAGTGTATGGAATGAAAAAATTGATTCAACTAGAGCCATGGATGATCCTTCTCATCGAAAGGATAAAGTAGAGATAAGCTAGGTTTTATTGGTAATTCATCCTCAGTGACAACCTTGACCAGCAATTGATCATAGTTAAGAGTGACCCTCACTTCTACATCACTTCATATGTTATGTTTCTACTAGCTACAAGGGCAATGTACCTAGGATTGGTAAAGGTTGGGGCCATAGATCAACCAAATGCTTAGTCATTCATAGTATACCCTCAATTAGTCAAAAAAGATTATGTCATTGAAGATAGCTCAGAGTACCGTATAGTGAATGATGCCTTTATTTTTTCCATCATCCGCTCAATCGAAGGTGATTATGCCAAAAGGATGTTAGAAGAGGCTACTGCTAAGGTGAAGGCCCTAGGGGCATTTTATATCCAATGCATAACCTTCACATATTTCAGGGTGGCAAAGAGCACCCTCACTCCAAAGAGACTACCAAGGTATCTTTTAGACAGGATGATTTTATTATAAATGGCCAGAAAGCTATCAAATGCTCACAAGCATATTAGGCATAAGAAGAAGCACTGTTGGACTTCCCTATCTTGATAGGCCCCCATTGTCTGCAAGATATGAAGATTTGTAAGTCCTCATCTTTCGAGTGGGATGAGTGCCCACTACAAAACTTCAATCTGATCAGGACCAGATTTGATCCCATTGGCACTTATAGTCATATAATGGGAAGGCACTATATGCATGAGCCTCACATTAAGGACCATTGGATGAACTGTACTTATGACTATGAAGTCAGAATCTGTGACTACTGTCGGATGAGCCTGGAGCTAGCACAAAGTGCCCTACTTTTGTGTGTTCCCCCAAAGGTGAAAGAAGCCAATTCAGAAGGCATCTTGGATCCTATTTATAACCAAGACAAAATGTACACCAGGGCTACCCTCAACGCCGAGGTGGATAGGAATGAAAATGATGATATAAACTTCAAGGCTCGACATGTTATCAAAGTGACAAAGGTGTGGATTTCCTGTCCATTTCAAATGGACCCTATACTTATGAAGCAATAGTCAACTCAACCCTCAAAGGGGAAAAGAAGAAAGGGGAGAAAGTGTTGATGCCCCAATTTAAAGAGGGTGTGTCGCTAAGGCTAGAGATGGTATACCGACATGAACACCCAACTACATATGGGTCAAATCCTTAGTCAAAACATCTAAAGATTAGGATGACTGGGAGTATAGCGCCACTAGATTCTCCATCTTCTAACAATCTAGAACCACCAGGTGCACCTAAGAAGGTGCCAAGGGTGAAGGTAACCAGACCTAGGCCTGTCGGGGTGATTAAAGGGCATGTATATAAGAGAAAAAGATCCTCAATATCTTCTTAGATGGAGACTATCCTAAAAGAAGATGAGGAAGGTGAAGAAGATGAGGAGGATGAGATACCTCTCAATAGAATAACTCAATCTACGGGATTCTTGAAGAGAAGGAAGCTACAAGAAGAGAATGTGCAGATAGATGTTGAATAGGGAGCCCAAGGAGAGCAAGTAAACCCAATGGATGCTCTGGGTAATGACAAATTTTACATATCTAACTTTAAGGGTCTTCGTTGTTTCAAAGAGGCTGAACAACAAATCCTAGTAGAAGGGCCTCCCAAAGAGAAACAATTCTCATTCTTGTTCACATCCCTCCCAATGCAATTCACAACCACCAATCCTTTGGATAATGTGGGAGAAGAGGTTCAACCAGAGTCCCATGAATCAGTCGAGGAAGTGATGAATAAAGATCAAGAAGGGACCACTAAATTTGAGGACTCTTTTATGGGAGTCACTTCTGAAGAGGACATTGGAGTTCCAATCCCTCCAGCTCAACAACAAGCTCCAGTACCACCTCCACAACAAGAACCAGTCCCACCACCATCTACCACTCCACTTCCACCACAAATTCAAACTAGTTAGCCTCCACTTTAACCCCCACCTACTCATATTCCCATGCCTACACCTCCTACGCAAATACCAATGCCTTCACCTACTCCTCCTCATGCTTCTCCACCCCCTACATAGAACCTTATTTCATCAGCACCTACTCCTCCACCCTCTCATACTGAGATTATTGTGCAAGGACCCTAAGGGCCAGAAAAGGAGATTGAAGTAGTAAAAGAGGTTCAGTCAAAAGAGAAAACTAGGTCAGAAGGACAAATAGGAGGAGAAGAAAAGACAACAATAGGAGAAGAGCATAATATGATAGAAGAACAAGCAATGCCAAGAGAAGAGGTGAGACAAGAGACAGAGGTGGAACCTGAGCCAAAACTCAAAGCTTCTACCTCCAGCTTAGTCACACCATACGAGCCTATCAATGCCTTCTCTAAACCCACCTGGTTCACAAAAGAAATACAACCAAGGGTGAGGTTATATACAGATGAAGAGGGCATAGACATGGTGGTGCTCAGTCATGTGTTCCACCAAGAAAAATCTAGTACCCAGGTAAGGACCTTGTCATATGTAACACAAGATCAAGGGGGCAGGTGGAAGGCACAGGTGGCCATGCCTACAATGAATGTTAGTATGGATGAAATCACTCTTGAAGACTATGTACTTGAGGAGGTAGACCTGGGAGAGCCAACGAGAGAAGGAATTAAAATATTGGCTACATTAGGATTGAAGCATGTCTTAGGCATCATGGATAAAGATGAAGAGAAAATAAAAGCCTTGATGGAGCATAATGAGGCTATGAAGAAGTTCATTCTTAAAACAGTGGGTCCCATTGACCCAAATAATCCTGAGGCCTCATTACAAGCTATTTTGGAAAGAAAGGGTGCTACGGAGTTGCTGGCAGATATTTTACATTCTTTTATTCATGCTTGATCAGATTGGAAGGCTGATTTTGAGGAGTTCACCATAACGACTCTTAGGGCAATTTTGAGTACCTTTAGGGGTATTCTAAAGGAAATCACCAAATTGGTAGATTTGATGTGTGAAGAATATGGCCTCGAATAGAAGATTCTAAAGTTGCAAAAGGCTCTTGACAATCTTGTGATAATAAGGAAGCAACACTTCCAAGTTTTGGTGAAAATATATGAGGAATCAGAATTGGATAATTTTTAAGAATGGATTAAGGATATCACTAAAGCTTTGAAAATCTATCAAAAATCATTAAGTAAGATAGATGGGAATAGGGATGAAGGGATGCTCTGGGTTGAAGAGATGCATAAGTTTTTTTAAGGTTTGGACCTGGATCTATATGAGGAGGAGGATGAGAAGAAAATGCATCCCATTAAAGATGTTGTAAATCAATACCTTGATATCTTTGATGGATTTAGGATGAAGGAGGACCTCTAGCAGATGTTTTATTAGAAGGAGGAGATGTAGAAAATGTTGGCCCGAGAAGAGGATATGAGGGGTTTTGCAAATGAAATGGTCGCCTTTCAGGAAAAGCAACAAGGATGTCTCAAAGGCATCAAGATGGAGGACTTTGAAGAGGTACAAGAGATCATGGAAAAGCTTCGTAAGGTGCACCCAGAAATCCTCCCAAGTCGTTAAGTGTCGAGTTTTGGACTTAGCCAATTTTGTTTGGAGAAAAAACTTTTTGTGGACTTAGCCAATTTTGAGTTCCAAGATTTTCAATCTTTCGACCTTTCTAATTTTTCGGCCTCCGAAAGTCCAAAACTTGTAAAAAGTTTGTTCAACACTTAGCCATTTTTTCAACTCCATTTTTTTGGATGAAGGGTCAAGGTCCAAAAATTTTGGGTTGTTACCACCAATGACTTCCAGTCTTCTCCAATTGATTTCTAGTCAGATTGATCACTTCTATGGGGTTGTTTCTTCATTATTTGAGGACATCTACCAATTGGATCCATGAAGAAGAGCTGCAACAAGGAATAAAGGGTAGAACTGCAAGTTTCAAAGAAGAACATGCATGAGTTCCAGAATTGATTTTGGGTTGTTGAGTGCATATTTTGCTCCAAAATTGTAATGCACGAGGTTTAATTCTGTGCTAAGTAGTTTAAACTTGTTTTAGGGATAGTTTCTTTTCATGTAAACTCTAGTTTAGATTTATTTTCAAGTTTTATGGGCAGCCAAAACCCTAGCTGCAAAATTGTTTTCCCTAAAGAGCACAGCTCTATAAATTGTAAGAAAATAATGTAATTAAGGTCGGTTATTATTGCAATACAATACTTGCAATTGGTGCTTTAATCGTGGTGTGATATTTTCTGCTATCTTTGCAAAATTGATGAATGTGTGTTTGCTCATTCTTTTATTTCAAAGAGCCAATTGATTGTATGGTGATTTTAACTTGCGATTACATTAGTCTGGTGTTTATCTTTGATGCATTTCTTTATTGTGATGAATTATTGGGAAGATTGTTCTCTGGTGTTTTAAGATAAATTTGTCTCACATGTGCGCACATCTGCGGTGGCTTCGTGATTTGATGAATTTTGGCATACCTTACATCTATGTTTATTTCCTTGATGATTGCATCTACTAAGCTAAGATTGTGATTCATTCAAATCTCTATTTCATGGGTTTTCTCCATCTTTTTGGTATTTTAATTCACAAAGCAACATAGCATCAGTTTATGTCCATTAGTGCAGGAACTGGTAGGAAAGAATGAAGCAAAGAAAACCTCCAGTCTCACCCAGGACTATACAGTTGTGAACATTTAGTTTACAATTCCTACTATAGTTGAGAAGGTCATAAATGTATGGACAAAGGGTCCTCGTTTGCAAAAATAGTTTACAAATCATATATGTCTTATACAAGATAGTGGCCTAGCCATTTTAAATTATATGGCTAGGTATTACAATATTTGACTATTTTGAAGATACCAATTTACAATATATTTATAAACATCTTTAACCTCTTCTTGTTTCCTTAATCTCGCCAATCATGTATCAATACCATAAAAAACACAAATACTTCCACACAAATTGTTTAATAAACCCAAAATCAATTAAAAAAATGTTCACCTTAATAAGTTAAATAATGAACTAAATGGTTTGGAGAAGTTACCATATTAGAACCTTTATGGAAAATATCCAAGACAAATCTTCCTCTCCCCTTAAAGTAAAAAGGGACTAAAGATAAATTCCTCTAATAAACCAAGGCTAACTTAAAGATAAGCAATAGGGAATTACCTTTCAATATCAATTAAATGAAAGTCTTATTACTTAAATCCTACATATGGTAATTATCAGTTTTAAAAAAAAACAATAGCACAATTTAATGCAGATAAGAAACTATCATGTATTCCACCATAAAATAATATCTTTTGAGGCTTGGAGGGTAAAGTCATCACAGAATACGATCACAAAAAGATAATCTAAAGTTAGCAATCTATCTATTCTTCGCAGAAGATTACTAGTTTCAATTATGTTTTATCCTTCTGAACTTACTATTGTGCTAATTCTAATAATTTTAATTAGGAAGCTTTGTGATTTTACATTTATCTAATCAATAGTGAATTTTTTCTTAGAGTGACTTACCATCTCAACCAATTATTCATTAAATACTTCATAAAATGATATTTATCTGAATGCAAAGACCATTGAATTGTACAAGATGCTCCACATTGCATGGTAAGTGAAAGGAAATAAATCAAGAGCAAAGAAATAAATAATAAATCCAAGAGAGTTATTTGTAGTGAATATTGTTACCATGAGAATAGCTTAAATGTGGAACAAGAACACAAAGAGCCAAGACAAAGAGACAATAAGATTTGAAAGGGGAAAAGCAAAGAAAAAACTCTTGTGAATATTATGAATGAGGCAAAGCCTAATGTGTGTGTGTGTGTGTGTGTGTGTGAGAGAGAGAGAGAGAGAGAGAGCATCTCTTAAATAGAGAGGAGGAGAGGAGTTAAAAAGTAGCTTGCCAATACATGAATGTCAACATTCATAATAGGTGTGTGCAAAGTGTCAACATCCTCTTAAGGAGGATAAACTATTTTCATTATTAAAGGAATTACCAAAATATGGCATGTCCTCCCACTTGGACTAGAAGACAAAATACATGTAGGATACCTTGGTTTATCCTATATAAATACAACCAAGGAAAGATTAAATATTCTAACACCCCCCCTTAATCTTTACTTGGGGAGTTTACATCAATTGGTATCAAACCCAAATTTTTAAATTGAAATGTCTCTTTACAATATCTGCAACTTGATCTTCAATACAAGGGAGAATTCGTACTATCGTCAATTTGAGCTAAATCCAAGTTTTCAAGTAGTCTTCTTTAACGATAGGAAGTTTTTGGGTGCATGAGTAAAAATTGTACATTCATCTTTGATAGAGAAAAGAGAAGTGGATTGTTCCTTTTGAATGTTCCATGATATGTCACCTGAATTAAAGAAGAGAAAGAAAAAATATCCACAAGTAGATTTCCCATTAATGGGATCTACCCTAGATAAAAATTAGTATATCCTTTGAAAATAAACTCATAATTTGCATTATAAAATAATTCAACTATATAAATTTTAAAATAAGATTGATGAGGGTTAGAGATACATCCACAAGCTCTCACTAAAAGTACAATCAAGCTAACATGATATCAAGATAAAACTACATGCTCCAAGTCCAAAAAGAACAATCTAGGTAACGTCAACCATCCTCTCATCTCAAAATAAATATACTAATGCACAAATGACCATAGACAAGGCCAAATAATGAAATTTGCATCAAAATTGCATCAATCACATGGATATAGATAGTCCACTAATGAGTCATCCCACTGCAAGTGAATGGGTGGCCAATCCACAACTTGCATGACTCGATCTAAGCAATGAAGTGTGCAAACTCATCATCACATTAGTAGCCTGCAATAAAGATATGAGAGAGAATAAACCATAATTCGAGTATAAAATATGACTCAAACACAAAATCAACATTTGATTTGATTTGCCAAGTATGTCAATACTCATGTACCATAATTAAGGAACCATAAAGGAGAAAAGACTTAAACCAATATAATGAGAAACTTTAACAAATTGATATTTCCTTTCTCTTCACAGGAAATGGATAAATCATATTGAATACTAAATGATGTTAATCAATCATTGAAAAAGTTATTGACATATACTATAAAATAATCTATTCTAAGTATTATGAGTGTTAAAAAAATATTGCCTTCAAAGATATGAGAAATCCAACAAATGTCAAGAGTTATATCAAGAACTTCATCCTCATAATGAGGAAAACAATGGATCAAGTTGATAAACATCAATAATTGTAAGTGCATACCAATCATTGGATGAAGAGAAACTCCGTGGGTCCCAATGAAAAAATAAGGTAACTAGGAATCAGATACAATTGACGGGTCCTCCAGAGTTAACCTTGAAAATAGGGCACCCTACATAACTTACAAAAAAGATGTAACTATGTGCATACAAATAGATGGTATGAAAACCATAAAAAAATTCAACTAAGTGCGTATAAAGATAGAGATGGTATAAAACCATACTAGAAGTGATAGCAATTAATGCTAATCAATAAAATCAACAATAATCCTCACGAAGGCAATATTGTTAGATAACTCATAAGACTTGAACAAATTAAAATTTAGCAACATCAATGACAAGTATATTTTTGCTTTTACTATTAAAGTGAGATCAAATACCATATTTCACTAAAAAAATTGAGATTATTCTAAAAGGCATTTGATCAAAATGGTAGATGGGAAAAATTGATCTCATTTGTGTAATAAAAATCTCCTTTGTTTGAGATTGAATAAATATTTTTTCCAAGGTGAAAAAACATTTGTTGAATAATAAGTCTAATTTTAAGAATTTGTGGGAAAAAAATATGAAAGAGACTTGCAATTAAATAAATATACTTTAAAAGTGTTAATATACATATAAAAATAATGAATATAAATATTATGATTAGACAATAATAACTAAGAAATGGTACTAAAATATCAAATAATGCTAAAATGAAGATTATCACAATGTTAATGTATGTTTGAATAGTTTAAATAAATATTTTAAAAACAAATAATTTTTTGTTAATAGCTCTAATTTTAAAATTTAATTTATGAAATGTAAAAGTCTAACTCTGTTGAAATGTTATTGAAAAAATGTATTAAAACTAAATAAATATTGACTATAAAAGATTTATTAAGAAAAAATGATTTAGAAAACTAAAGAAAGTTTATTTAAAAAACTAAATCTTATATATTTCATTGTTTTAAAAAAATAAAATTAAACAAAAACACAATGTAAATTTTATTAAAAAAAAACTTTATTAAAACTATATAAAATAATATTTTTAAAATATATATATATATATATATATATATATATATATATATATATATATATATATATATATATATATATATATATATATATATATATATATATATATATATATATATATATATATATATATATATATATATATATATATATATATATATATATATATATATTAGAGCAAGTTATTTATATAAAAAAAAACTTAATGAAACTATAAAAAAAAAACAATGTTTAAAAACTATTAAAAAATGGTCAAACTAAGGATGAATTATTGAATGTAGAGAATAAAGTGAAATGCAGATAAAGTTGGCAACGAAACAAGGAATATGGTAGAGACATTACAAATGAGGGAAAGTTAGAGGAGTTATTGTTCTGATTAGGAGGCAGATCTGGTGGATAGATAGCATTAGAGAGCTATTTGCCAAAAATAAAAATTGCCAAACAAATAAGCCACCAAGTATATGGCTTGAGCCACAATTTAAGATGACTCTAAAAAAACTTGAACAAGAAAAGAACTTTATGGCATAAAGCGATGGTGCAGAGGTTGAATCCCCAGTAGAGAGAAAGATACCTCTCTAGTAGCAACATCAAGGGGAGGCTTTGCAAGCCATGGCACTGCATGGGTGGGAGAGACTCATTTTTGGCCTACCATGTGGATGCGTATTTGTTGATGAGGAGGAGTGAGGATTGATTATTCCTCAAATGCCAAGGCAAGCCTCCACAAACTTACGCAATAAGTCATTATCTAAAGTCAGCCAAGAATACAAAACTTAGAATACGAACCACTCAATGAAGGAAACTGTAACGTTACACGAAGACTGAAATGGCAGGGGAGAATGAAAAGAAAGAGGAATTGACTACGCCAGAGAAAGCATTGCAAGGAAGGCAGAGCAAAGGATCCCAAGAAGTGTGACATCCAGGGTTCGAGCTTCGTGACTCTCTTAAGTACCAATCTTCACCTACATTTTCTACAAGAATTAATACACATGGCCGCCTTCAAGAAAATTTTGAAGAAATAAAAATAAACTTAAAATTTGGAATGGTAGAATGTATTGTGGCTTGATAAAACATTAGTAAAAGAGGAATTTTTTTATTACATATGTTTTTGTTTTCATTTCTTCAGTGTAGATGCTTGAAAGAGTTGGGAAAAGAAAATTGTATGAAAGCTCAATGGTAGAGCGACAAACATGTAACTTGAAGATAAATACGTTACAAAAGATAGAGACATTTAAATTGCTACCAAAATATAAAGACGTATCAGAAGAAAAAGAAAAGACATTACAAAACAAAGAAGCCCTTAGATAATGCAAGGACTCTGCAATTACAAAAACTAAAAAAAGAGTGATGTAGATAGGAAAATGGAGAGGTTTAAAATATAATAAAATTAAACTCTCTTGGTGCGAGTTTAGAAATAGAGACGTTACAAATTACAAAATTGTTAGGATTGGCAAGACGTTAAAAAAAGAGAACTAAATATATGCAAATAACATGCGGTTGAGGAGGAAAATGAATGCGGTTGGAGGAACATAACCCTTTGTTCCTGCTTGACAAATTTATGAGACAAAGAAATGTCTCTCCAAAAGAAAGGTTATGCAAAGAAGACTACCAACTTCCATAACACCTTGGATCTGGTTGGAGTTGTTAAAGGCACGCAAGAAGACCCTAGATTCCAAGGTCACTGGAAAGTAGCAGGCTACGTGGAATGAGCCATGAGGCTTGAGAAGGAACAAAAAAGAATGCAAAATGAAAAAATAATTTTGCCAAGCTGTTGAGCAAAAAGAATACAAACAATAACCAAACGTAATTTAAAGAATGATTTTTTTAAAATATGTATATATTGCAGATAAAGAAAAAATGGTTAGTCAGAATGAACTTCGAAGTAAGTAATATTGTAGATTACAACATATTTCAATTTTAATAAATTTAATATTGCCTACAGAAATGATGTTTTCAAACCAGTATTAATGATCTTAAATCAAACAGTTAGATATGAAAAAATGTAGATTGTTAGAACCATGAACAAACATATTAAAAAATAAACCTATAAATAAACGTAATAGATTAAAAAAAACTTAAACCTTGCAGTTTCTTGACTAAGGTTGAGTTTTTTGGAAAAAAATAGAAATCAATGCATAAAACTCTCTCGCGGCAAACCTTTGAAAGAGGGTTAGAAAAAAAGGAATTATAAAAACTTACAATCACAAATGAGTTAAGAAATGAAACTCAAGCTTCTCTCTCTTCAAAAAAAAAGTCTCCAATCAAGGTGTGCTCCACAAAATGGTAACCTTCAACAACTTTCACTCAAAACAAGGATTAGTTACCAAGCTCTAATACCATGAAAGGAAATAAATCAAGAGAAAAGAAACAAATAATAAATCCAAGAGAGTTATTTGTAGTGAAGATTGTTACCATGAGAATAGCTTAAACTTGGAGCAAGAACCCAAAGATCCAACGCAAGGAAACAAGAAGATTTGAAAGGGGAAAAGCAAAGAAAAACCTCTTGTGAATATTATGAATGAGGCAAAGCCTAATGTGTGTGTGTGTGTGTTGTAATCACCCAAAAATGGTCTAGTAAACTTTGAGCCTCACTCTAACATTAAACAAATTTAAATACTAGACTAAATCTTATGCTTAATCAATTTTTTATATTTATTTAATCTCTTATGTCTTGATCAAATCATCATTTTATCATTTATTTGATTATATCCTAAAGTTTGACCACTTTATCCTAAGTTTTATTTAATTAAGAGAACATACTCCCTTTTAATTAATTAAAAAATCTTTTAATTAAATAATAAATTTACTTTATCCTAAGCCACATTTAATTAAAAGAACATGTCCCTTTTTTAATAAATAACAACTCTTTTAATTTTAATAGTTGTTAGTTGTTTCCGGCTTTGCCGTGTGAACTCTGCGGGGTGATTTCTATGTCCCCGGCCCCTTTTTTGTGAATATGTAACTTTAATATTTTTATTAATAGAAAATGCACTATTCATAAAAAAATATATATATAAACTTCTTTTAATTAAATAATGAAATCACTTTGCTAAAAATAATAAATTAAAAAATAAAAATAAAAGTGCACTTTCCAATGAGATGGAATCTTTTGACTTTTGAAAAAGGTTTTTTTGCCTCTTTATCTCAACCACTCATTATTTTGCCTCTTAATCATGTCCATTGATTTTGCCCCTTGAGAATCTTGAGCACATGGATCAACCAAGATTTAATCTCCACCATTGTTCATTGTGTTTTGCCTCTTAAGCTTGATCCTCCATTCATTTCTAAATTCATTTAAAAGGAGACTCTCTCCTCATTCTTGAGATCCCATCTCTTGCATTATCCCATCCTCATATTAGCATTCTTAGCTTCTTGGGATCTTGAAATTTTATTCCAGGTTCTTGGAGTCTTGGCATTTTAGCATCTTGGAATCTTGGAGTCTTGCAATCTTGGAATCTTGACATCTTGGAATCTTGGAATCTTGATATCTTGCAATCTTGGAATCTTTTAGTCTTGCAATCTTGGTATTTTGGAGCTATGACATTCTTATATCTTTCATATTGAAGCACTGCATCATCACTGCCATTTTCTTTCTTGCATCTAGCTTAATCCAACTCATCTTAGATCTACTTTTGTTACATTCTTTTATATCATTTTAGCTTAGATCTTGCATCGCATCTTAGATTTACTTTTATTGCATTATTGCATATCATTTTAGCTTAGATCTTGCATTTCATCTTAGATCTACTTTGCATTATCATTTGAATCTTCCATTATATGGTTCACCTTGCAAGGGTCTTTCTTTAAGGTTCATTCAAGAGCCACCATTCATAATATCTACATGGTTCTTGTACGTCATGGATAGGAAGCTATAATTTGCTTCTTGAGATCTCATTTTTCATGGATTCCCTTAAGTGTAATGGTTTATAGAAGTGACCTCACTTGTTGGTACACACACACACGTGTGTGTGTGTGTGTTGTACACACTAGAATGTGCACTTCTCTAAGTCTTTGCTTCTAAGGAAATCCATGAATGGGAGACCTTGAAAACCAACCTAGAGCTCCCTAGGCATGGAGTGCAAGGAAATTAAGTGTGCTCTTAGCTAGAGCTATTTAAGCCTATGACCTTGCTAGTAAACCATGCAATGGGAGATTCAATGGAGACAAGGGCAAGAATGCCAATATCCTCAAGAATCAGAATGTGAATGAAATGCAATGCTAGAAATGAAGATGCAAGCTATGTTAAGATGAATATGCAAGTTAAGCTATGGAAAGAAAAGATCCAAGTATTACAAAACCCTCCTAATTAGACTATGTGAATCAATCTAAAGCACAAAGGAAACTAAGCTATGCATGCCATGATAATGAAACTAAAATGCAAGAATGGAACTAAGATAGCATGTGAATGTAAAAGCTAAGAATGCTTCAAATCTCTAAAGCTCCAAAGTCACCTAGAAAACCTACAGCATAACATTAGTATTCAAAAGATGGATGCTAAAATGAGAAGAGAGCTCTCCTTTTATAAGAAATGAGAAAGAATGGACCATAGAAATTAAGAGGCAAAAGATTTAATCAAGGGTGGAGCTTGGAAGAGGAGCAATCCATGTGCACAAGTATCCTCCAATGGGAAAATAAGAGTTGACTTTTGTGTCCATATGAGACAAAAAATGTTTTCTCCCTTTTTGTAAAATAGGAATAATGCTTTATTTGTGCAACTTAGGATAAGAGGAAAAGTGAGGGCTTTTTATTAAATAAAAGGGGGGAAATTCCTTTTAAATAAATAAAGACTTAGGATAAAATAGTTAGCCCATAGAAAATAATCGAATAAATGATAGAACTAGGATTTGATCAAGAATAAGCAATTGATAATTTTAGCAAATAATGCTAGCAAGGGGCTAATAGTCTAGATGACCATTTTTGGGTGATTACATTTGCCCCTCTTTGACTAATGTGTGATCGATCTGAGAACACATTACGTCAAAGAATAGATCAACCAAGAAGGCAAGTAGATAGAGATCTGACTCCAAAGAATGAAGTGCAGAGAGATAGAAAATCCTGCATGGTCAGCCTCGTAGAGACAGTACTGAACACTTGGGAAAGAGATGGATAGTATCAGGACTCGAGATGAGAACTAACATGTCAAGCACAAAGATAGATCGATCAGAGAAAATGGAATGGTCAAGCATATGCTCTAGAGAATAGCTAATAGGATATGATGTGTCTGCCCCCTCGGGATTGAAATCAAAATAAGGTAGAGGGAAGGCGGAAGCAAGAGCAATATGATCAAATGACTAGAAATCATAATTGAAGAGATGAAGAATGATAGAATAACCATCGAGTAGTGAAGATATGCCCCATTTTGACTAGGTTTGACTAAGAATGAAGTCAAACCTCAGAGAGATGAATTGAATGAAGGTGAATGAAAGACTAGGAGTTTGAAAGAGATGGGGATGAAGAAATGAAGAATGCCCCAACAAAGATCGAAGGATCCAGCCTCAAATGGTCAGCCAACTACGTGAAAGAAGGAGAAATGTGATTTTGACGATCAAAGTGAACTCAGATTTTGGTTTCGATCCTACAATGAATAGAAAATGATGTGATATGAAAGACAAGAAGCGAAAGACATGATCGGGAAGAAGCGAAAGGTGAGCGCAGTTTGACTAACAAGTCCGTGAAAGATGAAAGGATAGCTCTCTCCATATGCAAGATGAAAAACTAACTATCATGAACTTAAGAATGCAAGCTACTATGAAAAGTGGTTTACTTGCAAGGTCACAAAGCCATTAGACTCTAATATTCATCATCGAGCATTATTGGCAGCGTCGCAAGATCATACAATACACACTAGTATGACTATGTGAATCTAAATATGATCTATATCAGATAGATATGTGGGAATCCCCCCTAAGCATTGAAGACATATAAGTCAAGATGACTAGTGCAGTGAGATTACCTAAGTTTAATATAGCAAGATTATACTCGCACCGAGACACAAGGAAAGTCAAGATGACTAGAAGTATGCACTTGCGAAGATAGTCAAGGATAATACATTGTAGATCCCATTGTCAAGTAGAACAAGCATAAATGCTAATGACAGTTAGGACCAACAAAATATACCCACAAGTAGAAAAAGCAATAATGTAATGCCCCACCGAGGTTCCCTCAGCACAAGGACATAAATTACAAAACAAAACATGCATTTTTTTTTTTAACAATAAAGTAGCATAATATAATCTAATTGATATTATGTAAATAGAAGTCAAGACAACCAATAGATCATACTACTTGTCATACTCAATAAACAATGGTTATCACTACATACTTGAATATCGCTACCTTGTTTTTTTTTCATTATAACCACCATGTCCAACACTTGTATCTACACACATGTCTAAACAACTAGGTGCAAAAATTAGATACATGATCATAAACAAACACTTTATTGATATCCTATCAATGTGAATCATTATTGAAAAGATATAAAATAATTGCACTTAAAACTTTAAGACAACCCTATGGGTCTGGACCTAAGCCTCGAGGGCTCATCACTGATGGCCTTGCCTACATTCACGCTCAAAGACTTCATAGTTCAACACTTTAATATTGAACTATATAGTGGTGGGTTTATCATATTAAAGGTATTTCATACATAATATGTTGTTATTATAAAATACATAAGCGGGTACATAACCCTTTTCAGGGTAGAGTTCCCAGATAGTTTCACCATCGGCTACCACCTACTTGGTAAAATAAAGATGGAATGGATTGAAGATGAAATATACTGATACTAAAATTCAAGGGACAAGGATGTCCATAATTATAAACCACAAATAATAGAAAGTATTAAGCATGACAAGAAGACCCAAGAGACTTCTAGTCACAATGCAATACAATAGGATATTAGAGTACAAGAGAGGTATCATGTAAATTATAACAATGAAGATTTCAAAATTTCTTTGAGTATGAGTGATACTTAGATTATTATAAATATATGACCCAAGCCCGATACAGATCTAGGTAACAAAACTAAGTTATAAAATTAGGTATTTCTTTATGGGGTAAGTTTAATTAATAATGAACATGAAATTAAGACAAGGTTTACCATCTTGAACATAACATGTGTCAACATAAGTAACTAATTTCTACCTATACAAATAAATACATATAGGGACTATTAATCCTGTATTTAACAAAGGAAGATTTCCTATGACTTCATTCATACCCAAATAAATACACTCCTTTATTCCTACTCATCAACATAGTTATGAATAATTGTACTAAAATGAATATCGAGTTATACACCATTGCACTTGAATGATTAAGAAGAGATCATGTCTTCATGTACTCAAATATATATTAATAAACATCTACAAGAAAATACCACATGGATATAATTACCAATTCTAACTCATACAAAACTACTAATCATGTGTGGTTTCAAAAATGAAGACATAAACATACACCATCCCCAAGTCACATACAAGTAGGTAATGTGGTATTTCCATTACCTTTAGATGCCATTAATTGATTTACCAAGCATCGTAACAAATTTAATACCTATCTATTAGGAATGTACAAATAATTCTAAAATTAATCTATCATAATCTAAAATACCATGAAATAAACAATATACAAAATAAACCTTAAAGTATCCTTTGATTATTACTATTTATAAATTTAATATTCTATCTTGATCAAGGTACAATGTGTTAATCAATCCCCCTCCTTAGAATATAAATTAGATCACTCAAACGAACTAAAACATATTAATATAAATTTATATTACTAACAATGTAATTTCCACCTTATGGGCATAATCTACTTTTGGACTTACTAATCAATATTTTGTATCAAACTACGCTAATTTCATCTATCTAAATGATATAAGTAAACATTTAAATAAAACAAAATATAATATTATCTATAGTAATATTTTGATACAAGGAAAAATAAATAAATTTCACTCCAAAATCTTAATACCACAGATTTAAAGATTCATTGACTTTTACGTCTTCTAAGAACTTTACAATAACATCTTTCTTCAATATAATTTCCAGCCACTTAAAATAACAACAGCAACTAAGCAGCAAACAAAACTTTAAAATAATAATGTTTCTTCAATAATAAAGAAACATGGAGTTGTTAATATGCAAAGATAATTAAAAAAAACTAGAAATGGATATGGAGTTGAACAAAATGTAAACAAGTTTTATAAACCAATTAAACTATCCTATGTGGGCAGATCTGAAAATACATATATGGAAAATTGAGAGAAAAGAGCATGAGATGAAAGATTTATTCATTTCCTTACGATCATTTTTCTAAAGTGAAAGATTGAAGACAAATGAGCAATTAAGATCAAAATAGAAATAAAATAGAATAAGAATAGATGGTTGCAGCAATAATAAAATTATAGTGGATGCTTACAATGAAAACACAATACCAAATGTCTAGAGTCAACCTCAATGCACAATGCTACTTCAAATCCAAAAGCTATTCTATTGCAGCATTCTGTTTTAAGCATTTTCTTTTTAAAGGAGCATCTTGTTCTTCCCCCAAAAAAATCTGCACCACTCTCTCCTTTTTATTTTTATTTTTATTTTTCCCTTCTTCTATCCAACCACCCAACTGTTTAAACCAACTCCCACATAACTCCTCTCTTCCACCAAATAGTCACAACGTTTCAAAAATAACTAACAGGACAATTAATTTTACTTTGATTGCATTGAGATTTAGTTATGCATTTAACCATCCCGTGTGGAAATTTCATTTAATTTCTAAGGCTTTAAAAGCTCTTTCCTTAAACTTCCACGCAAACCTTACTTTCTAATTTATGTCCTCTTAGATATTAATTTCTTTCATTATAAAGTTTTTGTTTTTTTTTTCCTTTATAATTAAAAGAATGTAAGAACATTTATAATAAGGATAGTTTCTTATTTTATAATTAGAACTTTCTTGCTTTATAATTAAAACATATAATATCTATAATATTTTGATAAAGTGATAATTTAGCAAAATGAATAAATAGATAGACATACTATTGTTTTATTATTATTATTATTATTAAAAATTAATATTAATATTAATACTACTACTACTATTATTATTATTATTAATTTTAACTAAGAATAATAATATACAAACAATGCTTATTTCAATTTAACAAATTCTTGGTTCATCATATCTTTTTTTTTTCAAACGCAAGCATGATTATCAGAACTAATTTATTAAGTGTCTATAGATATATGTTGCTAACTTAAGATTCTATAAATATTATTTGATGCACCTAGAGCAATTAAGACAATCCTAGTACAACCAATATTTCTAATATTATTATATAAAAATATAACTATCCTTGTTAATTAATATTACTTTTTACATACATCCAATTATGATATATGTATATGTGTGTATTTATGTTACCATAAATTTATTACCACAACAAATCTTTGATACACTCCATATAACATATTCATCATAAATACCAACCGATAAGTAACATTAATATGTCATAAAGAGTCTAACACACTTACCAAAGTACTGAAAAAGGTTATATCCATAAGAACTAGAGTGAAAGCATCCAGAGGGGTATTACAAATAAAACATGTCCTCGTGCCCCCAGTCTTCTAGCTCAGCATCATTGAAAACTATTAGGGAGAGAACACTCATCAAAGAAATCATCATAGACAACACACAAAGAAATAAAGTCAAACAAGTCTCAGCGAGTCGAGTGTTTAAGTGCATGTGTAGGTCATAGAGTTAAACTTTGAGTATCACATCTACGAATGATAAATACCATATCATGCTAGACTGCGGGTAAGATATCTGATAAGTGTTGAGAAACACTTGATGCTATGGTAGTGTTGAAAAACACAGCTTGGGGTGGTGTTGAAAAACATCATTTGCAAGATGTCTAAAGACCAATGCATCCTAGAGACCAAAGCTAACACAGTTATGCCCCCTAGACAAAGACAAAGACCAATTTCAAACCAAGGCAACAAGGTCAAGGCATGATGGAGAAAGGCTAAGTGTCGAGGATGCATGCTAGAAGACAAGGGTGCAAAGGCCTCAAGTAGCACCTATTTCCAGGTTTTCACCACTTGGAAAAAAAAATTATTTTTTTATTTTTTCAATTTTTTTGTATTTTTGCTACCAAGGTGCCTATTTCCAGGTTTTCACCAAGGCACTTTTTCTATTTATTTTTTTATTTTTTGTATTTTTTAAGGACTTTATATGCTTTTTAGGATTTTTTCAGCATCATATATAATTTTTTTTGAAATTTTTTTAGGATCAATAAGTATGTACAAAAGATGCCCCCAGACAGAATGGGCATCAAACTCCCAAGCAAGATCACATCGTGTAGTCCCAATTTCTAGGAAGGTGGAGGACAAGAAGGATTAGCAAGTTGGTAGAAGAGATGGAAGACAAGGGAATGAAAGAAAATGAAGGGAAGAAATCCTCAAGGGAAAACTCCTCAAGAGTACCCAAGCTAGGGAAAAATTGTCATGTAAAGCACATTTGGACAAGCAATGAAAGGCTAGCATAGAATAAGTCACAAAAGTGTAATGCAAAAGAAGGAAAGGATGCAGTCCAAAGGAGTAGACATGTCAAGAGGCTTCATAGCATCATTTTTTACTCTTTTTTATTAGATTAAGACCAAAGGGGAAAAGGATAGCGAAAGGCTAGAATGAATGGAGGAAAATAAATATGAAGGCTAAACATGAATGGAATGAAAGCAAGCATCGTAAGATAGCTCACAAGATAGCCAAATGTTCGTGTATAGGTTAACATTGTCAAAATCAAAGAGAGAAGATGTAATAGATGAAATATGTAGAAGAACTATGCATGATGCCTGATTACCAAGTTTTCATCATGGTACTTATCCAAGGCACCACAAGGGAGTGGTTTTCACCATAAGATGAATTTATTTCTCTTTACTTTTGCTACCAAGGTGCCTGTTTCTAGGTTTCCACCAAGGCACATTTTCAATTTTTTTTATGTTTTTTTCTATTTCTTTTTGAATTTTTTTATTTTTTGAAATTTTTTCTTTTTCTAGAAGAAGGCAAGCTTTTTAGATAATGCTCCTTGAAAGGATAAACCATGATATGTCAAGGATTCAAAATGATATGCTCAAAGATGTTAATAGGGAAAGGAAGATGGAAGAGAAAAATGGAGGATAAGGTTTTATGTAAAGCGAGTGAGGTTGAAAGATAGGAGGAATAGGTAAATGAGGAAAAAGGATAGAAGGTAGAAGGATAATGAATGGAAGGATTGTGAAAGGGTAGATGGAAAGGAAGGCAAGATCAATGTCAACACACACCTTGAAGGGTGGTGAGAGGATGGAGGAAATGTGAATGAAGGAATACAAGAAGGAATATGGCGAATATTTAGCAAAGGTTGCAGTTCAAGCACATAGAATGGAAGAATATTTTTGGAAGAAGATGAAGCGAAAGCCTTTGTAAGCTTGAATGTCAACTTCACTTGTTTCTCAACATTAGACTCTTTCAAGAGAGACATTGGAATCCATATAGCCTTAGGATTTTCATTTCTTTTTGATGATTTAGAGAGAATATCTTCAATGATGGATTTTGGAACCCATACTTGTCTTGTAGTTTTCTTCTTAGATATCTCTTTTGACTGTATGCATCCATGTCGATTAGAGGAGACATGGTGATCTTCTTTTTTTTATGGATTATTGTATTTCTTCCTTTTCTTGTATTGAACATTCAAGTTACTTCCAAAAGACTTGGGACTTGTGGAAGAAGAAGGATATGACTGGTTTAGATGGGTGGGTGGATGAAAAGGATTCAAGGGTATGCATCTATGTTGATCTTGAGGAAAGATAGGAGATGGAGGGATGTAAAGACCCAAGATGGATGACGAATTATGAGAGTTAGGAGGGGAAAGTGAAGGGACATAAGGGCCCAAGATGGAAGGAAGACGTGAAGCCTTTGGCATTGGTGGAGGAAGTCCAAAGATGGAAGTGGAAGATGCAAAAGGATAATCAATAATTTCATCAACATCTATATGACAACCAAGGACATTAGCATCTTTAGAGTGAGCATTAGGATTTTCAATAGGATCGTGAACATCTTGAATAGGAGCAACTTCTTCGATAGGATTGTTCAAAGCTTGCAAAGACTTAGGAAGAGTAGAAAGTGGAAGCGAACATGAAGTGGTAGAACAAGAAGATGGAAGATTTTGATCTTGACAAGGATCTTTGGATAGCATAAGCGTATAATTTTTTTCTTAATTTTCAATAGGCTTAACATTGGAAGTAACAACACCATTTTCAATAACCTTAATGGAAGTATCATCTTTGGAAAGCACAAGTGTAGTAAGGTTATTTTAATTGTCAATAAGCTCAACAGTGTAAGTAGTAGCTTGATCTTGCCTAGGAGAAGACTTAAGACATGGTGGAATGAATGAGGAAGGGCGTAGAGGATCAAAAGAATCATGAAATGGATAAGAGACATCATGAAAAGGATTGGATGACATGGAGGGGTCTTGATCTTGATATTTCTTTATGTTCTTTTCTTTATCATTTTTAGAGTCCTCTTGACATGGAGCCACTTCTAAGGACAAGGAAGCATGTTGAGATTGTATGGAAGAATTTGGAAGAGATAGTGAAGGACTAGCTGAAGTAGGCATTATAGTGCATAAAGGCTTAGGCTCTTTAGGTTTAGCATTATTGAAAGTATTTTCAGCCAAGTGAAGGTTAGCTTGAGTTTCTTTAAGAGGTAGCCATTGAGGATAACTATAGAAAACTGTATGAAAAATATTAGGACTTTAATTGGATGAAGGATTTCTGAAAGATTTGGAAGACTCATAAGCTTTAGGAAGTGTATGGGTATTGGAGGAAGTAGGGGATGGAAGGGAACCATCACAAGACAAAGGTCCATCATTAACATAATCTTTCTTGAGAGAGAAATCTTTATCTTCAACATGAGGATTCTTAGAGGAAGGATTCTTATAATATTGACATTTCATATCAGCGCGGTACATTTTATATTTCTCAATAGAAGTGGATGCATCATCTAGGTATTGTTGACAGAACTCATTAAAGTCTTGTTCAAAATCAAAATCATATGGATCGCCATCACAATCTATCAAATGTGACGACCCATTTCTAGTAAGCACAAGCACAAGACTAGGAGGACTCTTAGGAATATAGGTATCATAAGGATTATCATATTGCTCATCATGGTATGTCTTGATAAGAGAAGTAAGACTCTTGGGAGAAGAGGAACTGGATTGTGAAGAAGAGGAAAGTGAAGACCTAGTGGAGGAAGAAGACTTGGATAATGAGGAATGCAAATAATGTCTAGAAGAGTCATGGTAAGACTTGGAAGATGAGGAAGAATGAGAAGACTTAGAAGATGAAATTTTTTTGGAAGAAGGAGGTCATGACAAGATCATGTCTATGATCCTAGCAAAGGTGTTTGATTCAAGCATCTTTTCTTTTATTCTTGTCTTAAGTTTATCATCCATGCAATATCTAGAAGGACTATTGGAAGAATAATACTCTTCAAATTGAGCAATGAGTTTAAGATCATCTATTCTTAAGAGAGGTTCCATAACAAGATAGTTGAAATTCATGGTTCTAGAAAAGGAGGAATCAAGCATGGAAGAAATGAATAGAAGAGATGAAAAAGAAGAAGGTAGACTAGATAATAAGAGGAAAAGAATCAAGAAGACATGAAGGAAGAAGAGAAAGGAATGAAAATTAGAGACTAGGAAGACATGGGAGATGTGGAAGAAAGAAGACCAAGAGTCATTTTTTGCAATTTGATACCATTGAAATTCATTTGGATATTGAGCAACATGTCACAACACCTAAGATCTGAGATCTGGACTGACCAAGGAAGACTGGAAGTGACACAAATCAACTTCAGATTGCAAGCAGTAGTGAGATAGCAAAAGGACTCTCTATGATAGTTTCCAGGCTAACAAAGTGATATAATTTCTCTAGGTGATATTTTGCATAAGGCAGTGTGACAGTTTCTAGGCAGTTGGTGCGACAGAATGTATAATAGGCAAGCGATACAACAGTAGCGATGAAGTATCGCACGATATTTCTTAGGAGGGTGTGTGATGGTTTTCCAGTATCGTACGACTCTTGACCAGTGAACATAAAAAAACTCAGTTTTGAAGGCAATTCGGTCAATGTTTTAGTTTGATGGTTCAATTTTTTGACTCCAAACACAGTACTAGCAGTAATCAAATAAGTTTGCAAACAGTAGGTGATCAAACATGTCATAAAACACTTGCACAAGGGCGAAAGCAACCTTGCCAAGACAAGCAATTGTGATATCAAAGCGAAAAATCCTATGAATGCTATCGTGATGTTTGATGTTTGAGAATGTTTGCATGGGTAGATCACAGTGAGAACACTTCAAGCACTTACTAGCCTAAAAAGATAATGGATCAATACTTAACAACTTGGCCCACACTTGATGCTCCATCGCCTCACACAAAGTGGTTGCCCACAATAGATGTTGGCTTTTTCGTGGAAGTGCCAATGACACAACCAAAAGAACACAGATGGTGAGTAATCTTGGGGTGATCTGGGTTAGTCCACTAGGATCAATCCTTGCACCAAGATGTTAAGCGGAAAAATGGGGTAGCTTTTATCTATGGTTCTTAGTAAGGGTTTCCATTCGTAATACTCCTCTTGCGCCCCAAAGGGACTCCTTACCTTGTGGCAAGTAACAAACCTCATGGCCACAAGAGTACCTTAAGCATTCTTGCTCAACATTTTCCTCATGGTCACAACCCCACAAGTACTCACATTAAGTGAAGACAAGTACTACGTCTACCAAGGTTTTGTGTCCTTGATAGCCTTGAGTTTATAGTGGGTCGGAATAGCTCGGTATTAGCTTGTCCCCACTTGGGTCATTCCTCTTGATTGCTCAAGAGCAGGCCCGCTAAAGGATTCTAGAACTAAACAAAGAATGGATTAATCTTTGAGGTTCAAGATTTTTGGTTCACCTCAAGGGTGAAGAGCATACTCTCTTAGCTCAAAAATCTCTCCCAAACACACCAAGCAAAGTTTAATTACCCTCTTGCTTTCAAAATCTAGAAGTGGGTCAAGATTTCTAGTTCACCACAAGGGTGAAGAGCATACTCTCCTACCACCAAAAGACTCCTACAACAAGATATTAAGTGTCTAATAAATAAAACAACTAGTATATGTCGCACTTAAAATGGAAAGCAATTAAAAAATCACTTGATTGGTTTTTATGCTTTGGGTAGCCCTACAAAAACCATTAGTAGCCCTTGTGCATTTGAAGCTTTGACATGCGTTCTTTTGGAAAAATATTTCAAGCAATGAGAGCACCTACAAGTACAACTTGTTAGCCCCACAATGGTTAGGACATCAAAAATTAGATAATCTACAAGTAAAATAGCTGATCAAATGACAAAATTTGAAAATGAAACCAATATGGTTGGATCAGGCTCGGAAAGAGATTTCCAACGATATATCACACTTCAATTTTTGATACCATATGCGAAAATTTCTCAAAAATGGGTGCCAGTTTTGTGGAGTGGCATGGATTTTGAAAATGCGAAATTTTCAAAAAGATAACAGAAAACCCAAAACTTGCAAGATAAAAAAGAGAGCTAAAAACAATCACTTCCAGGTCTGGGCGATATTCCTGCCAGAGAAAGAGTCATGCAATATTTCACTTTGTACTGGTGCGATACTTTATCTCCATGCGATAATTCCTGATACTTGCATGCGACAGACAACATAACAACAATGCGACACAATCTGCCAAAGTGTGCGATATTTTAACTAGTAAAATATCGCACTGGTATACAAGAAACTATCGTATGACACTAGAAAACTGTCACACGATAATTCTATCAAAAAAAATAGAGAGCAAATATTGACGAAACAACAAGCAAATATTGACAAAAAATGACCAAAATGCATAAAAAGGACAAAACAAGAATGTTTTGCCTCACGGTGGGCGCCAAAAATGTACACACTAGAATGTGCACTTCTCTAAGTCTTTGCTTCTAAGGGAATCCATGAATGGAAGACCTTGAAAAATGACTTAGAGCTCCCTACGCATGGAGTGCAAGGAAATTAAGTGTGCTCTCAGCTAGAGCTATTTAAGCCTATGACCTTGCTAGTAAACCATGCAATGGGAGATTCAATGGAGACAAGGGCAAGAATGCCAATATCCTCAAGAATCAAAATGTGAATGAAATGCAATGCTAGAAATGAAGATGCAAGCTATGTTAAGATGAATATGCAAGTTAAGCTATGGAAAGAAAAGATGAAAGTATTACAAAACCCTCCTAATTAGACTATGTGAATCAATCTAAAGCATAAAAGAAACTAAGCTATGCATGCCATGATAATGAAACTAAAATGCAAGAATGGAACTAAGATAGCATGTGAATGTAAAAGCTAAGAATGCTTCAAATCTCCAAAGCTCCAAAGTCACCTAGAAAACCTACAGCATAACATTAGTATTCAAAAGATGGATGCTAAAATGAGAAGAGAGCTCTCCTTTTATAAGAAATGAGAAAGAATGGAGCATGGAGATTAAGAGGCAAAAGATTTAATCAAGGGTGGAGCTTGGAAGAGGAGAAATCCATGTGCACAAGTATCCTCCAATGGGAAAATAAGAGTTGACTTTTGTGTCCATATGAGACAAAAAGTGTTTTCTCCCTTTTTGTACAATAGGAATAATGTTTTATTTGTGCAACTTAGGATAAGAGGAAAAGTGAGAGTTTTTTATTAAATAAAAAGGGGGGGGAATTCTTTTTAAATAAATAAAGACTTAGGATAAAATGGTTAGCCCATAGAAAATAATCGAATAAATGATAGAACTAGGATTTGATCAAGAATAAGCAATTGATAATTTTAGCAAATAATGCTAGCAAGGGGCTAATAGTCTAGATGACCATTTTTGGGTGATTACATGTGTGTGTGTGTGTGTGTGTGTGTGTGTGTGTGTGAGAGAGAGAGAGAGAGAGAGAGAGAGAGAGAGAGAGAGAGAGAGAGATTAATTTACAATAACATCATTGTGTATGGAATGAGAGAAGAGAGGACTTACAAAGTAACTCACCAATATATGAATTCCAACATTAATAATAGGTGTGTGTAAAGTGTCAACATCCTCTTAAGGAGGATAAACTATTTTCCTTATTAAAGGAATTATAAAATATGGCATGTCCTCCCACTTTGACTCGAGGACAAAATACATGTAGGATACCTTGGTTTATCCTAAATAAATAAATATAACCAAGGAAAGATTAAATATTGTAATAGTAAGTAAAGGGGAGTATAGAAAATATGAATGATGTTGAGAAAACATATGTTCACCCTACATGCTAATAGAGAGACACATACACACATATAACAATGTCATATATAATAATGTGTGTGTGAAAAAAATAGTGAATATATATATATATATATATATATATATATATATATATATATATATATATAACCTCCACGAGAAATAATCTACATCAAAATTTATGATAAGAGGGATCCATAAACCATAAAATAACATATCATTTTTTAGTAACTTGTTACAATGTCAAATAAACTATTATTTTATGTAGTATAAATATAAACTAAAAACCCTACAAAGGATACATACGTACTTAAAAATAAATATATATTAACACCCATATATATGTGTGTGTGTGTGTGTGTGTGTGTCAGTATACATTTGTGTTTAAATTCATTAATATACATCAATGTCAATAAAATCAATGAATAAATTAAGAGTGATATTAAGGGCCATATTGCCACGTTATTAGGTCAATTTGCAACCAAGTATATGATACATAAAAGCATAAAATCCACCCTACTGCTAGCTAATAAAATAGATGCTCCAGTAAGATCCTCAAATGAAAATATCTTACCAGAAATAGAACAACCAAATACTTTAAATTCCTTTACACCATAGCAGAGAAAACTTTGACATAGTATCGAAACAGAGTTCAAAATGATGTTAACTAGGATTAAGATAATATCAACATATTAGCTACATATTATTAAACTAAGAAGGTAGTGGTTCATATGTGTTATGACCATCTAAGTACCATTACTTTTTTTAACATAAAAGTCTGCTAAAAAGCTATATTAATCAAAATGCTTTTGTAAAAGCTAGCCTATTTATGCTTGTACTATAGCCACTACAACATATACTATATACAAGATAATAACATACTAATCGCACTTTCATTTAATGATCATTATATCCTCATCTAAACCATCAAAGCCATTTTCATTCTTAGAGTCCTCTAGTACCAGTTTTTCCTTACCCATGTTGTCCTTTTTGTTAGGGTTTTCCTAGACCCAACTTTTCTTAATAATCACATGTGGAATAATCTAGATCCTATCTAGGTTCACATTCTTGAAAGAAGTTTGAAAATAATATCCTTTCTCCTTAAGGTAGTGGTCAAGCTATCCAACATCGAGGGATGCAATTATATGGAGCCACCTTAACAAGTAATGGATATTATGTTCTATCTCTTTCCAATGCAAGTCAAATATATCCTTGTCTTTAAAAACTAAAACATGTCTCCTAGCTATGTCATCAGCCTTTTCCAAACTACCAATTTTTGCATTCATATAATCCTCAAGGTATGTAGTCTCATGCCTATAGTTTATACTATTTACTACCTATTCCAAACCCTAGAGGATTTTCTACACAAAGATCTCTTGGCACAGAGCTATAATGTCCCTTTTATTGATCCTAGCTAACATCATGCAAGAAATGAAAGTTCCTACTAAATCCCTATGTATTTTGCAAGTGAAACTATAGTCAAAATATTACTCACTATATACTAACTCAACAACCCTACGTGACATGTCAAACAGTGGTTTTAGAATTTTTCTCCATCATTTTGGTTTAATGTTGTCGTGAAAAGTCATTTCCTTGTTCTCTGAAATGTGAAAGGTGCATATATTAGTCTCCATACTTAATAGGAATAAGATGGATTCTTCCAGGGACTCAAGTAAGGAAAACCAAAGCGTCTGTGAACATCAAGTAAAGCTAGCTAAATAAATCTTCCTCAAAAATAAATATGCACACATAATCATAATGATTTAATGGTAATCATTAAACAAAAATTCCAAAAAGAAGGTATATGAGACTTCCCTAAGAATCACAAGGCCACTACAATGTTATCATAATTCAGCCAAGATGCGAGTAGGGGAAGGGACCCACTAAAGTGAAGAATATAAGGGACAGTTCCTCTAAGATAGGTCTCAACAAAAGATGAACAATAAAAGCTAGGCAATCAGGATGCAATCAATCAATGCAATGTAATGAAATCTAAACACGATAGGGAATAATAAGTGAAAATAAAAAGGGGTCTAAAAATGATAAAGGGGGGGATATAAAAGGAAAGGAAAATCTAATCTAAGACTACATATGGATAGAAGAAGTAGTGTTATTTACAAATTATGATAAATTCAAAGAAAGGAAAACAAAAAAGGAAGCTCAAGGTGGTGCCATAATCTTCTACTCTAACAAAATCTATAGGAATAATAATCTAAATCATATGTACAATATGTAAGATATACATCTTAGGTTACAGGTCTCCTATTTTCTCCACATATAGTCCATCAACACCCGAATTCGCAAGCTCATCTGCCAATTTATTTCCTTCGTGATATATAGGATTAATTTTAGTAAGGTTTCAATAGTTAAGAAGCCCCAATTCCCTTTCTAATCTGGTGCTTAGTTTCCAATTAGTTGTTCTTTCTATTATGAGTGCATTGATAATTATTTGTGAGTCCCATTCCACCTCCAACAACTTGAAACCAAGATCCTTACATAGGATTAGTCCTTCTACTAGAGCTTCAATTTTTGCAATATTGTTTGTGGTCTCACCAATATGTTTGGCTAATTTTACATAGCAACTCCCATTCCACATGTGTACAATACAACCAATTCCTGCAACTCTTGGATTACCCCTTAAAGCACCATTAAAATTTAGTTAGAACCATTTGATTATGGAGTAGTCCATATACAAGACTCTCTATCCCTATTTATTCCTTCCCACCCTTACCAAACCAAGGAGGAATGATAAGGCCATACCATTCTTTCCTTGTCATGTTATCCTAATAAGAGAAGATACCTTCTACATTATTCATATTTCTTAATCTATTATTAACTATTTCTACAATGCTCGCTTCTATCTTATTTTCAAGGCATTTCTTGTCCATATTTTTCCCTTGGAATATCCTTCTATTTTGTTCTTTCCATAACTCCCATGCCATTATTAAAGGTGTTAACTTCTAGATGATGTGATAAAGACTATTAATGATAGGCCAAGTTTTTAAATGCTCAACTATATTATTAGCCATAGTTGATTTCCAATGTAATTTTTTGTTCAACCAATTCTAACATTCCAAGGCACATGGGCAATTTAGTAAAATATGATCAACATATTCTTCTTGATTTTCACATAGTGAGCATCTAGAAGGCCTTGCATAACCGATTTTCCTAAACCATTATGTGGTTATAATTCTCTTTTATAGAGCTTCCCATAAGAACATACCAGCTTTTGGGAGACAAACTTTACTCCAAAACAATTTCAAAGGCAAGTCTGATTCCTACTATTGTTGGGCTTTGACCAAGGAATCATATCCTTCTTTGAATTTGTATGATCTTGTATTTAAACCCGGCCATATTAGTCTATCATCCATGTTTTTAATTATTATTTGTCATGACTTCAATAACCTATTAAATTTAGTTTTCTCTTCAATGGTTAGTGGGGTACCTTCTAGTGATTTTCATTTCCATCCAAGGTCGGGATTTCCAAACGACATCTCTATATAATCTTTAACCTTCTAGCCCCAAAGATTAGATAAAATTTCTTTGATTATAGGGCTTGTCATATTTTCCATAGAAGCATATCCTCCCTAAGAATCTTCCCAAAACAAGGTCGAGTTCCCATATCCTATATCCCATGTAAGTTTATGTCTAATGATTTCCCTACACTCAAGTATGAATTTCTAGGCTCTTGATCTTCTAAGAGCATTACTAGTTTGGAAGATACTAATAGGATTATTGCTTTGAAGATATTTGTGTAGTAGAGTTTTAACCCATTTCCTTTCATGTTCTTAGTAGATTTTTCAGACAAGCTTTGTTCCCAATGCCGTATTTTGCCATTTTATGTTTTTAATTCCAAGACCACCATTTTGTGTGGTTTACATATTTTATCCTAGCTAACTAGGGCCATTTTATTATTATTTGAAATGCCTTGCCAAAA
Source organism: Chamaecyparis obtusa (assembly GCA_027943335.1). Taxonomy (NCBI): domain Eukaryota; kingdom Viridiplantae; phylum Streptophyta; class Pinopsida; order Cupressales; family Cupressaceae; genus Chamaecyparis; species Chamaecyparis obtusa. Next base: position 507,651 of record BSBK01004283.1, read on the forward strand.
AAAGTTTTTCAGCTTCTTTTCCAGTTTCTCCTTCGCACCTTGTATTAGAGGTAAACAAGATATTTGACAAGTGGGAACTGCTGAAAGGATTGATTTAATCATAGTTTCCCTTCCCGCATTAGACAACCACTTCCCCTTCCAATTATCCATTTTTTTATTTATTTTACTTATGAGAGGGTCCCATAATTTATTAGTCCTACCCCCTTTACCAAGGGGCATGCCCAAATATCTACAAGGGAACTCTCCTTTCTTAAAACCTAAGTTATGACATATCTCATCTTCAAGTCTTATATCAATATTAAGGAAGAAAATCTCATATTTTTACGCACTGACCCTTCAGCTTGAGGCTTTCATATCTAAATTTTGAATTTCTTTATAGTTTATGGATTTGTGTACTGTACTTTTGCTAGGTAATAGGGTATCATCTACAAATTGTTGATGTGTTTTATTAGGTACTCCTTCAGTTACTTTGATTCCAAAAATTAGACCTTGTTGATTTGCCCTTGCAACAATCCCACTAAAGGCTTTTGCCATTATGATGAAGAGAAAGGGAGATATTGGACCCCCTTACCTCTACCCCTAGATATATCAAAGAAATCTTCAAGGGTGTGATTAAATAGAAATGATATTTTAGGGGTGGAAATGCAATTAAAGATGAGGTTAATCCATTGATTAGAGAATCCAAATGGTTCTAAACATTTGCAAAGAAATCTCCAATCTACTTTATCGTATGCCTTTTGGATATCTAGTTTAATTAGTACGCTTACTTCCTTGTTTTATTGAATTGAGTGAATAATTTCTTACACTATTAAGATGCCATCAAAGATGGATCTACCAGGTACAAACCTGGTTTGTTCTTCTAAAATAATGTTAGGCAAGAATCTTTTTAGTATATTTGCAAGGGATTTTTAAAGTATTTTATATAATGTATTGCAAAGAGATATAGGTCTGAAATATCCTAATCCCTCTATTTATGTTTTTTTGGAAATAAGAGTAAGGAAAGAATTATTTATTTCTTTAAGTAATCTTCTCAATTTGCTAGTATTTTCAATTGCTTCCCAAAGTTCAAAACCTAAAAAGTGCCAACATTTTTGAAAAAAGCCTACCTAAAACCCATATGGTCCAAGTGCTTTATCTGAATGTAGCTAGAAAAGTGTAGTTTTGATCTCCTCAATAGAAAATTTACTATTTAACAATTTATTATCCTCTTTAGAGATTAGTTTAGGAATGTTATTTAACAATTATTGTTGTGCACTTAAGTCAGAGAATTCCCTATTATTTAAGGTATTTTGATAAAAGTTAACAAATTCCTTAGCTAAATCTTGGGGGTTTTTCTATTTTACCCTATTCTCATTTTTTATTTTATGGATCCTATTTACATTCCTCCTTTGTTTTTTACTATTATGAAAGAATATGGAATTCCTATCACCATTAGATAACCAAGTCTCTCTAGATTTTTGTTTCCAATAGGTCTCTTCTTTTGATAGGAGATCCTCATAATTATGCAACAGATTTTTTTCCTTAAAATATTTTTCATGAGATCCTCATATTTATGCAATGGATTTTTTTCCTTAAAATATTTTTCATTGTCCATTCATACTCTTAAAACTTCTTCATTTAAATCATGAATATCCTTTTATACTCACTCTTGTTCCACAAAAATATTCTTAAAATGTGTTTTATTCCAATTTAAAATTTCAATTTGTAATACCTTTAATTTTGACACAAAGTAGAACATCTTAGATCCTTCAAAATTTTCCCCCTTCCACAATTGTTCAACTAATCCTTTTTTTTTATAATCTTGATACCACATATTTTCGAATTTGAATGGGTTCCTTTAGGGTTTACTCTCTTCTATTACATCTAATCTAATTAGGAAGTGATCAGGTCCTAAAATGGTAAGGATAGAGGCTAAAAGAATGTAATTAAAAGATCTGGAATCCCCTAAGAACATAAATCTATCTAGTCTCTCATAAATATAACTAAAACCTTCTCTCCAATTATCCCAAGTGAATGTACCATTGGTTATTTTTATATCAATAATGTTGCTACCAAGTATCCATTCTCAAAAATATTTAAGAGACCATGAATCTCACTGTATACCACCACTCTTATCACTTATATGTAGAATTATATTAAAATCCCCCCTAAAAATTATAATTCAATTCCCTATGGAGGTTGCAATAGTTTCCAATTTCTACCCATAAATGCTTTTTGCTATTAGTATTAATTGGGTTGTAAACATTAATCAAGAAAAGTTGAGAGACCTCTTAACATTGCAAACCCTTCCCCCCATTCAATTAGGTTTTTTTATAGCAACTTCAAAGTTGACTTTCCTAGGATCCCACAAAGTAGCTAAGCCACTTGATGCTTCTGCCACATCCACACTCTCTTATTTCCATATTCCTAATCTCTTTTTAAGTTTATCCATTTCATCATTATTTAATTTAGTTTCTTGGATAAGGATGATATATGATTCCATTATATTCAAATTGTGCTTCAATAAGTGTTGTTTGTTAGGGGCATTTAAGCCCCTGATATTCCACGTAGTGAGCTTTATTGCTCATTAGAAAGGAACTTCCCCTTCCCTACATGAAACATAGTAGTAATTTTTGCCTATTTTCAGCTTCCCCATCCATTCTCCTTAGATCCACTAAAGATTTCCTCCCCCATTTTTTAATGTTTTTCCACAAATTGGGATATCGATCCCTTCACAAGTTTCAACAATACCTAATTTGAATTTATTCTCATTAGCCATATTTAAAACCACTTGATCTAAATGCACCTCTCTTTCTATATCAGTCTCTAGAACTATATCTAGCTTCTCAGTAGATGTGTGTATAATCTCCCCTCCAGTTCATCAAACTGCTCATCTTCAACTTGTTCTGTTAAAATTACTTCCTCCATTTCTTGAGGAATTCCCATGATATTTTATGCTACCTCTAGTGCCATTGGTATTTGATTTACCTCATTGTGTGGTTTAATTGGTATCATGTTATGATTGTATTCAATTGAGTTTGATTTGTTTGGGGATGAGATACCATTGTTGTTTACCATTGGCCTAGAATCAGTGTCATTAATCTTCTTAAGGATTAGTGATTTGTTTTTCTCCTTCAAATTATACCAACATGTTAATTCTTCCCTTACCTCATCATGTACAAAAATAATCTCCCCCAAAAATCCTCCTAAGGTAGCCATATTCGTCTTCAACTTCATGACAATCTCTTCTTCGAAAGATGTATTCATCATTGATTGTTCCAAAGGTGTAGAATTTGGCTCAATTATGGAAAGTGCCTTATTCTCTTCTAACATTGCCATATTATATGTCTCTACATGCCCATCCTCCAAGTTTAGAGTTACCATCTTTTGCTGGCTAATCATATCTTTCGATTCACTAATACCCTCTCCCCTCACCTCATTATATTTATCCAAGTCCATATATTCCTCCACAAATTTCCCCACCACTGTTTCTAGGATATATTCACTTATCTTTTCCACCCTTGTTGCAATAGCATATTCACTTATTCCCCCTTCCTTCAAAATGACCTTATTGTTAAATTCTTCCAAGGTAGAGTTATATAGTGGATTCCTATTCTCTTTTAAAACTAACAATAAATTATTAGTTTCATCCTTATTTCAGACCTTTGTATCTATCAAATTTTCCATTTCTAGCTTCCTTTCTTTAACATCTTTTAAAATTTCACCTTCTTCCACATCTAAATCTATCTGAAAGTCTAATCTCATAGCATTCTGTTGGGTAGGGAAGGTAGGAAGATGTGCAGGGTTGGATTCATTCTTCTCACTATTACTAATAACAAAGCCTTTATGTTCCTTATTGAGACTAATTTGAATGTCAAATGAATATTTATGCTGAAAAAATGTTGTTTTAGGTAAGTGGTGAAGAAATTCTATCTTCTCCGTTTGGGGATGATTCCTAAAAATAGTTAAATTATCAATAATACAACCATTCTGTATTTTTGGTTTAAGGTTATACATTGATTGATTAGTGATTAATTTGATTGGTCTTATGTCCTCTACATTAAGTTCCAGATTTACTAATAGTTTAACGTTAGATGAATTCATAAAGTTTTATTCTATTCCTATGAATTTTCCTATCAGAGCACCTATATTAGTTAAGATTTTACCATGTAATAATTCTATAGGAAAGTTGGGAATGATGACCCATCTAGGTGCTTTAACAATATTGAATTTAGTGGGTTCAAAGTTAGATTTCAAATCGATGAATTTTAAATTAAAGGCTTCATAAAAAATCATTTTTTCAGCTAATAATTTACTTCTTAATGAAGTATCTTTACAATTAACAAAGAGGAAATTGTCAAATAAAGAAGTAATACTTACCTAATCCCTGAAGTATTCCTTAAGCCAACATACAATGTTGTTCATGGAAGATCCATAGCCACACCATTTTGTAAACAGACCGTGGCTTTTGCAGTAATCCCACAAACCTTTAGTGTAAATATTATTGACAACTGCAACTATGGTGTTATAACCCTTAATTGGATGAGGGGTTCCTTCATGAATTTTATTGTATGCTAGATGCAAATATATGTTAGGGATTTTTTTGTGTGGTAGACAAAGAGGCACAAACCTACCCTATAAATTAGATCATTTGTCATTTTCCACCACCTTATTTTATGGTTGAAAGGTTTGGTAAAAAACTCACCAATATTGGAATGATTTGAGGAAATTTCTCTTTTACCTAGAACAATCTTATTAGCTCTGAATGCTAAGTCTGGTATTTTGGTAGATAGGGGAAGGTTCCATATACCATCTTTCTTCAAATTCCCATTGCTAATCACATATGCACCATGATTTAGAGACTTTTCCCTTCTTCATCTCTTTGCAATCTGCTAACCCTTATCACCATTTTCCATCCTCTTTTCAAAACTAGGGTTTCGTTGCAAACCCATCTGATCAGTGGCACCAACTATAGATGTTGGCCTGTTATTCTAAAAGTAGGAATCCTCCTTTTCTAATGATTGAGCACAAATTGTTTGGAAACCCTAGTTTCGATAAATGCAAAATTTCTTCCATTTCCAGGTTTAGGGTTAACAACATCATTTAGAGCCCCTTTGTCGAGCGTTAAATTAGTTCCTAGTTCAAGTTTGATGCCTATAATATGTAGAAACATAGTCAATATTGTTTTCATTTATGATATGAGCACATCTTCTTCAATAGTTTGATGTTTGCGCCATTGAGTAGACTTAATTTCCCCAATATCCCAACTATAAATAATTATTTTGGGTGCAGAGAATTAAAAAAAAACTTTAACATGTTTTATGGGTAGTTAATTCATCTTTTGGGTTTTTTGGGCAACCGTCATTGGTTTTCTTGTGGGACATGTTGTCATTATTTATTTTCTCTATTGGCGTCAACAACTATTTTGGTTCTTGAGAGCTATCTTTCCTATGTTGAGCTCTACCCTCGTTTATCGTGAGTCTGATTTTTAGTATCACTTTCAGTGATGAGCATTCTTTTCTTGGTAAACAACTATTCCAACTATAAATAATTATTTTGGGTGCAAAGATATATTTTTTTATAAACTTTACCATGTTCTATAGGTAATTAATTCATCTTTTGGTTTTTTTGGGCAACCGACATTGGTTTTCTTGGGGGACATGTTGTCATTATTATTTCCTCTATTGGTGACATAAACCATTTTGGTTCTTGAGAGTTATCTTTCTTATGTTGAGCTCTGCACTCATATTTATCACGTGTTTGATTTTTAGTATCACTTTCAGTGATGAGCATTCTTCTTGGTAAACAACTATTCCAACTATAAATAATTATTTTGGGTGCAGAGAATTTTTTTTAAAAAGAACTTTACCATGTTTTATGGGTAATTAATTCATCTTTTTGGTTTTTTTGGGCAACTGTCATTGGTTTTCTTGGGGGACATGTTGTCATTATTTATTTTCTCTATTGGTGTCAGCAACTATTTTGGTTCTTGAGAGTTATATTTCCTTTGTTGAGCTATGCCCTCATATTTATCGTGTGTCTGATTTTTAGTATCACTTTCAGTGATGATCATTGTTTTCTTAGTAAACAACTATTCCAACTATAAATAATTATTTTGGGTGTAGAGATTTTTTTTATAAAAAAAAAACTTTACCATGTTTTATGGGTAATTAATTCATCTTTTGGTTTTTTTGGGTAACTGTCATTGGTTTTCTTGGGGGACATGTTGTCATTATTATTTCCTCTATTGGTGACATAAACTATTTTGGTTCTTGAGAGTTATCTTTCTTATGTTGAGCTCTACACTCATATTTATCGTGTGTCTAATTTTAAGTATCGCTTTCAGTGATAAGCATTATTTTCTTGGTAAACAACTATTCCAACTATAAATAATTATTTTGGGTGCAAAGAATTTTTTTAAAAACTTTACCATGTTTTATGGGTAATTAATTCATCTTTTGGTTTTTTTGGGCAACTGTAGTTGGTTTTCTTGGGGGACATGTTGTCATTTTCCTTTATTGGCATCAACAATTATTTTGGTTCTTGAGAGTTATCTTTCCTATGTTGAGCTCTACCCTCATATTTATGGTGTGTCTGATTTTTAGTATCACTTTTAGTGATGAGCATTCTTTTCTTGGTAAATAAGTATTCCAACTATAATAATTATTTTGGGTGCAGAGAATTAAAAAAAAAACTTTACCATGTTTTATGGGCAATTAATTTATCTTTTGGTTTTTTTGGGCAATCGTCGTTGGTTTTCTTGGGGGACATGTCATTATTTATTTCCTTTATTGGCGTCAGCAACCATTTTGGTTCTTGAGAGTTATCTTTCCTATGTTAAAATCTACCCTCATATTTATCATGTATTTGATTTTTAGTATCACTTTTAGTGATGAGCTTCCTTTTCTTGGCAAACAACTATTCTAACTTAAATAATTATTTTGGGTGCAAAGAATTACAAAAAAAAAACTTTACCATGTTTTATGGGTAATTAATTCATCTTTTGGTCTTTTTGGGCAACCATCGTTGGTTTTCTCAGGGGGCATGTTGTCATTATTTATTTCCTCTATTGACATCAACAGCTATTTTGGTTCTTGAGAGTTATCTTTCCTATGTTGAGCTTTGCCCTCATATTTATCATGTGTCTAATTTTTAGTATCGCTTTCAGTGATGAGCATTCTTTTCTTGGTAAACAAGTATTCTAACTATAAATAATTATTTTGGGTGCAAAGAATTTAAAAAAAATAAAACTTTACCATGTTTTATGTGTAATTAATTCATCTTTTGGTTTTTTTGGGCAACCATTGCTGGTTTTCTTAGGGGACATGTTGTCATTATCTATTTCCTCTATTGGCGTCAGCAACCGTTTTTGTTCTTGAGAGTTATCTTTCCTATGTTGAGCTCTGGCCTCATATTTATCATGTATTTTATTTTTAGTATCACTTTTGGTGATGAGCATTCTTTTCTTGGTAAACAACTATTCTAGCTATAAACAATTATTTTGGGTGTAGAGATTTTTTTTAAAAAAACTTTACCATGTTTTATGGGTAATTAATTCATCATTTGGTTTTTTTGGGCAACCGTTGTTGGTTTTCTTGGTGGACATGTCATTCTTTATTTCCTTTATTGGTGTCAACAACTATTTTGGTTCTTGGGAGTTATCTTTCCTATGTTGAGCTCTACCCTCATATTTATCGTGTGTCTGAATTTTAGTATCGCTTTCAGTGATGAGCATCCTTTTCTTGGTAAATGACTATTCCAACTATAAATAATTATTTTGGGTGCAAAAAATTACAAATTTTGTTTTTACCTTGTTTTATGGGTAATTAATTCATCTTTTGGTTTTTTGGGGTAACCATCATTGGTTTTCATGGGGGGCATGTCATCATTATTTATTTCCTTTATTGGCATCAACAACCATTTTGGTTCTTGAAAGTTATCTTTCCTATGTTGAGCTCTTCCCTCATATTTATCGCATGTCTGATTTTTAGTATTGCTTTCAGTGACTATCATTCTTTTTTTGGGTGCAAATATTTTTTTATAAAAAACTTTACCATGTTTTATGGGTAATTAATTCATCTTTTTTTTTTTTGGGTAGCTTGTTGGACTAAGTATGGAAAGGTAAGTACTGAGAGGGGATGAGTGAATTAGTACTGAAAAACACTTTTAACTATCTTTCTTAACCATTCACCAAATTCACAACTTTGCATGCATCACATAAAACATATAAAGCATAACCATAACTCATAACACATTCATTTTGGTATCGCATAAATCCTTGTTAGAGGATAAAAACTGTGGTGGGGATGACACTTACAAAACTTCACTATTACACTGAAAAGTTTGCTCGATTAGAGCTACACTATTAGCTATTTCTGATAGCTTATCTTGTTAAGAGTACTAACCCTGTTAAGAGTCTAAAGACTAGTTAAGTCTACCTTGCTAAAGGATTTTACAATTCTAATCTAAGAATGGTACCCTATTAAAGGATTTACAATGTAAGATCTGTTAGGATATGCTCAGTGAAGAGACTTTACAATTCTGATTACAAACTTAATCAGTAACAAGTATGTCTGTAGTACTTGCATCAATCATATTCTTATCAAAATCAATGTGCTCATTAACTGATTACCTCATACTATGCTTCACTCACAATATCAATTATGTATTAGGTAGATTCAACTTTGAATCACAATTACACTCTCCTCTTTACTGCTTTGTTACTGTTACCCTAATTTCTATGCACATGCAAATTTGGCTAAAATTTATTCTAAAGTCTCTGTTTTACTCCTGTCGAGCATCTCTGAAAGTTTCATGACCTCATGTTTTGTTTCCTGGCCTCTGCAATTATTTCAAGTCCTTGGTCTGTAGGTCAAAATATTCATAAAACTAGCCGTTGTGTTGGGAACCTTTTAAAACCCTCAAAACCCTTTGGCCCGTTATAATTCTTCATTACCTTTTTCAGCCACTAAAGGTTTACATTTCCCATGTGCGCTAATTTCCTATTGGCCTAGTCGCCAGTTCTCTATTTCTTTTCAGCGGTCCCCTTTTTATTCGGTGACTTAGCGAATACATCAATTCTCATAATCGCTAAGTATTTCTCGGTCACCGTTTAACTTCTTGCGACCTAGCGATGGTTAGCTTTTCTTCAGTCGCGTATCGCGAGGAAGTCTAGTGGTCTAAATTTGTGGGGTCCCATCTAGAGGGATCCAACAGTTGGCATATCTTCGGATAGGCTGGTGTCATAGCTTGAGATCTTAAGATGACCGTTAGATCTTCCATGTCTGCAGTGCTTCAGTGTGTCAGTGGGACCGGTGCCACCTCATCCAATTCGGCAGCTTCTGATTGGTCCACATGTATCGAGTCATCTTTTTGTCAGTGGGACCAAGTTCTTATAGCAGTCAGAGGTTCTGACAGTTGTCAGAGGATCGATGGTTGTCTTAAGTTCGCAAGGGTTTTGTCAGAGCTATAAGGGGATAAGACTAGCCGTCAATCTTGCTTTTTGTTAGAGCCTTGCAGGTGGGTCCTCAGATGATGATGTGCTCATTTCTCATTGGTCCACATAGGGATGACTTGGATGCTACAGTGGGGCCGTGTCAGGATGTCTGCGGGGATATCAGAAGGATGAAGATCAACGGCTGGCATATCTTCACGAAGGGCTTTTCTGACACATGAGATTATGTGCCAATAGTCGATTTTGCCAAGTGTTCAAGATTTTTCAATAGGTCCAGTGCCAGGTCGGGGTGATTTGCCGACTTCTTATTGGTCAAAGTGAAAGGAAAATCCATGGGACCATATTGCCAGGTGTGTTCAAGTGTTCGAATGTGATTGGTTGACGCATGCTGATAAAGATTCACAGGTGGACTGATGTATCAGTGGGGTCCTGGTCTATAAGGATCTAACAGTTGGCGTAAAAGCGTAAAGAATATTCTGGGGTTATGAGATCATGCACCCGCCATTAGATCGGTATCTCAAGCGGTGGGTCCAATGTCAGAAGGTTGCTACATGTATCTAAAATGGCACAGTTTGATTGGTTGTGTGATGCACAACGTGGCTGATGTTAGTGGGCCTGTGGGGTCAGGAGTTTCTAAAGTAAGTAAAGCGCGGTTAGATCTTGTGGCTGTCGTTATACCAGGGATCCAAAGTGCTTGATTATTGTCACAGCGGTATAGCGACAGCCATCCGATGGTGTTCTTAGGGACATGGGTCCAGGGACTTGTCAGAGATGCTGATTTGCCCATTTTTTATTGGCTGCTAACTGTTGAGGTGGCGTTTGACTTGTCAGGTGAGGATTTTAAGTGATTTTTTCAACGCATCCAGACCGTTCATCTATCGAGAAATGTTAGACATTGATGAACATGTTTTAAAATGATCGGTTAGCCATTGGTTTTCAAAGATTCAAATGTGTCTGAGAGGTTTTTTGCCAAAATCTGATTTGCAGACCACGGGCGGCGAGGTAGCTCAGGAAATTTATGTCTCTAGGACATTTGCAGTTAAGAGAAGATGATGATGAAGCCTTGGTGGCCGTCTTGGGTCGATTCTTGTCTCGGGAAAGTACCAACCAGTGCATTCATGGCAGGGCTTTTGTGTAGGAAAGCAGATAAATCCAGGTTGCTTGTCCGCGAGTTGATACAGTACAGGGATGGACACTCAATGATGAATATCTAATCGATAGAGATATTTGCAGGAGATACATTTATGATCAGAAGTGATAGACTTAGGGTTTGAATGTTTTATGTAAAATCTTGCAACCCTAGTTAGGTTTTTTACTTTTGCCTACGTGCAAGAGTGTGTATATATTGTAGTTTTAGAGCCTTAGTGCAGGAGGAGTTGGACAATTCGTAGAAGAAAATTCACCTTTTCTTAAAGGCCATTTGTGGTATCATTTCTACCCTCTGGCTCATACAGTTGTATTTCTCTCATTGATGATTCAAATATTGCAGAGGTATTTTGTGACAATCCTTCATGTCCCTATGCTTCCTTGTTTGGATTATCTCTTATTGGATCAAAGTATATGCATGTTTTCAATGATAGTTTAGGGTTCCTGATCCCTCTTGCTTTCTACAATTTTGTGTGTTACTATGTTTATTGATTTAGATGTTCTTGTGGGTATACCTCAACCCCCTTAACAATCTTGTCTCAATCCTACACTGAGTTGTAGAAGTGAATGTCTGTTTACAGGTCATAAGTTGTGTCTTATTCTCAGGCCCTCTTATGAAATACTTATGCAAGCCTATTCAGTAAGTTGTGACCTACTAGACCTGAGCTTTTCATTGATTTCATTCCTACATACTGAGATCCAAACCCTAGTTTCGGTGCATCACCTAGTAGGTAGTTTGCTTTCAAGTCATTTCCCTTACAAGCATCCCTTCTATCCCTTTCCCTCCAAAAGTTTTACTTTCATGTCAGGAAGCAAATTAAGGTGATTATCTAAGAGGAACTAACCTAGAACCTAGAGGTCTCATCTTAGTTAGCAAAGGTCTCACAACCTGGAGATGATTCCCATGTTATATTGAGTTATCAAGACCAAGAGAGCTTGAGACAAAGGTGCAAACTCAGTGTATAACAATTTTGGCATGCCCAGTGGGACTAGTAAAAGATCAAATTAATGTTCAAATGTGCTCTTGTTGGTTCATCTGCAAAAGGATTAAAGAGTTCAATACACAAGGACTATCAGTATAGACTCGAGCTCAAGTACACCCCACCTTGGTGCCAATGTATAACAATTCTGGCACGCCCGGTGGGACTAGTAAAAGATCAGATTAATGTTCAAAGGTGCTCTTGTTGGTTCATCTACAAAAGGATTAAAGATTTCAATACACAAGGACTATCAGTATAGACTCGAGCTCAAGTACACCCCACCTTGATGCCAGTGTATAACAATTCTAGCATGCTCGGTGGGACTAGAAGTTATTCAAATTCAAAGATATGCTATCTCTGATATGCAGATTGCATAGTGCAGGCTTTTAAAAGTCATTCTATCAAGTATATCTAGCGACTCCACTGATTTCAAAGATCCAGGCTACCTCGTTTAAAGTTTTATGAGAAAGATTGAGACTAGAAGCTCAAAGCCTACCCAATTTTCAGAGTTGCCCTCAAGGAGAAGTCACAAAGGCAGGTCAACTCAAAGGAAATCCCCTATAAGGAGAGTTCAATCTACACCTCTTGACACCTCGGAAAGGAGACCTTCTCCCTTTCACTCCAGAAGAAGAGGCAGATCTCTAACCAGAGATCTAGAGGAAGATTCCAATCCAACAACAGATACAGCTCATATAGTTGTCAATCTTCAGATTCCAACACCTACAATGGCAAGATAGTTTTTTTTTCTCCATTCAACTAAGGCAACCCATTGGATTTTTCTCAACATCATGATGTGCCCTTGGTGGCACTTAAGAGTATACTTGATTTTACTGGCGAAGAGCAGACAACTGCTTTTGAGCACATAAGAGATGTAACCACCATATGCAACATACACAACATTACTCAAGAAGATGTGGCCACAAAGCTATTAGCAGCCTCTCTGAAAGGTAAGGCTCTAGAATGGTTTAGAACTCTAACTGTTGGTTCTATTACTTCTTGAGATGAGTTAGGGGATGCATTAAGTAAACATTTTGAGGATTAATCAGATAACTTGTCTCTAGTTGAGCAGTTAACAACTATTAAGAGAGATCCTCAAGAACAAATGACAGATTACAATAGTAGATTCCTTAAAACATGGAATAGAATCCTAGTCTTAGTAAGACCATTAGCAGACCATGCTTTCCTTTATTATTTACAAAGTCTAAATGGTCAGATTTCTGTCATGATCAAGTCTATGGGTGGTACTTCTTTACCCCAGGCTTTTGACATAGCTGTCAGGGCTAAAAATTGTTTAATCCAAGTAGGCATGATTGCTAGAAGGCCTCCAATGCCCATTTTTCCTGGCCTTCAACCCATTGCACCTGCCCAAGTACCCCCATTCACCCCTATTCCTACCATATTGGCACCCCAAGCTAGTACTAGTGGTCAAGAGTTGAGGACTAGTTTCTCTCAAGAGTTACAAGAGATAAAGAGTAGCCAACAGAGCAGTCAGCAAGAAATGACTAACTTGTTGCAGACCTTGACTAAGGAGGTCACAAATCTAAAGAAGCAAGGTTAAGGAATCAGACCACCATTTCAGACACAAGGCCAAGGTCCTAATCAGCAATATCAAAATCAAGGACAGCCTTATCAGCAAAATAGGCCACCATACCAAGGAGGCTATCAAGGACAAAGACAAAGTTTTAATTAGAGACCATTCCAACCATATAACCCTGCACCCCTAAACTCTACAAACCTGGTGAGGGATGTGGTTCCTAGCCAAAACAATTTGGCAATGGTGAATGAATGGTGTTTTTCTTGTAATCAGCCTCATAATCAGGCTACATGTTCAAATGGATGGATGAACCAAGCTCTAATGGTTCAAAATGCCTCACAAGCTCAATCAGAGGTTTCATCCAGTGGCTCAGTGCCTCAACCAGAATCACAAGAAAAAGAGACTACTCTTTTCAATTGGGAGAAATTAGACTTTAATGGAGGTAGCAATGAAGCCACTTTTGTTGCCTATGCAAGAGCAAAAAGAAGAGCTCAGGACATGGAGAGAGCAGATTCTAATGTCAAGGCTACTACATCTGCAGAGCCACTACAGCAAGCTAATCCCATCACACCTAAGGAGACTCTTGTCATTGCAAGAAAGGAAGGCCAACATTCCAAAGAGGTGGAGTCCATCATGCCAAAGACACAACAGGGAGTACACACTATGACACCATTTAATATTGTAGACAACATGAAGAAGGTGAATGTCACCATGTCTATGTGGGGCTCTTTGGCTCTTCCAGGATAGCCTGAAATTTTGAAGAAGGCCATGACAGAGGTAGCAACTCCTCAACCTGCAAAAGAAGTTGCAAAGCCAGTGTTGGTTAACATTGATCAAGAAAAGGAGGCTCCAAGTAGCAACTCCAAGGGCAATATCTCACAAGGTAGGAATTCGAAGCCACCTCCCTTTTATGTATCTTTAATCATTGGAAAATCTTTAGTACATAATTGTATGGTAGATAGTGGAGCTACTAGCACTGTGATGCCCAAGAAAGTAGCTAACCAATTAGGACTAAGGTATGAACCCTTTCAAAAGAAGGTTACCCAACTTGATGGATCCTCAGTCAATACTATAGGTGTGGCTAAGGATACCAGTCTAATCATGCATGCTAGTCCCAATTTCTTAATCCTCCTTGATATATATATTATAGATCTCCCTGTATTATTTGCTATATGTCTTTCAAGGGAGTTTACAGCCAAGATAGGAGGCTATCTATCTTCTGATTTGTCTCACGTGTTATTTCATACAAGGTATGGGACCAAGGTCACCATTAAATCAAAACCATTAGCAGCACACCACATAGAGCCATATGTGTCCAATGCCATCAATGTAAACTACCCTATATTTGATGACAGTGACTTCCAAACCATTAGTGAAGCAAGCACAAAGATAGACAGTATCCCTGATATCCTTCTAGATGAAAGAGCTTCAAAGGCCCAAGAAAATCTGACCTAGGATTTTGTTTTGGGAAGTTATTTAATACAAGAAAGTAATGCTATAGAGCCAAGCCTTCTCAAAGAGGACACTGATTCAGAAGATCAGAGCAATCAGGTTTGGGAACTATTTTTTGATGGGGCTAGAAGTAGACATGGTTCTAGTGGTGGTGCTATTCTAGTGTCCCCAAAAGGAGAAAGGTATTATACTACCTTTAGATTCAGTTTTTCCTACACTAGCAATACTACAGAGTATGAAAGTCTAGTCAATGGACTAGAATGGGCTAGAAAAAGAGGGCTTAAGGCCTTAAAAGTTTATGGTGACGGTGAGTTAGTTGTTAGCCAAGTAAGAGGGATAAGTGCAACCAAGAATGACACCATGAAAGCATACAAACATAGAGTTTGGGATGTAATCAAAGATTTCCTTGCTTTCAATATTGTTGCTATCCCTAGAAAGTTAAATCAAAATGCAGATAGGTTAGCTGTTGTTGGATCTCAGTATGACATTCCAAATAGCATTTCAAAAGAAGTGGATCGACAACATATCAAAGTGATTGTCAGACCATCTATTCCTGATAATAATGTCAATTGGCAAGTGTTTGACAATGATGAACAAATTCTGTAGTTCTTGTTTGAAGAAGATGTTTTTTCATAACACAATCAAGATAGGCTATCACAAAACTATGGTGATCAATGATACAGTTGAAATCCAATAAGATGCCTAGAGGTCTTATTACTTTAGAGATTATCTTCAACAAGGATGATGAAGTTAAGAAAAGCAAAGCTAGCCTAGTAGTCTAGCAAGAACATTGTGTTGAACTAGAGTTGGAACCAGGTAAGAGCCTACAATTTGGAAAGGTAAACACTAAATTGGAGAAGCAAGCTTACACTCAGTTATTCAAAGAATTCAGTGATGTTTTTGCATGGCAATATGAGGATCTCAAAGGTTTTGATCCTACCCTTGCTCAGCACACTATTGAGTTAGAACCAAATGCCAAACTAGTGAGGCAAAAGCAAAGGCCTGTTAATCCTAAGCTTGAGCCACTTATGCATAAAGAAGTGCTCAAATTGATAGAAAGTGGTATCATCTACCGCATTAAGTATACTAGTTGGGTTTCCAACCTTGTTCCTGTCAGGAAGAAGAATGGGGAGCTGAGGTTATGTGTTGACTTCAGGGATCTTAACAGGGCCTCATTAAAAGACTACCATCCACTACCCTCCATGGAACAAATCTTACAATGTGTCTCTGGATCTGAGAGATTTTCATTATTGGATGGCTATTTAGGATACAATCAGATCTTAGTTAGTGAAGAGGATCAATATAAGATAGCATTTACAACCAAGTGGGGAACCATGGCTTATCAAAAGATGCCCTTTGGTTTGTCAAATGCAGGAGCTACATTTCAAAAGGCAATGGATATGGCCTTTAAGAGCCTAATGTACAAGTCTATGTTGGTCTACTTGGATGATATAACTATCTATTCAAAGCATGCAGTAGATCATATCAAACATTTGAGAAAGATTTTTGAAAGGTGTAGAGAATTTGGGATATCTCTTAATCCCAAGAAATGTGCGTTTGCAGTCCATGAAGGGAAATTATTGGGATATGTAGTATCCAAAGAAGGAATTATAGTGGATCCTGAGAGAATTGTAGCTATCTTAGAGCTACCCCTACCACATCACAAGAAAAGTCTCCAATCTTTCATAGGAAAGATTAACTTTGTTAGGAGGTTCTTGCCTAACATTGCAGATTTACTCAAGCCTTTGACAACCATGCTAAAAAAGAGTTCAGCTTTCAGTTGGACCAAAGAAGGGAAAGTCAATTTCCAAGCTATCAAAGAGGCCCTAATAGAGGCCCCTGCTCTCTTAAACCCAAATTTCAGTAAGGATTTCATCCTTTATGCTTATGGAGGTCATGATGCCATATCTACAATGTTGACTCAAAAAAATGTTGAAGGATTGGAAAAACCTATTGCTTTCTTTAGCAAAGGTTTGGAAGAGTATGAACAGAGATACTCTTTTATAGAGAAACATGTACTTGTTGTGGTAAAGAGCCTTAAAAAGTTTAGATATCTATTGACTCATAGCAAGGTACATTTGAAAGTTACTCATCCAAGTGTCAAAGAATTTTTGCTCTCCAAAGACGTAAATGAGAAAAGAGCTGGTTGGATCACCAAGGTGATGGAATATGACATTGATATTCAAATTACCAAGTTGATTAGAGGAAGAGGTCTTTGTTAGCATTTGGTAGAGGATGAAAGTTCAAAGAAATTAGAGCAAATGGATGCATCTTTGGTGGTGCACTCTGCAGAAGAACAAGATAAGGCAACAAGTTGGTTGCCTAATATGATCAATTATTTAAAGACAAGACAATGTCCTGCAGGTTTGGATTCAGCAAAAGGAGGTATTATAGGTTACAATCTATCCCTTTTGTGCTGATTGATGATGTTCTTTTTAGAAGGGATCACAATGATGTCCTTTTGAGATGCATTGATTCAGAAAAGATAGTTGATGTCCTATTTGAATTTCATGATGGACCTTCTGGAGGTCACTTTTCTCCTAGGACTACTGCTTTTAAGATCATGAGAGCTAGATACTATTGGCCATCTATCTTTAGGGATAGTCATGATTATGTCAGGAGATGCATCAAGTGTGCCATGTTTGCAGGAAAAGAAAGGCTTGCAGCCTTGCCCCTACAGCCAGTCATAATAGAGCAACCCTTCATGAAGTGGGGCATAGATTTCATAGGAATGATCAATCCTCCATCTAGTGCGGGACATAAATGGATAATTACTGCAACTAACTACTTCACTAGATGGACAGAAGCAATTGCATTGAAAGAAGCCAATGAGAGTGTTGTCCTAAGCTTTTATGATGACTTAATTCATAGGTTTGGCACTCCTGATTCCATCATTTCAGATAATGCCTTGGCATTCATAGGTCTTAAAGCCTCAGAGTGGGCAATCAAGAATGGCATCTATCTAAATACCAGTTCCAATTATTACCCCTAAGGCAATGGCTTGGCAGAATCCACCAATAAGAATTTGGTTAGGATAATCAAGAAGACTCTTCAAGAGAATCAGAGAGATTGGCACACAAAGCTCAGATCTGCCTTGTGGTTAGACATAATTACCCCAAAGAAAATCATTGGTGTTCTCCTTACATGTTAGTGTATGGAAAGGAGGCTAAGTTGTCCATTTCAGTTGAATTGCCAGGTTTGGACTTGGCTACTCAATATGCCTTGTTTGAAGAAAGTGATCCTTTGCAGGTAAGGTATGCTTAGTTGATGGAATTAGAAGAACTCAAAAGAAATTCAATGTAAGATATGGAGTTCCATCAGAATCAAACAAAGAGGAGTTTTGATAGAAGAGCTAGAGCCAGGGATTTCAAGGTTGGAGACATAGTCCTCAAGTGGGATGAGTTTAGGTCTAAACCTAGCAGGCACACAAAATTTGACTCCTTTTGGGGTGGGCCATTTGTAATCATAGAATATAGGGGCTCCAATGTTTTTCAACTATCAAATATGGAAGGAGATGCCTTGCCTATCTCAATCAATGGTTTCCACTTGAAGCCCTATTTTGCGGTTAACCCCTCTCTATAAATTTTGTAAAGTTCCCTTGCTTTCCTGCTTACTTTCCTGCTTTCTAGTTTAATTTCCTACTTTTCAAGAAGTGCTCTGAACACAGTTCTAGTTCCGTCTCCCTGTGAGAATTTTGAAAATTTTGACGACCCCATGCCCAATGGATTGTCAAGGCCACTGGTTTTCCATGTCTAGCGGGCTGACATCTAGTAGAAATCGCCAAAATGTTACCCTAATTTCTATGTACATGCAAATTTGGCTAAAATCTATTATAAAGTCTCTGTTTTACTCCTGCCAAGCATCTCTAAAAGTTTCATGACCTCATGTTTTGTTTCCTAGCCTCTACAATTATTTCAAGTCCTTGGTCTACAAGTCAAAATATTCATAAAACTAGCCGTTGTGTTGGGAACCTTTTAAAACCCTCAAAACCCTTTGGCTCATTATAATTCTTCATTACCTTTTTTAGCCACTAAAGGTTTACATTTCCCATGTGCGCTAATTTCCTATTGGCCCAGTCGCCAGTTCTCTATTTCTTTCAGGCGGTCCCCTTTTTATTCGACGACTTAGCGAATACATCAATTCTCATAATCGCTAAGTATTTCCTGGTCACCGTTTAACTTCTTGTGACCTAGTGACGGTTAGCTTTTCTTCAGTTGTGTATTCATGAGGAAGTCCGACAGTCTAAATTTGTGGGGTCCCGGCTAGAGGGATCCAACGGTTGGCATATCTTAGGATAGGCTGGTGTCAGAGCTTGAGATATTAAGATGACCATTAGATCTTCCATGTCTGCAGCGCTTCAGTGTGTCAGTGGGACTGGTGCCACCTCATTCAATTCGACAGCTTCTGATTGGTCCACATGTATTGAGTCATCTTTTTGTCAGTGGGACCAAGTTCTTGCAGCGGTCAGAGGTTCTGACAGTTGTCAGAGGATCGACGACTATCTTAAGTTCGCAAGGGTTTTGTCAGAGCTATAAGGGGATAAGATTGGTCGTCGATCTTGCTTTTTGTCAGAGCCTTGCAGGTGGGTCCTCAGATGATGATGTGCTCATTTCTCATTGGTCCACATAGTGATGACTTGGATGTTGCAGTGGGGCCGTGTCAGGATGTCTGCAGGGATATCAAAAGGATGAAGATCAACGGCTGGTGTATCTTCACGAAGGGCTTTTCTGACACATGAGATTATGTGCCAGCCATCGATTTTGCCAAGTGTTCAAGATTTGTCAGTGGGTCCAGTGCCAAGTTAGGGTGATTTGTCGACTTCTTATTGGTCAAAGTGAAAGGAAAATCCATGGGACCATATTGCCAAGTGTGTTCAGGTGTTCGAACATGATTGGTTGACGCATGCTGATAAAGATTCATGGGTGGACTGATGTGTCAGTGGGGTCCCGATCTATAAGGATCTAATGGCTGGCGTAAAAGCGTAAAGAATATTCTGGGGTTATGAGATCATGCGCCTGCTGTTAGATCAGTATCTCAAGCGGTGGGTCCAATGTCAGAAGGTTGCTACGTGTATCTAAAATGGCGCAGTTTGATTGGTTGTTTGATGCGCAACGTAGCTGATGTCAGTGGGCCCGTGGGGTCAGGAGTTTCTAAAGTAAGTAAAGTGTAGTTAGATCTCGCAGTTGTTGTTATACCAGGGATCCAAAGTGCTCAATCGTTATCATAATGGTATAGCGATAGCCATCCGATGGTGTTCTCAGGGACGTGGGTCCAGGGACTTGTCAGAGATGTTGATTTGCTCATTTTTTATTGGCTGCTGACTACCGAGGTGGCGTTTGACTTGTCAGGTGGGGATTTTAAGTGATTTTTTCAATGTATCCAGACCGTTCATCTGTCGAGAAATGTTAGACATCGAAAGACACATTTTAAAATGACCAGTTAGCCATTGGTTTTCAAAGATTCAAATGTGTCTGAGAGGTTTTTTGCCAAAATCTGATTTGCAGACCGTAGGCAGCGAGGTAGCTCAAGAAATTTATGTCTCTAGGACATTTGTAGTTAAGAGAAGATGATGATGAAGCCTGGGCGGCTGTCTTGGGTCGATTCTTGTCTCGGGAAAGTACCAACCAGTGCATTCATGGCGGGGCTTTTGTGCAGGAAAGCAGATAAATCCAGGTTGCTTGTCCGCGAGTTGATACAGTACAGGGATGGACACTCAATGATGAAAATCTAATCGATAGAGATATTTGCAGGAGATACATTTATGATCAAAAGTGACAAACTTAGGGTTTGAATGTTTTATGTAAAATCTTGTAACCCTAGTTAGGTTTTTTACTTTTGCCTGCATGCAAGAGTGTGTATATATTGTAGTTTTAGAGCCTTAGTGCAAGAAGAGTTGGACAATTCATAGAAGAAAATTCACCTTTTCTTAAAGGCCATCTATGGTATCATCTCTACCCTCTAGCTCATACAGTTGTATTTCTCCCATTGATGATTCAAATATTGCTGAGGTATTTTGTGACAATCCTTCATGTCCCTATGCTTCCTTGTTTGGATTATCTCTTATTGGATCAAAGTATATGCACGTTTTCAATGATAGTTTAGGGTTCTTGATCCCTCTTGCTTTCTGCAATTTTGTGTGTTACTGTGTTTGATTTGATTTAGATGTTCTTGTGGGTATACCTCAACCCCCTTAACAATCTTGTCTCAATCCTACACTGAGTTGTAGAAGTGAATGTCTGTTTATAGGTCATAAGTTGTGTCTTATTCTCAGGCCCTCTTATGAAATACTTATGCAAGCCTATTCAATAAGTTGTGAACTACTAGACCTGAGCTTTTCATTGATTTCATTCCTACATACTGAGATCCAAACCCTAGTTTCGGTGCATCACCTAGTAGGTAGTTTGCTTTCAAGTCATTTCCCTTACAAGCATCCCTTCTATCCCTTTCCCTCCAAAAGTTTTACTTTCATGTCAAGAAGCAAATTAAGGTGATTATCCAAGAGGAACCAGCCTAGAACCTGGAGGTCTCATCTCAGTTAGCAAAGGTCCCACAACCTGGAGATGATTCCCATGTTATACCGAGTTATCAAGACCAAGAGAGCTCGAGACAAAGGCGCAAACTCAGTGTATAATAGTTACTCGGTGGGTTCTCTACTCATAACCTTCTCTCTGCAATCTTTGCTTCACATCTACACATTACATTGATCTGACATGCATACTAGTCTTCTCACTTAGATACAATTTATATACAATTTTAGAAGCGGTGGAAATGTTCTAGAATATTCTCTTCTCATATTTGAGATGTTTCAGTCTTCAATATCCTCCATATTTCTTGAGTGTTTTGAGAGACTCGTCAAGGTCTTTAAATTTTGGTGCCTAATTTTCCACAACCTTGAATTGTGAAACATCCTCAAATTTGGTTTCACTATCTTCCTATAATTTCAATTTTCTCCTAGGCCTCCTAGTGGCTTTCTTCTCCCTTGAGTATGTTTTAGTCTTTATTGATTCAATTTCTACTTTCTTTTTCTCTTTCGGTGTGGAGGAAGACCTTGTCAATGGTCTTACATTGATTGGACTAGGGGTTTCCTTCTTCATTCTTATTTTCTTCCCCTAAACCTCTGATGGTTCAACTACATCTTCTTCAACAACAATACCCAAATTCTCTGATAAATTACTGATCATCCTGCTAGTTTTCCTTATGGCCTTAGGTATCAAGATGCCTAGTTTGATTTTATTCTTGACGTCTTCAAAAGTGCCATACTGAGTTGCCCTGGTGTCAACTAGTTTCTCTAATAGTCCTTTAATCTATATTGATGTTGCATCAATGTCTATTTCATATCCCATAGGTGGTAGCCACATGGTTCTTGGCTCCACAAATCTTATAATAAAAGTATCTGTATCTACCTCAAAACATATTTCATCCTTATACTATTCCACAAGATGGGGTGGAATCCTAAATCTCTCATGAATCTTAGTTTGAAATTTAGCAAAATAATCATTCATCACCATGTCAAAATTTTCTCCTATGCTTTGAATAAGTTCATTGATTTGATAAATAATCGATCTATCTGCATTCCACACTACTTCACCGATTGTAGGAAAGAAGTTCTGAAAGTAGAAAAATATGCATACTAGTAGGGATCCAAACTTCAGTGTGTATGCTTTTGCCTTCCTGATTGTGTTCATATTGTCATCCAATTGCTTTAGCAAGATCTCACATAGATCTATCTCCATGTCTTCCTTCACAATCTTGTATGCTATATCAACTGCTCCACACGACACACTATCTACCCAAGATGACTGGAAGATTCGATAGGATATGATGTTTCTTGTGAATCTTAGCTCAGGATCATCAACAATAGTTAATTTTAGACCTCTACCATCTCATTTAGCTTGTGTAAGCTCACATAGTTTATTCTTGTATGTTTGTTTGTATGCCCTCAATCTATCACTGATAGGATATCTAGTGACAATATGTAGTACATCCTTTGTGATCTTTACCAGTGCATCAAGCCACATGAATTGATCATATACTCAGATTAGAACCATTCTCATCCATTCCTATTTGAATACTATCGGTACATGCATAGCATGGACCAAACCCTTGGTGTCCAGATGTGTGTGATCATCTTTCAATTTTCCATTAACACATAGATTCTTGTAAGATGTATCAATTTCCGCTTGGCAGATGTCTTTAATCTTGTAGTGTATAAAGGCACAAACATCTTCAATAAGAATGAATCTCTGTGGTATCAAAGATAGGGCACCAGATTTATCGATATTAGCAGCAACGACAGTGACAACTTGTATTTTGGATTGACAGGGTCAATCTTCTCCACAACAATGAGATTTTATACTTTGGGATCCATTAGATTCTCATAAATTATCTTTAACTAATAGGGTATCACTTGAATAACAACTCAATTGTTCTAACACAACTCAGAAAACACTATAAATACCTTGAATATGTTTGATAATGCTTGGAATTTCTCGAATGATCGCTTGAATTCACTTGATAGTCTCTTCTCTACTAAATGCTTCAAATGCTCATGAAAGTGTAAGGTGAAAATGAAATAACATGACCTCTGTTTATAGTTTTTCTTCAATTAGGGTTTCTAATGACTATAATATTTACATTAAATGCACTTTATTGACTCCCTTTTCACTGATTACTAAATACACTTTCCTTTTACCGAATGGAACAAAATGACTCATACTTCTTACCGATCAAAATATGAAATGTCAACTTCACAACATATATCCAAAAGTATCTTAATATGATAATATGGATCTTTTATCAAATACTAGGAACCGATTTAAGATAGAATTTAGGTTATCAACTCCTACACATACCTTTTGACCGATTAAGTGAAGATAGGTGCACCCAATCCAGAGGATGTGGTGCCATCAGTTGTTCAAAGTTCAGTTCCATCATCTTGAGACTTCCTTCTCCATGTCCTATTCATATGATCTCTTATCTCATCAACATTAACTTGAGTAGTTTCATTCGGTTGTTCCTCTGTTGGGGCTTTGCCTCAGTACTTGCAGTCTTTGGCTAGGTGACTAACCTTGTGACAATGAAAACAAGCCATTCCAAAGTTTCTCCATGACCTTCTATTGTTCAAACCATGCATTCAAAAGCAATTTGCAGCTATGTGACCAAATCTCTCGCATGCAGTACAAGTAATTATTGTATTGTAGTCCCATGGTATAGTTGATCCTTGTCAGTTGTCTGCAACATTTTGTTGGTTAGGGTTCTATTTCACATTCTTTCTTTGTGACTTGCATTCTTCAGACTTGTGACCATATCTATTGTAGTTGTTACAGTAACCATTAAAGCTTGGCTTCCTTGAATTGTTAGCAACCCTTGATCTACACTTAAATGCCTTATGACCATACTTATTGCAATTGTAACAATGACCATTAAACTTAGGATTACTCGGTGGATTACCTCTTTTGCTCCTGCAGACATTTGTTGTATGTCCTGGTTTCCCATAGTGATAACATGTAGGATTCTTTGTCTTCAGTGGGGTAGAAACATTATCTCAGTTGGCTGCATGTTTAGAGGACTCACCCTTCTCAGTAGTATTATTTAAATTATATCCAAGTCCATAAGTATCTCTCAGTTGTCTCCGACCTCTTAGTTGTTCATCCAATATCCTCAGTGATTCTTCATTTCTTTTCAAGACTTCATTAACATCTTTTTCAGATTTCAATTCATTCCTCAGTTCTTAGTTCAACAATTTCTCTAACTTTCCTTGTAACTTCTTGATTTGCACCAACTAGTTGGTCTGTCAAGTTGTAGTGAATTTGTGTCAACCTCAGTGATGCAGTAGCATTCTCGGGTATTCAACAAATCTACATGGTGGTGTGTTGAAGTGGTTCTGTGTTGCTTGGTTGCAACTTTAATCGAGGATCTTGGTTATTGAAGAGGCTTGGTCACTGAAGGAACTCGATAAAAAGGAACTTGATAAAACCTCTGGTGCTTGGTGAAACATGTGCTCGATGATGCTTGTGGTGCTTGGTCGACATGCTTGGTTGGTGACACCTAGCATGCTCCGTAGTTCTGGTTTATCGATTGGAGTTCTTGGAGTTTTGGTTGGCCGACTTGGTGTATTTAATGTTGGTAGCTTGTGTTGTATTCTCCTATGTGGATTTAGAGGCTGACATAGAGAATTAATTATTTGTAAGGTTATTTGTGAGCCGACTGTTGTTGCATTTAATATTTGTTTGTTGTAGAAGCCGGCTTGGCTTAGGAGTTAATTGTTTCTTCCAGCTGACTTGTGGTTGAAGAATTATATTTAAGGAGTGTTTGGGTAGTTTTTTAGGGAGTAAGTGGAAGTCAGTTAGGGAAGTAGATTGATAAGGATAAGAATTGGATCTTGTGAGATCTTGAAGATCAGATTAATTGTCTGATAGTTGTAATAGCAGAGCTAGTGGTTTGCATGCTTGGAAACAAGGAGATTGCTTGGTGGCTTGCAAGCTCAAGTTTAGATCTACCTTAGTGTTTCCATCAGTTGTTGATGTGCTTCAAAGATGGACTAGCTAGGAGATTTCATAAATACTATTGTAAGTAATTGTATTTGGCCCTAACCCGAAAGGCCTTACAACCGAACATGTTGAATGAAATTATATTTGAAGCATTATATTGTTGTATTCCATTGTGGTTGTTGTTGTTGTTAATGCTGGTGTAAACTTGGACTATCCATTTTGGGATTATCCAAGCCTACCCCACATCACTCAGTATTTCCCCATCTTTCTCATTCAATCTTGTATTCATTTGTCTTATCTTATCTTTAACCATTCTTTTGTCATCTTTAACTTTTATCTTTTATTCTAGGACTTCACACATCCTTACCAATTGAGCTTCTTGTTATCTTTTCAATGCTTTCACCTGATCAACTAGGTTTTTGTTCTTTTCAGTCAGTTCTGATATTGCAGCCTTAGATTCATCAGATATACTTCCCTCTGATTGTTCTTCAAGTTCTTCAACCTAATCTTGAGTATCATTCAATTGTTGTGCTAGCTCCTTTCTCTTGTTGAGTGAATGCTTCATTTTTCTAGTCAATTCATCAATATTCTCATTAACCATCCTTAGTTCCATGTCCATGTTATCAATAACCCTTTCATACTTATCACTTTCCATCTCTTCAGATATTTCCTCTCAAGTGGTTAAAATTTTGAACAAGAGACAAATCTCTGGTACCAATTATTGGACTAAGTGTGAAAAAGTAAGTACTGAGAGGGGAGGGATGAATCAGTACTGCAAAACACTTTTAACTCATCTCTAATACCAATTGTTGGACTAAGTATGAAAAAGTAAGTATTGAGAGGGGATGGGTGAATCAGTACTGTAAAATAGTTTTAACTATCTTTCTTAACCATTCATCGAATTCAAAACTTTGCATGCATCACATAAAACATATAAAGCATAAACATAATTCATAACACATTCATTTTGGTATCACATAAATCTTTGTTAGAGGATAGAAACTGCAGTGGGAATGACACCCACAAAATTTCACCACTGCAATAAAAAGTTTTCTCGATTAGAGCTACATTGTTAGCTATTTTTGATAGCTTACCTTATTAAGAGTACTAACCCTGTTAAGAGTCTAAAGACTAGTTATGTCTACCTTGCTAAAGGATTTTACTATTCTAGTCTAAGAATTGTACCCTGTTAAAGGATTTACAATGTAAGATCTATTAGGATTTGCTCAGTTAAGAGACTTTACAATTCTGATTACAAACTTAATCAGTAACAAATATGTATGTAGTACTTGTATCAATCATATGCTTATCAGACTCAATGTTCTCATTAACTGATTATCTCATACTGTGCTTCAGTCACAATATCAATTCTATACTTGGTAGATCCAAATTTGAATCACCATTACACTCTCCTCTTTACTTCTATGTTTCTCGGTGGGTTCTCTGCTCATAACCTTCTCTCTGCAATCTCTACTTCACATCCACACATTATATTCATCTCACATGCATACTGATCTTCTCACTTAGACCTAATTTATATACAATTCTAGAAACAATGGAAATGTTCTAGAATCATCTCCTTAAGTGGTGCTAGCATTGGTTACTCCTCTAATGCATATATCACATTTAATTCTTATTGGTGGATCTCACCTTGTAATCACACATATTCATCATGTTTGAATCTCCAATGTTTTGTCAAACAATCTCCTCGAGATTTGTAAACTATTTTCTGCTCGGTGTCCAGATTCAATGTATATGTAGATTTTCCTTATGTCGGCATGTCATGCTCGGTAATACATTTTTTGTTGCTCGGTAAATGTATCTTCTCTCGATTCGGTGGACGTTGAAGCTTGGTAAAAATCAGTGCTCAATTTTGCCTTGCTTGATGACTAAAATTCCTTTGCCTTTACCAAAAACTGGCTTTCCTTTATTTCCTTTTACCAAATAGCTTATTTCTCTTACCGACTTGAATTTCCTTCATTATCGAATGACTTTGACAATCATTAAGACTTCATCATAACTAATGACAATAAAATAACTCTTAGGAGTATCACAACTATTGTTGGTTTTCCTGGGGGACATGTTGTCATTATTTATTTCCTCTATTGGTGTTAACAACTGTTTTCGTTCTTGAGAGTTATCTTTCCTATGTTGAGATTTCCCCTCATATTTATTGTGTGTTTGATTTTTAGTATCGCTTTCAGTGATGAGCATTCTTTTCTTGGTATACAACTATTCCAACTATAAATAATTATTTTGGGTCCAGAGAATTTAAAAAAAAAACTTTACCATGTTTTATGGGTAATTAATTCATCTTTTGGTTTTTTGGGCAATCGCGGTTGGTTTTCTCGGCAGACATGTTGTCATTATTTATTTCCCCTATTGGCGTCAACAACCATTTTGGTTCTTGAGAGGTATCTTTCCTATGTTGAGCTCTGCCCTTATATTTATCATATGTCTTATTTTTAGTATCACTTTCAATGATGAGCATTTGGCTTGACAGTTCACATAGCTTATGCTGGGCGATAAAGGGAAAGATATTTGACACAATGAATCCTGAATAATATTATCAGATGAAAGTATGGAGTTAAACATTTAATTAGAATATCCCATTTAATGAACAAACATAACCACAATTCTAGCGTGATAACAAAGATAAATCTTTTGGTACAAGAATGAAATATATACTATTTCTGGAAATTGCAAACAAAATAATTTTTGTTGTATCTAAGTGATTAATCTGCTTGAACGTATCTCTCTACATTCCTATTCTTGTAGCATTATCAAGCATACGTTCCCCTCTAATGCTATACTCAGGCCCCATGCCCAGTAGAAAAAGTGAGATTACCACTAATAAAATGAGCATGTAAATGTATCCCTTTGCCATGTGTTGCTAGTTATCTATCATACTACCATTTATAATTGAAACAAACACTTTATTAATGAGATCCATTCCTAATACCACAAGGACACCCATCTGAAAGAGGTAATGTCTATTAAATGCTGTATGTATACAAACTATGAAATCGCAAACATGGTAGATATGTGAATAAAGTTCCACTATCAATCAATACTTTGAAATTTAAAATTTTTAGAGCTTTTGAACCCTCATGAATCCCTTCTACTCCAACAAAGTATGATAGATGTAATGATTTCATAGAAAATGGTTGCATATATTACTATCGACTACACCATTGCACCTCATTCAGTGCAAGCACTAGTTATACATACTTCGAGGTTGAGCTATGAGAACATGTATGTCTTCTCGTGGAACAATAATCACCCCCTTTTGGACATTTCTAAATTCCAATAACCCTCATATATTAATAAATAGGAAGGAGAAAGGAGGAATAAGGCCAACCAGACAAACAACAAAGTGGAAATTTTGTATTGTATAAGGTTCAATCCATCAATACAAATTTGATCTCAAACAAAGTACATATTTAGTGGAGGTCTCCATACATTAATGAGAAAAGAGGTCACATTTCTCAAGCAAATAAGAAAATTGATTCTTGAATCTTCAATAAAAATAATAATTCTTCATTTATAAAATTAAATACCATCCTCTTAGATGTAACTCTAAAAAAGAAGTATTAATTTATTTTATTTTATTTATACTAACCATTAACATTTAATCTAAATTAATTTATGTCTAGTTATTTACATGTATATTTCTTTTTTTATTTTTAAAAGATTTTATATCATTCATAAGATCAAGTTTGCCATCTAATATGAGAACATGAATATATCATTAGAAGGTCAAGTTTACTATATACTATGAGAGCACGATTCTTTAGGTCAAACCCTCTAACTTCTTCAACTAAATGCCAAAAATTAAAAGATATTCATTCCACTAAAACTATTATAACACAATCTTAACTTCATTCCTTATAATATTAGAACCTTACTCTAAGCAATACTTCATCGTGAATAACTCATTCAAAACCATTCAATTCATGAAAAGAAAAAAAAAAAAACTCAAAACATTTTTTTTCCCTTTCTTTTAGCAATAGAGGTAACCTCTTGAAAATGAAAAAATCCTTCACTATTAAGTGAAGAACTTACACCATTCAAAAATTTGACATTAGACCATAGTATGGAATTACTTTATTAGAAGAACATTTCAAGGCTACATTTTAGTTGTTTTTTTCCTATAGTTGTATAATATGGTGGGGTACACTTTATAGAATATACCGGCACAAGATATTTTCTGTGGGCTTTAGGGTTTAAGACACACCATACAAATTCCTCAAACGAATGATGCGATCATTCATCTGCTAAAACCCCAGTCAAATACAGAAGGGTTTCAAAGGTTTTCTGGTTCTCTCTTTCGAGAACCACGGTGTTATATACAGCTCACGTTCTTCCAATCAATAGGGAAGAATAAACTGGGAGAAAAATGCAGGCTTTTAAGCTAAATAAAGCCTCAGCGATGGCGCTGCGTGCAATAGCACAAGGGGGGAAGAGGTTGTCATTGCCAACTTATTTCCCAAAAAATGAAAGCCCTTTAAACCCTTTGTCGGCATATTTTTCTGGGGCTTTTGGATATTCAGTGCAACGCAGTCTACATATCGAAGGCCCATTCAATGGAATGAAAGGTACGAAATGAGGGTTTATTGAAGACATTTAATAAACATAAACATTGATTAGTTTAATTGGAAGCAATGGGGGCATTGATTATTATTTCCGCAAATAATAATTTTGATGGTTATATTTGGAATCAACTTTGTTATATGCACAGGCAATGAGTTTACTAGGTTTTATTCTTCTGTTGGAGCCTTTGGTCCCAAGGCAGCCTCACCTGCGTTGGCGGAGTTCGCAGTTGCTGAAGACTATGGTGTTGGTGACTCTGATGATGGGCTGGAGATTGCTAAGCTCGGGATTGATGCGGAGATTATTGACTCCCTTGCTAAGAAGGGGATTGCCAAATTGTTTCCTATCCAAGTTAGTTATTATTTTTTTTTTTTTTTTTTTAAAGAAAATTATTTGTTCTTTTCAATAGACATAAATTTGAAGATTTAGGATTTTGATGGTGTTGTAGCAAGACATTTGAATTTTCCATGACATGGTAAGATCCACCTTCACTTAATAGTTACACACTAGACGAGTTTGCCTTACAAAGGGGATAAATTTGGAAGGCATTAATAATATTCTGCTTATTCTTCCAAGATAGTTTTGTCTCTTATTGTTTGCAATTTTTAATTTGGATTACTGACGTTTTTTTTGTCAAATTGACCTGAGATTTGTACACTTTAATGAATTGCTAGAAATTTTCCTACTTGGACTAGTTTATTTTTTAATTTTTGGTTTGAGTACGTACTGCTTCCCTATCCAGAATTTCAAGTTGGAGTGGACTAGAATTTCTCTTTGGCAAATTTAATCAGATGTTTTTTTATTTTGAATTTGTTAAATTCTACTTTTATATGGTGTCTTAACGGTCAAATTCATCATGAACTTGTACCCAGCTTGGTCTGTTAGGGTAGGCCCACACCCAGTATTTTGGATGCCTTATATGACTGTTTACACTTCTTCATGTCTTATTTCAGGCTATTTAGTTAAATCTGAGTTATTATTTTCATTCCTAAGTTATTTAGGGACCTAAGTTTGGAAAGGTAGGACTATTTTGTATTAACACTCATTTTAATTAATCTTTATCCAAAATGACATTATACTTGATCCTTTCCTTGCCCATTGGGGTGTGCCGCACCCAGTTAGTTGTATGATGTATTTTACCTTGATTCATACATTTTATCATGCTCCAGGGATTTGTAACCGTGCCTCTGTTGTGAAAGTCGTGGAGTGGTTTGCTAGATAATTTTCCTATGTTCCACAGCGTTTTGGGGATGGGGACGTGGGGACAGCAGGGGGGGCGTTTGCGGGATGTTTCCTAGAGGGCCAAAAGTAGGGGACGACAATATATATATGTATGTATGTATATGTATAGGTATATTTATGTATATTTATCTGTATATATGTGTGTGTGTGTATGTATCAATAAATCATCAGAGCAGTAGTTTAACAGCATAATAAATTTCAATAAAGCATTATAACAACAGTCTCAAACATCAAAATATAATAGTCTATGAAACTAAGCCTCATTTGGGCTATCAATATCCAAAGACTCAGAATCATCTGAGGTATCACCCTCTGGCAGAAGTGGATCATCCAATGGTAGCCACTATGGTCAGTGCCAAATGGTAAACATTTTCAGAGCAAATAAAGTACAATCATACAAAGAAATAAAATAGTGCATTTTTTTAATTTCAAAACTCAAGAACAAAACTTTTTAAGCATAGTATTGAGACTCGGACTTGGCATGCCTTAGAAAATTGCCTTTTTAAGCATAGTATTGAGACTTGGACTTGGCATAGTTTTGTTAATTTGTTCTTTTGCATTTCTGGTATTGGAGTTTCTTCAGTGATATGGCATTGCCTTTTAAGAGAGGGGAATGCTGAACTCTATTATATCCAGTTTGGTTGTTATGCATTTTATTCTAAATGCTAATAAAAGATCATCTTTTTTCTGAAATATCTCAACACAGATTTGGTATAAGATCTAGAATTTTTCTGCAAGCTTTTGCAAAGACATTGCTTCATTTATATAAATCTGAAATTTATTATTCTTCCCTTGTATTTTGTCAATTAAATATTTCAGAATATTTGTACTTGCTTAAATTTTTGACATTTGTAAATATCTATGCTACTGGTTTGGTTTGTGGGGGGGTTACTTCTGGGTCCTTGAAAAGTATTGTGTCAAACCCATTATGAATTTTCCACATTTTCTTCTGCTGTTGTAAAGACCCTGCAGTCTCACTCTGTAAATTTTTCTTTAAAAATTAATGTCCTCTGCTGTTGCAATGAACTCTACATTTTCGTAGAATTTCCATTATTGTACCAGGACATTGTAAAGATGACTGCTATAATAAAACATTAACGCATTTTGTTGGTTCTTGAGGAATGAAATTCAAAATGTGGCTTGCTGATGGATTATTTGCATAGCTGTAATGTCCCCAACTGGAACTATACTTGATTTACCCTAAAAGTCTCAACTAGGGTTTGGATTGTGCTTGGAAATGGAAATTTAACTTAGTCTTTGTAATGCCCCTTACTAGGAGGCTACTAATTTCCAATGATTAAATACATAACTATGATTAGCAATCAATGTTCATAATACATTTGTTAGTTAATATACTTAAGCTCCAACTCCTTACTTCTCTCCTGATCATCAACCCTAAGGAAGATGGGAAATTACTTGTTATAGGGTGCTTGGAAACCAATCTACAAGTAGGCTCCTTCAAGGTTTTAGTAACACGTTTATACCCATCTTGGGACTTCTCCCTCAAGGCTTCAGAAATATATGTCTTTACCCCATCTTGGGATTCGCCTACCTTTTGAGGAATTACTCTGTGTCTCCCTAGCAAAACTAACCTATCCTCTCAAGGGGCAAGTGAGTGATTAAGATATCTATCAGTATTACTGGGAAACGTGCTTCCACCATAAATGCACCCGTTTCGGAAACAGAAACAGTTTCGGGGACAGGGGGACAGCCGGAAACGTTTCCAAGCTGTCCCTGATGAAGCAAAATTTCGGAAGTTGTCCCGGAAACTTGGGGGCGGTCAATAGAGGTTTTGGAAACTTTTGACCATCCCCAGGACCGCTCGCCCCCTGATCATCCCAGGGACAGATGGCCTTTTCCAGCTTCAGGAGGCAAAAAGTTAGATAATTTTATAAAATATTTACAAATTTTTTTAATCTTGTGCAGGTCTCACACCTCAAGGCTGTTAATGTGATAGCTATTTTGGAATCTAAACATTTAAATTATATCTTTAATTTAATTTAAATAAAATCGCATTTGTATTGGTAAATTAAAATTAAGTGTATTGCCTCTTGGGCCCTCCCATTGGCGCGCCTTATCTATTCCTAGGTGGGTCGGCCCACATGGAAATTATTTCCTAAAATCGGCCTTCTTGGCGCCAATTATTTATTTCTTCATGAGTCGGCCTGCATGGTTTAAGTTTCGGGCAGTATATATATAAGGGACTGCCGCAAGCATCATCATATCGCTCCACACATCAAAATATATGCGATCTGATCATTATAAGACATCTTTGAAGTGCTGCTCTGCTTCTTGATTGACTGTGATCAACTCCAGACATCTTGGTCTGGTCTAAAGCGAACCTCTGCTCCTCTTGATTTCAACATTCAGCGACTGCTATAGAGGTTGGGGCTAACTGTGCCCATTTGATCATCATCGATACGCATATTGCTGTCAATATATCAGAGATATATGCGATCTACAGCTCTGCTCCTTGAAGAACACTAATGCAACTGCTCCATTGCTGCATCAATTGTTGTTGATCTGCCTTGAGGAACATACAGTTACATATGCAACCTACTACAGCAATTGTTCTTGCGAAGTCTGGAGCTTCCTCCTTCTAGATCAAATCCATTACTGAGAAATTGTATTCAGAAGCTGATCTTTGTAAGGTGCATCTAAACTTAATTAAATCATCTAACTATTTGCTGGGTTTTCACCTCCACAAGGGAGGTTTCCCAGGGTAATCTTGTGTTGTGTTTCATTGTATTTATCTCCTTATCAGTAAATTATTAGATCTGAATCTGAAATTAACAACCCTAAATATTATAATATGTTATTACAAATATCAAATCTTAAGCATATATTAAATCATGTATTCCTTGCATGTTGCATATAGTCTCGCCCAAGTGAATAATCATTTGCTCTTGCTGCTGTTAGAATGTGAACAGAGTTATCTGTGAATTCTGGAAGTCTTTGGTGAAAATCTGCAGACAGTGTAAATTTGAGCAATATTTAGTATTCTCAGACCAAATCTTAGGGGCAGCAACATACTATCTTTGTTTTCATTTTGATTTTGAAGTTTGAGACTTTGAGTCTTCAAACATTATATGATACATTGATGCAATGATAATTGAATCTTGATATATGATATGATACTTCAAGTTATTAACTTTTCATTTTGTTGAAACTTGCAGCCTTTGTGCATTTTGATCTATGATATGATACCTTTCTATGATACTTTTCATTGTTTCAATGAATTATATCTATGGATGTATGAAATTGAAATTTGAACTCTGATGATAATTGCATCTTGATATATATGATATGATACTTAAAGTCTTTAACTTTTGATTTTGTTGAAACTTGCAGCCTCTGTGCATTTTGATAAATGATGTGAAACTTTTCATTGTTTCGATGAATTATATCTATGAATGTATGAAATTGAAATTTGAACTCTCGTTTGATTCATTTGATGCTATCCTATGTTCTTATGAATTCTCATTTGATGCTATTTTATGTTCTTATTATATAATGATTTGATTTGTGATTTATTCAATGCTATGTTCTATAATGATTTGATGAATGATCATTGATTTTAGATTTATAAATGTTATTATGTTGCTATGATGAGTCTTACACTGTTATATAATTCATGAGTATATTTGGAATTTCAGATTTACCTATATATATATATATATATATGCTCTGGGAGAAAAAGAGTCCCATAAGCCCGTACCCCCGCCCTAGAAACTCGGGGTAACACACCACACACACACACACACACACACACACACACACATACTAATACACACATACACATACACATACATATATGTTTCAGATTACACTATTATAAGTTTTATAACTGATATTAATGCTGTAGTATATATATTAAACCCCACACACACACACACACACACATATGTATATATTTCAGATTACACTATTACAACTGATATTAATGCTGTGGTATATATATTACGCTGTGTATTGCCCCCCTTATTCTTAACAGCATTCAGATATAATATTCTGTAGATCAGTATTGATTCATATATAAATTACAGCATACCAACTTGCTGTCACACGATGCTTGCCAGCAATTAAATATGATCCATTTACCCTCTGAACTCTTCCTTGTGCAGAGCATCAAACATGTTTTATA
Source organism: Chamaecyparis obtusa (assembly GCA_027943335.1). Lineage (NCBI taxonomy): Eukaryota > Viridiplantae > Streptophyta > Pinopsida > Cupressales > Cupressaceae > Chamaecyparis > Chamaecyparis obtusa. Next base: position 542,665 of record BSBK01004283.1, read on the forward strand.
ATCTCCAATTCTTCGATGATGATTGCTGAAGTGGGACTGAATGCCTTCTTATATCCTACAAATTGGAATGATGGGTTACATCACCAAAAGTCACATCTAATGACCATTCATAATTGCTTCCTTACCTTTATACTAAACGCACCAGTTGGCACATAACTGATTATTAATCTTATTAATACTGATTGGTTTTCTCTTCACTAATCATTGTCTTGAATCATAATATTAGTGTGCTGCCATTGATCTACTGACTCTATTGGCAATTAGATCATTGATGAGTCAATGATGTTGTAATCTTTTTGACATCAAGGCTGGTCATCATCAATGCTTCTGTATTACGTATTTATCAGTATTGTATTAATATCTAATCTCTCCTTGTCTTGGTAGTGAATGATACTTGTTTCTGATCATCCCAGTTTGGTCGTATAATATCGCACCTTCTCTTATTATTAGTCGCTATCTTAAATTTTGCAAGTTTATTTGCTCTAATCATTTTAATTGCTGTTATCCAAGCGTATGTATTATTATCGCCAATGGTCATTGACCATAATGCTGTTAACTGTTGACTTTTCTATTAATCGTGCTGAGGATGATAGAATCACTGTTCACTAATTCTTAATTGTTGTGAGCGTAGCAATGTCTATCACACTTGTAGATTTTGTCCACTTTATCCTTCTTACACATTCCTTGGAGATAGATATTTGAAGTGGTCAACAAGATTGATTGTTGTTTCCTTAATGCTATCTTCTCAACGGCACTTGTTGATTATATTGTGTTTAGTATCAAACATCGATATTGGCTAAGTCATGTCCCCCTTGCTTACTATTCTATTTCATTCACCGATGCACAGATAATATATTTTGGTCAGTGAGTGTTAACTTTTCCAACTCTTCTAATGGTAGGGAAGTCATGCTTATTGTATCGATGGTCTGTAACCATATCATATTTATAATTAATTATTCCCTCTTTAATTGTCTTATAGTTTGGTCTTCATATATAATTAGCTAGTCTTGACTATCAACCTTCTCATAAGGACTATCATTGCTATTAACATCCCATGTTTAGTCTTGGCCTTTTCACTTGCTGCCTTCTTCATTGTTCTTTTGGAGTTGATCATTTAATCACTTGTGCCTTTCCTTCATAAGCTTGATTACTGTAAATTCAATCCATAAGAATACTTTTGCAATTTTGTCTCTCCTGATACTTAGCAAAAGTGAGTTACTGGGTTTGCCTGATGTGAAAAGGTTGGGGATATCACAATTAGGGTTTCAAATGGTCGACATGACAATAGAACAAAAGCATAATAAAAAGTCTAATTATATTAGTGTTCTGAGAAGCGCTCTTGGATTTCAAGATTATTTTTAGCATCATCAAAGATTTAATAACTTGCAATTCCAAGTGCATTTTGTATGCAAAGGACAATTGGCATGCATTGGTAATTCTGCTACCTTAGTTCTTTATTTTTTTGCCTTGTGGATTAACTGTTAAGATTATTTCTTGAGTATATTATCAAGCCTTTCTTTGAGTTGAATTTTAAAGCTTGTAAATATTTTGATATACAAAGCAAGAGCATGTTTGTGCATTAGCATGTTTGCTGAGTAAATATCTTTGTATTTAGGCAATGAGTTCTGACCATGTTGATGTTACATATAGAAAGCGGTGTTGGATCCAGCAATGCAAGGTCGTGACATGATTGGCCGAGCCAGAACAGGAACTGGAAAGACTTTAGCTTTTGGAATTCCCATTCTAGATAAGATCATTCAGAACAACCGCAAAAATGGGTTTGTTCTTGTTTCATATTGGGTTGTTTTAAGTTATATTTACCGATTGAGTAAAATGTAAATGATTAAAGGTCGGCCTATTATTATATTCTCAGTCACTATTCATGTTATATTCCTTCTCTGAAAATGATGCTGCATGTGCAGGCGTGGCTACAATCCTTTGGCTTTAGTTTTAGCTCCTACACGTGAGCTTGCACGACAAGTTGAAAAAGAATTTATGCAAGCTGCACCATGTCTCGATACACTTTGTTGCTATGGTGGGGTACCAATACGTAGCCAAATTGACATTATCAGAAGGGGCCTGGATGTGGTCGTTGGAACTCCTGGTCGTGTTATTGATCTCATGAATCGAGGTTCTTTAATTCTGTCGGATGTTCAATTTATTGTGTTGGACGAGGCCGATCAGATGCTTGCTGTTGGCTTTGACCAGGATGTTGAGGTGATTATGCAGAGATTGCCCAAAAAGCGACAGAGTATGCTGTTTTCTGCCACATTGCCTTCCTGGATACATAATCTGGCAAGGAAATATTTGACAAATCCACTGCTTGTAGATCTTGTAAGTTGTAAACTAGCTGTTATTTGTGATTAAAAATCGTAGCTTCATGGTGGTTTTATTTCTTAGCGGAGCACGCATGTACCTTGTTAACATTGATTCTTTATTCTAAATTAATATATCCATAAGCTGTTGAATCTCTACTATTCTGCATTTGCATATATTGTATTAGTCTGTTTTAACTGATTTTTTGAATATAGTAGATATTTCACTAACAGTGTTCCAATACAGGTAGGTGACTCGCCTCAGAAGTTGGCCGAAGGAATTACTCTCTACTCTATCGGGGCATCTACTTATGGAAAACGTTCAATTCTCAGGCCCTTAATAACTGTATGGTGCTTAATTCATTAAAGTCTTCAAGTTGATTTTGTTTTGCAGAATTATTTGGAGTTGAATGTATTTATTGTAGATTTCTATTCTTGCACGTTTTAGGTGTTGTGAATTATTGCTTTGATTTGCCAATTGTCAATGTTATCAAAATAAGCAATGTTTGGAAATTTTGGTGTTATGTGTTCTGGATTTTAATTAATTTTTCTTTCATGCATTGATAATCAAAGTTTTCTGACGTTGCTTGTTGCATATAAAATTCACTGAGGGGATGTCAAAAGTTGAAATGCAATGGTTATGTGTGACTTATTATGAGCAACTAATTGAGATTTATATGTGGTGATTAATCTAATTAATAAACTATGTTGTTTGTTTGGTATGAATAGCTCAATTGGAAGTTGTTTAATAGACATTACTGAACCCTAAGCATTTATTTTTGTTTAAGTTGGTATATGCAGACATTGTAAATATGACTGCTATAGTAGAATGCTAGAAATTTGTAGTCTTTTGTGGCTGGGTTTTATGCATTTCATTATACAAGTTGGAGTTTGAGGCAATATGCTTTATATGGTTTTGAGAAGTCCCATCTGAAAGAAACCTGCAATGAGGTCAATATACTGTATTTAATTCATTGCAGAATTTTAATTTAGAAAATTAAAAGATTGTTTTCTTAGTGGTGTAGATCTCACTCAATTTTTTGAGATAACTATTGAACTTAATTTAATATTGCTAAAAATAAGGACCACATTGGGCTTTTGATGTTAATTTTATTACATTCTGGTTTGTACATATTTTTAAGAGTATAATTCTCTTTGTTCATTGTTGGCATTTCCTTGTGTGTAGAGCATTCTTTTACTTTAAAGTTTAGTATTTATGAAACACGATATGATTTTGTTTTTGATCTGTTGTGTATGTTTTAGGAACATGCCAAGGGTGGAAAATGTATTGTTTTTACTCAAACCAAACGAGATGCAGACTATCTTTCAACATCAATGAGTCAGGTTCTTGGATGCGAGGCATTACATGGTGATATTTCTCAGAGTCAACGAGAGAGGACACTTGCTGGTTTTCGTGAAGGGCGTTTTAATGTGCTGATAGCTACAGATGTTGCTGCACGTGGGCTTGATGTACCTAATGTTGATCTGGTATGGTTAAGTTTTGCATATTATTGGTTTAATTGTTAGATACGCTTTTTGCTTGCCACCTTTTGTTACAGAAAAAAACATACTTTCATGTTTTATTGAATGACTATTTTTGATTAAGGGAAGGATTTCTGCCAAGGTTTTTAACTTATGATGGTTGTACGTATTTGCATATCATAATCATGCTATGTTTCATGTTTATATGACATTATTGTTGATTTTTGGATTTTCAGATTAGTAACATTTGGCTACCAAAATCTTCAAATATTTGTTTATAGTTTGTATTTCTTATAAATGTCATGTATGTTGTTTATAATATTTATGACTTTATAAAATCAATGTGTTTATCAGATTATTCACTATGAGCTGCCAAATTCTTCAGAAATTTTTGTTCATAGATCTGGGCGCACTGGGCGTGCTGGTAAGAAGGGCACTGCCATACTTATCTATTCTGAGCAACAGACTAGGGCAGTGAGGAGTATTGAACAAGATGTAGGTTGCAAGTTTAAAGAGGTATGTGCTCTACTTCCTCAAGAAACATTATGTTCTGGTCCTTTTTGTTTAAATTATTTTTTTAATGTGGTTTATGAAATGCATGTGCATATTTGCTTGTTTGATTAGGTTCTGCCAAACTATTTTGCTTTACTTGTCTTTGTATTTGTAAATACATTGATAAGTTTTTGGCACACTAATTTGTCTTCTTTGTATTGCAATAAATTCTTCAATATTGTAGTAACCTCTGGCATTCTCCAGTATGCTTTTTCCTATACTCCACTGCCTTTTGTATGTTCAAAATTTTAAAGTATGTAATCAGGCCCAAAGCAGAGTTTCTTTTTCAGGTTTTGTAGGTGGCCTGTCAAAACTATAAAACATAATGGTAGATTATTAGGTCACATCTGTATGAGACTGATCTTGTGAAGCATACAACTCTACGCACCTCTGGATTAAAAAATGTGACCTCCAATATTCTAATGTTACTGGATGTTAAGAAAATTGAAAGAGCAATAATTTATGTTATTAGTTCTTCCAGAAACCCTGCTGGATTCTGGTTCATCATATTCCCTGTTTGGGTTCACAGGCTGATCTTTTGCACCTGGGCAAATCTGTCTGCAATCCAAATTGTATGTCTAGAGTGAAACCTCTGCAAATTGCGACCCTTCTAATTTACTTATTATAAGAAGCTAACTTTTGTTTTGTCAACACATTTCATGAAAAGGGGAAAAAATCAAAAGGATTAAAATAATTGTAAATGGAAATTTATAAATATGGGCCTTGATGTACTAGATCAAATTCTGCAGGGGCAATGTGGGCTCTTCCTTTACTAAAAAATTATGCAAAAATAATCTGAACTTTTTAATTAAGTTTATATGGTTTTAGATTTAGGTTTCTACTTTTAAAGTAAATTTTTTAATTAAAATTTATAATTTTATATATTTTTAGTTATATTTAGGTTAGGATTTAAATGTTAATATTTTAAGATTGATTTAATAATTAATTTCTAAGTTACCACATTGTCTCCCTGAAGGCTGAAGTCCAGATTCAATTCGCTGCAAATTCGAATTCGGTTCAAATTCTGCCAGACACTCAAATTCACAGTTAAGTCTGTCAGAAGGACCCTGTCAGACTTTCAGACGAATTTGGCAGAATTTTGAAATGCACAGAAGGACCCAGAACGAATTTGGAGAGAATTTGAGGCGAATTTGACTGAAAACGTCTCTTTCCTTGACTTTTACATAAATTTTTTTTGCCATTTTAGGTCTATTCGACCCTTCAACCCTAAAAGTGACTTTTCTATAAAGATTTTTTGCCATTTTATGTCATTTGTGCATTTGTGAATGAAAAGAAAAACTTATTTGCTGTTGCTGCATATATATATATATTCATATTCTTGTACGGACGAACCCAAAACGAATCAAACCCCAAAATTTTTTTGGACGAATTTTGAACCCGCATCCGAACTGGCAACTTGGATTAATTTTAATATTTTTGAATTTATCTTACTTTTTATATTTTAAAAGCTGTGTAATATTTCTGGAAGAAGAACAATGATTTCTCTGCCAAAAGTTTTATATATATTACGTGGACTGTAGAAATATTATGCCTTTAATTTGTAAAGCTATTTAACTCTTCAGTATTTTAAATCTATTTAAACTTATTTTAATTTTAATAGTTATTATAAATATATTTGCAAACAAAAAATGTTTTCCTTAATGTGTGGCCCAGCTAATCCAATAAGATGCACACAAATAGGCATAAATCAGTCTTGGTGCATAAATGACAATTGACATTGGTAGTTGGCAATTACTGATAATCTAAGTAGCCGAATTGGGTACGGATACGGGTACGTGGGTATGAAACGCTGGTACGAAAGAATTTTTAAGGGGGTTGGGTATGTTTTGGGTACACCCATATATATGTGTGTGTGTATGTGCTCATCTAAAAAACAAAATGTCACATACCAATCATGTATATGGCAGGTTATTATATATATATATATATATATATATATATATATATATATATATGTGCAGCTTAAAAACAAATTAAGGTTACAAATGTACATACCAATACACGTGCTAAACAAAACCATTACAAGTTTGAGATTTTGAAACATAACATACTAATTTTAATTCAGTTTTGGATATCAAAAAGATCAAACTAGAATCTCATGATATAGAGTCATTGTTTAACATAGAAATAATACTAGGAATCAGTTCACTTATCAGAACCATATGGGTCATCATCAATATCAAGATTGTCATAAACATTGACATTAGATGATTGAACCCCGCTGTCACTTGCACTAAAAGTATGCTGGCTACTTGACTCCTCAATTGTTAAAGATTGTGCAGCAATAGAAAGATCCAAGTCAGTATGCTCCAGTTCTACATCCCACAACTTTGCTGCACCTTCCTTGTACTCATCATTTTTGTGAGTAAGAAGGTGCAAGTTGGAATGCACATAGACTAAATCCTCAGCTTTGATTGATGCCAACCAATTGCGCTTCACTGAATGGATGAAGGAGTATGTACTCCAATTTCGTTCAGCTGAAGAAGAACTTACAACCTATTGAAGCAAAGGCAGATCTCATTAGACTCTTTAAAATTTAAGTAAATCAAAGGACAAATAGTAATTTTTAAATGACAACCAGAATCTGAAAGTGGATAAAAATTCATAGACTTGTGATAAAACTTTGATCGCAAGAAGTTGGAGGTGTGGCGATTTGTGGCCATTGAGGTACCACCAAGAGTGAGCATTCTTCCTATACTTGTCACGAAGAGCAGTAGGACTATGACCAATGGATGCTGCAAAATCAGCAAATTCATTTGTAACTGTATCTTCCATTTCAGTATCAGGGAAGAGTTTAGTAACAACTTTCCTAAACCTTCACCTACTTCTACATCACGATATGGTGGCACCCTTGTTGGCATAGAAAGAATCTCTTCGCTATAATATTTGGGAGTCAAGGAGAAGGCAAGAAGATTCAGTGGGGTGGTCATTTTGTTCCATTGCTAAACACAAATTGATTGCACCTCTTTGAAGAAGGTTTCTTCAGGGTCTTGCTCTTTTGCAGTTATAATGGATCTCATATTCTCAATCATTGAGTCTATTTCATCATAAACCTCCCCCAAGCATGGCTTATCCATGTCAGTAAAGCAAATCATACCTAGGATGGGCTCTGTGAAACTAAGAAGGTATTCTGCACGATCCCACCAAGTGTCATCCAAAATCCTTTGCTTGATAATTGTTGCCCTCTCAGTACTGGACTGCCTCCATATGGTCCATGCTTGGCTGATGACCATACTAGAAAGTGCCTCTTGAGCATTCACATGTCGTCTCAAGAGAATTGTATTCGATGTGAATCTAGTCTCAGCAACCTATTTGAAAATTTTTAAAAAAGTAATTGATAATAAAGAAGAATGTGTATATATAATTTTGTTGAAATAAATTACTAAAGTAAAACATAAAACTGGACTGTTTGAAATTTGAATTACCTTCAATAGCTCTAGTCGGGAGAATGATCTAAAAATATCTTGCGAGAAGTGGTGGTTTGCTATAAACATTTGGATCTCTTGAGCTTCATCATACAGTTCTTTAATTCAAGCTATTTTAGTACCCAACTTTTGTAGCATGAGGTTGAGTGAATGTACGGCACAAGGTGTCTAAAATATATGGGGGAATCGTGTCTCAACTAACATACCAGCTGCTCTACAGTTCTTTGCATTGTCCGTTACAACTTCGACAACATTTTGAGGACCTACTTCCTTAATGCACTATATAAGAGTGTCAGTAATAAATTGTGCTTCCTTCACGTGGTCCTCAGAATCAACAGCTTTTAGAAACATTGCCCCTGTAGGGCACATTGCAATCACATTAATTTAGGGCCTGTTTTTTGCATCCTTCCACCCATCAGAAATAATAGATACACCTGTTTCTTTCCATGAGGCCTTAATGGGAGCTAATGAAGTTTCTATATGTTTGACCTCCTTTGTCAATAAAGTGGTACACACCTTCTCATAACCTGGGCTTGTGTACCCCTTTGGGGCTTCATTTATTTTTCTTACCATGTCTTGCCAATAGGGTGATCGAACAACATTGAATGATAAACTGTTTGCATAGAGGCATCTAGCAATTGCTTGGTCAGCAATATCTCTAGCATTATTATTAAGTGCCCTCTCCAATGGTTCTTTTGCTCTCTTTGGATTACTAGCCTCATCTTCATTTCTCCTCATATATGGATGGCTTTCTATCACAATATTAGGAGCAACACTACATGTATGACTATGAGATGATGAAGCATGTGACTTCTATGAGCCCCTTCCTTTAAGCAATGGATGCCCCAACCTACTTTCAACCCTTGCATCTGCTTCCTCTTGTTCCTTAATATATGCTACTACTTTAGAAGCTGGTATAGTTACACCATCTTTTCCTGGACAGAATTTGATTCCCTTTCCAGGAATTTCACACAAATGCCCTTTCACTCGGGTGTAGGAACTTGTATAGTGCACGTCACACCTGAGACATATCTAAATACACGTCCCTCCACCTGGAACATGCTCTAATATTTGCACATGCCTCCATAGTGTGAAGTTGGGTCAATAGTGAATAGAGTAGTGCTTGCCATGATAAATTTGTATAGTTGCTATAACAGTAGCACCCTGCAATTTATATAGAAAATCTTTTAAAACAAATAATTTCAATTAAATTTAAATAATTATACTTAATATTTAATAATAATAAATATTAAATTCTTGATATTAAATGTGATATTTAAATATTATTTTTTCTCTCAAATAGACACAAAAATTAGTTCTAGGTTTACCATTTAAATTTATTATTTATATTATAAACTAGTTTTACTTGTCAATTTAAAATTATATATAAGATTATTTAAAATTTGAAATAAAAAATATTTAATAGACTAATACTAATAATAAATACAAAATTAACAATGTAATAAGCCGAGTTTACATGAAAAGAAATGAAAATCTATAAACTTTAGTTTTATTTTTTTTAAACTTTGACTAAAAAATAGAACAATCCTACAGCTTACATTGAAAAACAATGAAAAATTTAAATTTTTACTTTCAATTTTTTAAGTTTACATTGGTTTTAATTTTTAAATTTAGAACTTTGAAAAAATAAAAGGCAGGCCTACTGTGAATGTCGAATGCCAGGGAATGCAGGAGCTCGTTGCAGGTCTGCAGGAGCTGACGCAGGGAATGCAGGAGCCGTATGCAATTTTGTATGCATAAAACAAATCCTGCTAACATGACTACAAATTCATGGCCGGCAATCTCAACCCTCAGAGACCCCTCCAAAGTCTGCAAAAAAACAAACCAGTCTAATGCCTGCAAGAGCCATCGAGCCAAGGAGCCGTCGCAGAGATGAAAACCAAATAAAAATGAGCCGCGTGAAATAAAAAAAGAGCTGCATGAAGGGGAAAAGGCAAAACATTTAGGTTTTTTTGTGTGAAAGTCAAACCCGTGACTTGGAGTCGACCTGGAATCACCACGTCAGCCCACCCGTGAATTGACTAGAAGCGATTCCAACATTCCTGACATGCTTCAGACGCGAAAAATTCGTACCCTGTGTGTGGCTGCAGGGATTTGACTCCGATTCCGACTCTGAATCGTTTCGTTTCCAGAGTCAATGGCTGCAGAGGGCCGATTTGGCTACTTAGCTGATAATTGAATACAGGAAATGAAAATAGAAAAATAAAATGTACATAGCTGAATAACTGAATATGCCTCTAAAACTGATATGAATATGAATCTGATGTATCTAGGAATCTGGAATAGTACCTGTAACAATTTGTATAGGTTTTTGTACCTACAAATGCAACTCTCCAATTATTTTTGGCCAAAACCTGCAAACGGAACTGCCCAAAACATAATCCTGAAACCGTAGTGGGATTGGTAACTCAGGTTTATTATATGGATGTTATGTGTTATCTGGACATACTTCCTACATTTAGTGTAAAATATGTATATATTTATGTTTTTTAAGTTTATTGTACAGATGTCTGTTCCCAAATGCATCCAACCACAAGTTTTATTTTGCCAAACTGGGACACTGAAATCCTCAAACCTAAGCCTGTACCTAGTAGGCTGATAGCTACTGTGCATTATGTGTCATATGGTGCTTGTATGACAAATTTCCCTTAAAATTGTTAGCAGGTGATCTAGTCTATCATTTAAATGCTAGTTAAAAAACACAAAGAGGATCTGGGCAAAAATTATGCAGCAAACTTTGTACACCTTAATTATGTAGTTTGTTGAGAAGAAATATTAGTCTTACTTTTCTCAGTTCGGGCATACTGGTAAGAAGGGTGCACTGCTATCCTCATTTACACTAGGCTACAGGCTACCCATTTCAAGATTATTAATTAATTAAATAAACAACATTTAGGTTCCTTTTTGTCTGTTTTACTGCTGCCCTTATATGGAATGCACATGATGACAGATGCTTTCTAATTATAATTTATCAGCTTTCCAAGGTTCTGTTAATGCTATTAAATATTTGGACCAGCATTTTTTGGTTTTGTTAGTGCAATTGAATAATCTTGTGGTACATTTGTTCTCGCCCCATGATTTTTTGTCATTATAGTTGCAATAACCTAATCTTTATTTGAGTACCCTTCAGCTTCCCGAAACGCTCCTTTACTTATGTTAAGTCTGAATATTTAAAGAGGTTTATGATTGGTGTGTATTTAAAAACAGTATATTTATTTACATCAATGTTGCTATCCAAAGCTACTCAGGAATAGTTTAAGGAATTTGATAGTGTATTATCTCTTGTAGCTGATTTCCCTTAACTTGGCCTTTTCCAAGAAATTGTGAAATTCAGCATGACTAATATACATCAAATATTTTTGCTTCTATGAACCTTGCACTCCTGTAAATGCCTATCGCATTGTGTAAATAAGTTGTTGTGATTTTTAATAAATGTTTAATAATTAATTCCTACCACCATCAATTGCATAATCTGTCTGAAAAATATAAGTAGCAAGGGTTTTTATTCCTTTGCATCTTATTTGTTGTTTGTATAGTAGTAAAATGTAACTTATCTTGTATTTTTTTAATAAAGGATATATAATCTCTTGTAAAGATTAACATGGGGGTGGTGTTTAATGATAGAATTCCTACTGAATTGTATATCTTGTTGAACAGTTCTTTATACAATAATACTGGGCAAATGGAAGGCATTAATTGTGGTGTAGAAACTGTTTCAGATACACGAATTTTCTAGATTAAAGGATCATGTTTATTAGATATTTAAAATTTAATTGTGGCTGAAGAGAATTGGTAGCTGCTTTTATTTAAAGGAACAAAGAGTACTTGGACGGATTGTGGATTGTGTTTTTAATTACCAACCCATATTATTAACTTTGTTATGGTAACTCATGAAGTCCGAATTATTCATATTATCCATTATTTACATGCAGCTTCCCAAATTGAAAGAAGAAATAGATGATAGCGCTATGGGACGTGGCGGTGGTTTTGGAATGAGTCGATTTGGTAGTTCAGGAGGGAGTCGATACAGTGGGTCTGGTGGTGGCTATGGCAGTTCTAGAGGTGGATATGGAAGTTCAGGCGGTGGATATGGAAGTTCAGGAGGTGGCTATGGCGGTAGTGGAGGTGGTTCTGGCAGTTCTAGAGGCGGTTCTGGAGGCGGGTATGGTAGTTATGGCAATTCTGGAGGCGGAAGGTACTTTTGCTAAAACTTGTATACATGGTAACTTCTGTTTGGGTGCCACTAGGTATGGAAGTCATATTGATTTCTTTTTGGTGAATCGTAACTTTGCTGTTGCCTGCTTAAGCAACAGAACACATCTTCTTCATATGTTGTGTCTTGGATATTTGTGTTGTCACTGTTTATTTTGCGCATGATAGGAGCCTATAATCATGATTAACGATGTGAACAGTGTTAGTCTGCTTTCAAGGTAGATGTACAAGGAACATCTAATTCATTTTCCTTTAAATGCTACCTGGTTGTTGGAGTCTGCTAAATTGGGATAGCCATTATTCCTAATCACTCTGATATAGAACTTTCAAAGTATTGTAAGTTGCGAAAAGTAAAACTGTGTTTTTTCTAGGATGTTGAATTTTTGAGTTCAATGAAGATTTTAGAATGTTGACTGAGTTTTGCCTATTCTGCATAACATGTTTTGCTTTGTTACTTTTGAAGTATATTTCTATACTAATTGGTTTCTGTTATATAGGATTATCATATATAAATATGGTTTATTAGGAATCACAATTGCCTGATGTTTTGGAATGTGCTGCTATTCAAAGACATTCATTGATACCTAAGATCTTTTCTTAAGGTAGTGTATTGAGATGTAATATGTGACACTTCAATATCAAAGGGCATTAATTCTCTCTTACTCGTGTGGAGGAATAGTGATGGTCACAAATCCAGCGTGGGGAATCCTGGAAATAGTTTAACATGGCTTTAAAGATACATAAAGCTCATAGCTTATGTGGATGGGATATCATTTTTAATTTTAACTATTGCGCTTTATCTAAACATTCATATATTTATCTTGAATTTTGTATGATTTTTTTTTTGTAGTCATGATATTTCCAAGCGTGTTAAAGCCTTCACAAGTTACAATGTATTGTTTTAATAGTCACTCTGACTACAAATTTTCTGGTGACAGGTTTGATAATTATGGAGATCGTCCTAATTATCAGACTAACAACAACCAGTTTGATAGATATCCCAGGGATTATGGCAGGTAATTCATTTACATATTGCTCTTTATAGAAGCATGAATATGCATTTGAATCTTCATGGCATGAGAATGGCTATTTGACCAACCATATTATTGGTTATTGTGCTCTATTGAGAGTTTGTCATCCAAAAGATAACAACCAACAAATAATTTAGTTCTTCCTCTTGAGGTTTTGATTCTTCTCAGAAACCCAACTTTCCTCTTGCTAGAAAGATGAATGACACAAATAGCCTTTTGGTGACAATTGCTGGCAGAGCTATCTTCTTTTTCCAGACACTGTTTAGCAAGTGTGGTTGGAGCTGTTTGATATCTGAGAAATGAGACGCAAGCATCTTTTGCTAAAGAAAAGCTATGATTGTGTAGTGATGGCCCTGCTTCTAGGTCAGAAGGATGCATGAATAATGTTTTATTGGGGAACTCTATGATCAGTCTGATTTCAACTATGTTCACAAGATGAAGTTAATAGTAAGAATTAATGCAAATTGTTAAACACTGGCACGCTTACAGTAACCTTTTGTCGTTCATAACTAACATCAAACTTGCATATTCAGCCAGCTATAGAAAGTATCTGAGAAGTTGCCTTGTTTTGCAGCTGCTAAATCCATGTTAAATTTAAGTCACGGTCTAGAGTTCCATTGATATCACTTGTGCCATAATTCTCAGTCATAGTTTTCTTATCTATTTTTGGCCCCTTCTTTCAAACCAGGGAAATTAGCGTTGTTTGATGGTGATCATGATTGAATTATGAATCTGGTGGATGTTGACTTGCCAAAATAAATACATTATGTGGTTTACTATAACAACAAATATGTTTGTTCTTACAACTGATCTGTCTATAACGACAAATAAGTTTAATGGACATTTAATGTGTATTTTGATGCCATTTGATGTCACTTATCATGGGCATGGAATGTAATCATTATATTCCTTGTGACAGGTCTGGCAATTATGGGGGACGTTCTGGCTATTAAATAGAGATTTGGGTGGCTTGAAACAGACTGAAGTTTGGTAGCAGGTATGCTTTAGTTAGAAATTATTTTCTTCTCCACATACATGGTGTTTATATTCAGCATTGGTCAAAAATTTCCATATAAATGATGGAATACACTGCATGAAATAAGCTTTCAGAGTAGAGATTTGCATATAGAAAAATATAATTCTCCTTAGTGATTTTCCTGTTTTTCACATTTTTATTTTTTACAGTTATGCATTATAATTTATCCCATATTTTATAAATCTTATGCACACCAGGTACTCAGTCCTTCATGGATTTTTTTCATGTTGAAAAGTGTGTAAAATGAATTGAACTTTTTATCTTCAAACAGAAAACTCTTCTTACAAGGGCTTGTTAGTCATTATGCACTGACTTGATTTGGAATTAAACCTGAGACTTGAAAAGGATAAAAGCGAGTGAGATCTATTAGGTGCTAATCTAGACATTCGTCCTTGCATTATGGGTTCCCTCCAGTATTGATCACTTCTTGAGTGTGCAAGTGGACTTTCTTTTCCTTTGTTATAAATCAAAGTTAATTCAGTCCCATTTTGATCATGATGATATTTTTGAACTTGCAAAACATCAAACATTATCCTTGAAAGCAGGTTAATAGGATCATCTTTTCTGTAGCAATTATACGTTTTCTGTTAGTCTCGATAAGACTTGACAAAGTATAATGTACATTTTAAAAAGACCAATCTTTTCAAAGAAGATTTAATTGCCAACGGTTCTACAAATCCATTGTAGATAAAATAATTAATTAGGGATGAAAAAACCACTGACATCTCAAAAATCAATGCAATAATGTTGGCTTTCCATCTCTCCTTTTGTAATAAGTACATTTATTTTTAATGGAGCACAAAAAGCAAAGCCACACAGGGGCTTGCTCCTAGCTGAATCCCAGCTGCATTGTGTGCATGACCGCCCCTGATACATGTATGCCTCTGTGTTTCACCCTATCTACTAAATAGGACAGGTTTGTTATGTATTCCAAATCCGAGTTGTACTTCCCACCACTGAAGTGCTTCTAACACCACATTAAGCAAAAGTCAATTTAAACAGTATTGTAAAAGAGAAAAAAAAATATTATTGTGAGTTTGGTAAGCCCTGACAAGTTTATGGTGTAGTTTGCATACGATCAAAGTTGTGATATGATCATACATCATATACTTAAGTTTAGAGTTTGACCTAAAGTAAGTCTTCACTTCAATTATGATGAATTTGATTAAATGTTTGATTATATGTTTTTGATGCTTTTAATGATCATTATCTTTGAGAAATATGTGACCTTTTTGAATTTGCATATATGATCTATTAATATAATTGTTACACAGATGCACTTCTGAACCTGCATGTGTCCAAAACCTACAAAACCTTGCAACCTTAGCCTTGACAATTCTAAATTTTATAATCAATCTAGATTTTAAATAGACCTCATGCTTGACTAATCTATTTACAGATGATTGTTGTGGCCGACTGTTGGGGTTTTGAGTCGTCTTTTTAGTGTGCACCCTTGTGAATTTTCGCTGTGTGGTTACAGTTAAGTTGGGGTATTCTCTTGTAGGCCTGGAAGTTTTCATTTTTAGTATATATGAATGGGATGTCTTTAGTTATTGCAACTGGTGGAGTTGTTGACATAAGAGGCTTAATGCTTCTAATGAAAGCGATTGTAACCACCTTTTATAAAAGTGAGGATATTAGTTCCATGTTACATTGTAGTTTTTCCCCTATCTTCTTTTTTCTAAATCTCACCGATTTCCTTGTATACAGCTTACTTGTCAGCTCAGTAGAATAATGAAGGGATTGAAAGATTTGATTCCTAAAATAAAAAATTGTGTTTGGGTTAATTTTTTAATAGTGAAATTACCTGTTAAAATGGTTATCTGGTGAGGTGTGCTAAAAAGTGAGTTTCTCTGCATCTGTGGTTTGTATATATAAAAATATTGGAAATTTTCTTATATTTTTTTATATACATAAATTTTGTGGGATTTACATCACAAAATTAATCAGAGGTCAATTTTTTCTGTACGTTTAAAGGGCTAATCCAGCGTCAGATATCTGTCCTATGAGAAGATCTTGAAGCGAGGACACAATTGAGGGGATGACTTCAGATATCTTTCTTGTGAAAAGACCTTGAAGTAGAGACACAATTGAGGGGATGATTGTTGAATTGTCTAATTGTTCTTATGGCTCTGCAATATTCTATTAACATCAATTGTATAAGAGTTTTATTCATGCTATTGAGAGAAATGTCTTGTATGGCAGATACGAATCTTTCTTCGTAAAATGTTCTTTAATCACTGCAATGATTACCAATTTGTAACTTTACACCACTGTTTTGTCTATTTGTTAGCATGTTTGCATCCCTTTTTAACCAGGGAGTGTTAGTTGTGTATGACTGAAAAGAATGGTTTATTGAAAACATTTGCGTATTTCAATTTGTTATCATGTTTGCATTCCTTTTTAATCAGGGAATATTTTCTGTGAATTGATCTATATGTTGGAGGAATGTTTGTGCAGCTACAAGTGTTTTATCATTGTCAATAGAAAGGCCATTTTTTGTTCTAGTTATTGTTATGATTTTCTTAGTAAATAGAAAAGTAATCAGTTTTGATTAGGATAACTGTGGTTTATACTCAGTGTACTAGCACAGGTGGATTCTTCTTCTATTGTGGTTCTTCATGCACATTTGGCAATGTCTTTGCTCATTGCATAGTTTTTTACAGTACAGTGTTTTGTAATATCATTTTATCTTGTAATGTTGATGCAGGAAATCTAGCGAGTCTTACTAAAAGACCGGAGTTCAAGTGGACCAATTTCTTTCTGGCTAAAAATTGGAATGTACTGTAACAGCCTATGCGATCTGGATGAAAGTTTCTTCTGGATCCTTACAGCAAATACAACAAAGTAGGAAGATAATTGCTACATTAATGTGGCCTAGCCACACTACCAAACAATAGATTTTGATTCTTGCACCTATTCCTTAATAGTATTAATAGTTCTCTGTATGGAAAGCTTTTGTGGAAAGGTCTTGCTTCCTGTATTTTCCTTTGGAATTTACGCATGCATTACCTCCTATTGTAGCATATTCTAGAGGTGGGAGTTCCCAACCATACAGATCTTTGTAAAGAAAGAATTCTTCTAGTTTTCAGGCTTCGTCAGAGCTTATTTCAGGGTTCTATAGAAACATTTATCATAATTTGCCTATATGATAGCAAATTAACATCAGCAATTTTTTCTTTTTTAAAATTATCTAATCCTTATCTGCGGATTCAGACTAGGCTTTTGCACAAGAATTATGGAGGTGTATCTTATTTTTGGAAAGAAATTGCCTTACTCAAATTGGGGCATTTCTGTGGAACAGTATTTTCCTCGAGGCATCACTGAACAGTATTTTTCTTTGTTTGAATGATTTTGAGCACATTTTCTGGGTCTCTTGAAGCGAAAAAGGTTAATTTAAAATGACATATCAGAAGTATTACGGAATTTGAACATACGAGGAACTCCAATTCAGTGCAATATATGGCAACGTTGATAATTGTGTAGTGCAAAATGAATCATACAAGAGTATTAAGTGTTCGGAAAATATTGCTATTATTGTCTGCTCAAATTTCAATGGAATATGAACTACTGCATTGGTATGATTTTGTGTACATTATTAGTTCCTGTTGGCAGGCAACTTACAATGGCACCCATATATCTCAATATCCTATTATTTTGTCTTTTGACCAATCAAAATTAAAAACTATTTCAATTTAGACGAGTTATTTTTTTTAAAGGGGTATACTCTTTTAACCTAGAGCTATCAATTGGTGAAGTCTCAAGCAGAAGATCTCATCCATGATATAAGCACTCAGGATTAGGTTTTGTTCAAAACTACATTGCTATTGCATAGTTTGAGCAAATGAGGTACGCCAATTCAGTGCAATATATGACTGTTGATAATAGGGTGCAAAATGAAGGATACGAGAGTATTAAATTTAAGAAAGAAAATTAACAGTCAAGGATTTGGTTTAGTTCAAAACAGCATTAGAGGTATCGCATAGTTTGAACAAACCAGGAACTCCAATTTAGTGCAATATATGGCAATGTTGATAATAGGGTGCAAAATGAAGGATACAAGTATTACATGTTAAAGAAAGAAAAAAAACATTCAAGGATTAGGTTTAATTCAACTTATGTAAAATGATATTAGAGGTATTGCATGGTTTGAACAAAAGAGGAATTACAATTAGTGCAATATATGGCAATGTCGATGATAGGGCACGAAATGTGCCATAATAGGGTGCAAAATGAAGGATACAAAAGGTATAAAATATTAAGAAATATTTATTTTTGTCTGTAGATAGCTACTGTGTTGGTATAGATTGTGGAGATTATAAGTTTGTGTTGGTAGGCAACTTATGACACCCATGTAAATAAAGAATATATTTATCAATGGATTATCAGTCTGTGTTGGTAGGCAACAAGATATTTATCAATGGATTATCAGTCTGTGTTGGTATAGATTCTGGAGATTATAAGTTTGTGTTGGCAGGCAACTTATGACACCCATGTAAAGAAAGAATATATTTATCAATGGATTATCAGTCTGTGTTGGTAGGCAACTTATCTTGACACCCGTACATTTCAATGCTCTTCTATTGTTTTATCTGACTGATCAAAATTAAGAATTATTTTAATTTAGGCAATTTTTATTTGGAAAGAGGCAGACTACTTTGATTTGTGAGTGCAATAAATATTCAACAATATCATTACACGGAAGGTGTTCCCTATACGAAATGAACCACCTTCATTTAATTATCAACAGATGAAAATGCTCCTCAAGCAGTGTTCAGACGATTGAACATTTCTTGGCCCTTGATTTGCCAACTGCACCTTTAGATAACATTTTTTTTCTTGACTTTATTTTTATTCAGATTTGACTTTTTACCGTGGTAAAGTGTCCGAACGCATCTGTGAGTGACGTGTTGGACACTCCTCTTGCTGGTGATTCCTCTCGTAGAATTCATCCACAACTTTTGTCAATCAAATGTTTTAATTCTGATTTGAGGCTCGGCCATTTTCCGTCTATAAAAAATTGCAACTTCGGGAGATATGTGAGCTCATGAAAGTTTAGATGCAAACCGCACTCCCGGCCTCTGCCAAAATGGGGGCTCTGGAATAGGTCTGAACATCCATCCAAGCGTAATGGACGTGCAATTATGGTTAGTTCAGAAATCTTAAAATCTGGAATTGTTGGACGGTTTGCGCTGGGATGAAACAGCGAAATGATTTATGTAGCTATCTTTTCAACAACTGTTCTGTTCTATTTTAAATGTTGGTTTTATTCTCCTGAAAATCTTTCTTGCAGCTCATTTTGCCGCATTCTCTAGCTCCATTTTCTTCTCTGCTTCATTCATTGCAGAAATAGCTATTAGGAGAGGACCACAAATCTCAATTCCTTCCCAGCTGGCGGTAACTATAACCAGCATACTCATAGCGTAAGCAAAAATTGGAGCTTTGGAACAGGGCACGGACAACAATTTTTTTGTTGTGGCTGTAACTGTCCTGACAGACGTGTATGCAAAACGAGTAAGCATAGACAAGGCAAGTGAACTGTTTGACAGAATGCCTCCCAAAAGAAAAATTCCAGCTATTGAACTCGAGAGAAATTTTGCCCAGATGTTGTAGCATGAGAGGGTGTTCCAATTTAAATAATATCTTTGACTATGTCGTTCCATCTGTTGAACTGTGGTGAATATCACGTGTTAACTAAATTACCGCCCTAAAACCATTCTCAACTGTGATAACTTCCATATGATTTAGATTGTATAATTGTTCTCTGTAACAGAAATACCTTTTTCGGTGGATTCATCTAATGAGTTCTTAGTTTTGACTTTCACTATCAAGTTGCAGACCATTTATTATGTTACAGAGGTATAAAAACTCAAGTCATCATCTGTTAAACATGAATCGGATCATTATTCAGTTAAATCGAAGTCCACTAGATCATTAGATATTCTTATCAATGAAACATTTTTTATTTTTTGACCGGTTATCAATCAAACATGTTAGTACATGTTATTTAATTAAAGAAAAATATATTATAAATTAGTAATTTGTATTTATAATTAAATTTTGACAGTTAATTTGTGTAAATATAATTGTATATTATTTGTAATTTTGTCTGAATATTTGCTTCGAACATTTTATCTAAATTTTATTTTTTTAGGTTGCACTTTAATTTCTTTTTAGGTAATTATATTGTAAAGAAAAGTATGCTTTCTTTAAAAAGTGTTATATAGACTAATTCATGTAAGAAATAAATTAACATATTAATTTTGATAAATAGGCTGTGAGCATGAATATGAGAAAATTGAAATGTTGAATGTTAATTGTGAAAATCAAATGTAAAAGAAAATGGTACTTACCTCGATGATTAATTATACAAGACATTTATGACAATTAAAAGATTTATTTCTCTTTACTGTCCAAATGGTATTGATCTCATGTGTTTGTTGCCTCAAATTTGGTACAAGACCTTTCCCTCTATCTACACAAGCTTGTGCCTTTAGATCACTTCCACACATATATGGGCCAACTAATTTTGATCTCTTGTTTTCTAATTTGTTGAATTTAGACTTTTCTCTACTCCAAAGAATAATACATATAAAAACCTTTAGAAGATTGGTAGATCACTAAGGGAAAAGTTCTCTTAGGTCAACCCTTTGAAAAAGGAATAGATTTGTGTTCTTACCAAATGTTCAATTTAAAGAATTGGTCATTTAAATGTTTTAGTACGAATACACAAATTGAAATTGATTTTAGCATGCCAAGAGAAGTTCTTGGCATGATTTTCTCCTTGAATGCAAATGATATCACATGATCATGACATTCATCAAGTGAATGCCTCCAAAAGCAAGTACGTGGGAGTAAATTTTGTAAACACGTGTTTAGTTAATTGTATGTGGGAAAGGAATTGTAGAGTTAGATAAAATTTAATTTGAATCGTAATATTGTGGAAGTTAGGCCTATGGGTGTAGGATAATTTTATTATACAATGGTTGCAGCTCTTACTTGAACAAGCCAAAATTACAACGTGAGATCCTGCAAAACCAAGTGCTAAATTTGGACACCCACCATATAAGCAACACCTATAATCACATAAGAGGTAGACACATCTACCTCCACAATGAAAATTAATGATATCATTGTTTTCATCATTTTTGTTCTTTATTGCCCTTGCGATCTCCATACCTAAGTTATTTTCTTGATGACAAACATGGACTATTTTGGACTAACTTCTCAAATTGTTCATGTGATTGACACTTCTAATTCTATGTTGAATCATTTTATTTTTGCAATGTACTAGGTAGTTCTTTTTTGGACCTCAAAATATGTTTTATTTGTCTTCATTACATTTCAAGTTAAGTGTATCTATCTAGTTATTTGGTCATCTAAGGACAAAAACAAACATTTTTTTTGGTGGTCCATACATTGTATATATACAACACATGTGATAAGTTCATTAATTCATAAGACAACCATGCTTTAGAAATTATAGTAGTTGTTTCTCACTCATTAATATTGACCTTTTATTGTGAAAATTGTGATTATCTAGGGAATGGAAAAAATATGTAATTTTTCCCCTATAAAATGTTGTTTAAAAATATGTTGATTTATCCTTCTCTCTACTTTCTCTATCTCCATATCCATCTGTGTCTTTTTTTGTATCTCTATCTCTTTATGGACTCTCTCTTTCATTCCCCCTTGCCCCTCATCTCTATCCTACCTTTATCTCCCTCCTCCCCTATTGCAAACATAATATGAGCTTGTTAGTCATAGAATTTTATCATCTTCTTTATTTAAAGGTAATGTTTTAATTATGATTGAATTCTTGTAGGTGGATGTATAGTTGAATTGAACCTATTATTTCTCCATTATTACATTTGTTGTACAAACAACATCATATTCATAGATTCCTACCAATTGACCCATGTACCTCACAAAATTAAGGAAAGAAATAGACCAAATTTCCCTATTAAACCTGTTAGAATAGTTAATCTTTCTTTGGTTGTATTTATTTATTTGAACATAAACCAATGTATCCTCCTTTTATTTAATTAGGAGATTCTATGGAATCCCTACATGTATTTTGTCCTCTAGACCAAGTGGGAGGACATGTTATATTTTTGTAATTCCTTTAATAAGGAAAATTGTTTATCCTCCTTAAGATGATCTTGACACTTTGCACACACTTATTATAGATGATGGGATTCATAAATTGGTGAGTTACTTAGTAACTCCTCTCCTCAATCTCTATACAAGAAATGTTCTCCTCTCTCATTTTCTCTCAATGAAGTTATTGTAAATGAGCTCTCTCTCTCTCTCTCTCAAGCTTTTCCATATTCATAATATGTCAAATGGTTTTTCTTTGATTTTCCCCTTTCACAATCTCCTTGTCTCCTTGTCTTGGCTTTTGGGTGCTTGCTCCTAGTTCATGTTTTTCTCATGGTAACATCTTCTTTATCTATCTCTCTTGGATTACTTTCATTTCCTTGCTTTTGTTATTTTCTTTATATGATATCATAACTTGGGTTGCTAATCCTTGTTTGAGTGTAGTTTTGAAGGTTATCATTCTTTGGAGCATATCTTATTGGAGACTCTTGTTTGAGAGCGAAGCTTGAGCTTCATTTACTAACTCTTGTGTTGTAGATTTGTATTATTGTTTTCTCTAACCCTCTTAGGTCAGTTTGTTGCCAGAGGGTTGTGTTTGTAATTTTTTTTAGTTTAGCTGGTTTACCGCCAAACCCATTTCAATCTGCATTTCATTTTGATAACCTCTGTCAGGAAACCACAAGGAGGTTTATCTTCTTTTATTTAATGATTCTCACCATAGGTTTCATTGTAATCAATATATTAATAAGTTTCATCTGCAGGATAATAGAAATCAATATTTTATTGTGTTTGATTTGCTGGAATAGACTGTGTTTAAATCTCATTGTTTAAATCGTTGCTGCAGGATCAGTACCTAATAGCTTCATCTGAAAGTTAAATCTGTATGCGTTTTTCATTTATCTAACAACATTTGATTTGCAGGTTTATATAATTTGTTCAATCTTTCTGCCAGTTTTTTTATATTGTTGTTGCTATCTTCGTGATTGTAATTTGTCTATTCTCCCTCTAACTCACGTTTCTCCCTAGTGTACCTCCCTTGCTGTCATCCCTGCGTGACGTTTTCCTCTTGGTTTGTCTCTGCCTATTTTTTACGTGAGCTGAAAACTATATACCACCTATTCCTTATACCACATTTCTTATCTTTACATTACTTTTTTACCTCATACCGTTTCATCTTATACCATGTTTCTATCTCTTTACATTACGTTTGTAGCTTTTACTCCACATTACATTATTGCTTTATGTAACATTCTTTTTTCCCTTAGCGTTTCGTTCCAAACTCGTGGGTGTCCTCGTTCCAGTCCCTTTGCATAACGTCTGCCATTCTTGAAAGTTAGGGGGTCCCACCCTCTGGCAATGTCTTTTGCTAGTAACGTATTACCTAGTTCTCACTTATCGTTTTGTCTCCTTTCATTTTTTTGCAACCTCTTTTTTCGCTGCAAACTCTGTTAATCAAGCCCTTGCTTGTTATCATTTCTTTGTACCGTTTGACTGTTGTTCAAATTAATTTGTCTCATTTTAATTTATAGTTTTTAAAAATATATTATTTTCTTTATAAATCCATTTCACATATTCATTCTATAGTTTCTTTTACTAAGTTCTTTAAATAACATTTAGATAGCTTTATCTTAAGTGTTTTAAATTATTGTTTAATATGTTTAAATTCAAACTTTAAAATCATTTACTCATTGTTTGATTTAACCAAAAAATAATTTTTAATTTAAGTTATTGAAATCATAATTAACATTACGATTAAATTTCATTTTAAGATTATTTGAAGGTTGTTTATCACTATTTCTGAGGTGATTTTGTCCAATCCTAACATTTTTTTCTCTTTTACTTTTTCAATCATGTCTACATTAATCCCTAAAATCAAATTGAATAGTACTAATTACCATGTGTGGAAAACACACATTTCATTTATTTTTCGATGTAAACACATATTAGACATTGCTATTGGTGTGACTTCTGCACTAGCCGCCATTGTAGCTCAAGCTGACATTGATACTTGGAACACTAAAAACAAGGAGGCCCTTGGCCTCATTGGCATTTCTCTTAGTTCAGAATTATATGTACTTATTGCTAATTGTACTACAATACATGCAACATGGGACATTCTAAAAAACACCTATGATAGTCCAAATGAATCCAGAAAGATTCAACTCCAAGATCAATTGGAGGATCTCTGGTATACAGATTTCAAAACCATGAACGATTTTTAATAAAAGTTTGATTTAATTAGAAGTCAGTTAAATGGTTTATGAGTTACTATTAATGATATTCATTTAATTCATATTATTTTAAAGAAATGTCTTCCTAGGCAATATCAACAATTTATAATTAATGTGCATTCTCAATTAGCTATTCCTAGTTTAGTTACTCAATTTACCTATATCATTTTTAAAATTTATTGCGTCAAGAGGAAGCTAAGTTGATTCAATTTGGAACTCTTAAATCTAATGAACATTCTTTTATTTCTAAAAATCAAAATCCTAACTTTAGATCTAATAATCATAACAATAACAATTCTCATTCTAGGCCTCATTATAACAATAATAATCGTAATAATAATCATCATAATAATAATTGTAATAATAGTTATAATAATAACAATAATCATAGTAATAATCATAATAATAATCATAATAATAACCATCAAAAGAATGGTCCTAATAAAAACCCCATTGCACCTATTGTGGGAAAGATGGTCATGTGACCAACAATTGATTTAAAAAACAAAATGATAAGAAGCCAATGAATCAAACTAATCAAAATAATAAAAATTCTCATCATGAGAAAAATAATGGTAATTCACGTCGTCATGCTTTTTCAGTAAAATATAATATTTCTAACCCTTTAGAGTGGATTGTTGATAGTGATGCATCTCAACATGTTACATCTCATAGAGAAGATTTTGATTCATTACAATCCGATACTTCAAATATTCATATTCAATTAGCTAATCATCATAGTTGTAAAGTTGAAGGTTTTGGTGGTGTTTCGGTTACTAATGGTAAATTGCATGATGTTCTTTATGTTCATGAATTGAAAACTAATTTTCTTTCAGTCTCTAAGTCATGTCAAGATTATAAGGTTGAATTTCATAAGGATATGTGCTATGTTATTGATCTTCATTCTAACCAATTTGTTTCTAATGCTAAATTGGATCATGATAATTAATTTAAATTTTATGAATTTGCCACTTCAAGGCACTCATTGCATGCTAATGTGGACTTTAATATTTGGCATGAAAGACTTGGCCACTTAAATTTTGATTATATATCCTTGATGCAAAAAGAAAATATGGTTGATGGATTGCCTCATTTTGTTTCTTCCAAAATTATATGCCATGGATGCATGTGTGGTAAGATGCATAAGGAACCTTTTCCTCATGGTCAATCTTGGAGGGCACATCATAAGTTGCACCTCATTCATAGTGACCTTTTGGGTCCCATGGAGAATAACTCCATTCAAGGTTCTAAGTATGCTCTTACTTTTGTGGATGATTTTTCAAGAAGAACCTGGATCTATTTTTTGCATAGTAAGGATCAAGTTCTAGATATATTTGTTGGAAGACAATATGGTTTTAAGATTAAAATCTTTAGAACCGATAATGGGAAGGAATATGTCAATAATGCTTTTCATTCTTATTTTAAATCCTTTGGAATTAAACACGAGCTTACTATTCCTTATACACCACAACAAAATGGTGTGGCAGAAAGGAAGCATAGAAGCATTGTTGAAATGGCTAGATGTATGTTGCATGCTAAAATATGGATTATAAGTTTTGGGCTGAAGCTATGTCATGTGCTACTTATCTTATTAATAGGACTCCTACTAAATAAGGATAAAACTCGTAAAGAATCTTGGTCAAGTAGGAAGCCCAATTTGGCAAATTTAAGGATTTTTGATTCCATTGCTTATGTTCACACACCTAAACAAAAGAGACAAAAATTAGATGCTAAATCATCTCCTTATATATTTGTTGGGTACGATGAACACACTTAAGGATATAGAGTTTATAATCCTACTAAACAAAGTTCAAGTTGCTAGAGATGCGTGTATTGTAGAAAATGGAGTTCATGATTTCTCCAATGTTCAAGATTTAGAGTTTAGTTGAAGCAAAATTGTGGATGTGGAGGACCAACCTCCTCTAAAACCTATTCCCAATGAATCTATTTCAATTTCGTCTAGTGATAATCATGATGATACTAATATCTCTACTTCTCACAGTGATGATTTTGTTACTTTTAAAAGAAATCTTAAATGGCTTACATATTTACTTCATGAAGTTGTTGACTATATATCTAGAATGGGTGGTCTTAAACCTAGGAGAATTTATTTTTGCACATAAGCTTTGATGACTTCTATTATGAATACTAATGATCCTACTACATTTTCTCAAGCTAACATACAACCTCATTGGAAAAAAGCCACGCAAGAGGAATATGACATTTTACTTTCTAATAGCACTTGGGATTTAGTTCCTTTACCTTATGGTAAGAATTTAGTTTCATGCAAATGGTTATACAAAACAAAATGAAATGCTAATAATGAAATTAGTAAGTTTAAAGCTAGGCTAGTAGCAAGAGTTTTTTCTCAAATTAAAGGATTAAGACTATAATGAAACCTTTTCTCTCCTGTTGCTAAGATGCCTACAATCAAACTTGTGCTTGCTTTAGCTTCTAAAATGAATTGGCCTATTCATCAAATGGATGTTAAAAGTGCTTTTTTAAATGGTGATTTACATGAATAAATCTATATGTCTCAACCCCCTGGTCTTATTAAACAAGGTAATGCTCATTTAGTTTGTAAATTGAAGAAAGCTATCTATGGGTTAAAACAATCACCTAGGGAATGGTATTCCAAAATCAATGCTTTCTTTATCTCAAGATTTTGCTAGAAGTAAAAATGATCCTAATCTCTATATTAGACATACTCAAGATGATATTGTCCTTATTATTCTTTATGTGGATGATTTGATTCTCACTTCTAGTTCAAATTCTATAATTTCTGATATTAAGTTTCAACTTAATAAAAAATTTCAAATGACTGATTTAGGGATTTTACATTATTTCTCAAAAAGTAAATATGATAAATATTTTCTAGAAAAGTTTAAGATGAATGATGCTACTCATGTTTCTATTCCATGTGAATTAGGAACTAAGTTGTGGATGTAATAATTTATAGACAACTAGTAGGACGTTTAAATGATCTAACTCTTACTAGACCTGATATAGCTTTTAGTGTTGGTTTAGTTTCTAGATTTATGTCTAAACCACAACAAACACATTTCAAAGTTGCTAAAATAATATTACATTATATTAAAGGCACTATTAATATGGGTTTATTTTATGATGTCAATGTTGATTTTTCATTAAAAGGATTTACTGATTCTAATCTAGTTGGAGATCCCCATGATGGTAAATCTACTTGTGGTTATTGTTTTTTTGTTTGCTTAGGTGCAATTTCTTAGAAAAGTAAAAAAGAACATTCCATTTCTCTATGTTCCACCAAAGTTGAATATAAAGGATGTACTAATGCCTCTAAAGAATCCTTATGGATTAGAAGATTACTTGAAAATCTGGGTCTACCTCAACAAGAAGCTACACCTCTATAATGTGACAACCAAAGTGCCATTGTCTTGGAAAAGAATCATATTTTTCATGCAAGGACAAAGCATATTGCACTCCAACATCATTTTATTAGAGAACAAGTTGAAGACAAGAAAGTGTCATCTATTGCAAGGAGGAAGATCAAGTTGCAAATATTTTAACAAAGCCGCTTTCTAAAGAGAAATTTCAATATCATTGTAAAAATTTGGGTTTAATTCCCATTGATGTAAACTCCCCAAGTAAAGATTAAGGGGGGGTGTTAGAATAGTTAATCTTTCCTTGTTTATATTTATTTATTTGAGGATAAACCAAGGTATCCTCCTTTTATTTAATTATGAGATTCTATGGAATCCCTACATGTATTTTGTCCTCTATTCCAAGTGAGAGGACATGTCATATTTTTGTAATTCCTTTAATAAGAAAAATTGTTTATCCTCCTTAAAAGGATCTTGACACTTTGCACACACCTATTATGGATGATGGTATTCATAGATTGGTGAGTTATTTAGTAACTCCTCCCCTCATCTCTATAAAAGAGATGCTCTCCTCTCTCATTTTGTCTCAATGAAGTTATTGTAAATGATCTCTCTCTCTCTCTCTCTCTCTCTCTCTCTCTCTCTCTTCCATATTCATAATATCACAAGGGGTTTTTCTTTGTTTTTCCCCTTTCAAAATCTTCTTATCTTCTTGTATTGGCTTGTGGGTGCTTGCTCCTAGTTCATGTTTTTCTCATGGTAAAATCTTCTCCTTTATCTATCTCTCTTGGATTAATTCCATTTCATTTCTCTTGTTATTTTCTTTACAAAACCTTCAATGCCTCTTTGACAATTTTAATATTTTGGAGTAATGTACACAACCCAATGTGTAAGGATTATTGATTTATTTACCATATTTTATGGAACACTAATTTTAGATTAATAGATATTGTTTAAATATAAGTTTTCTTTTAAACAACCAAATAATGGATGATAGTATGCCTTTAATATTTACTCCTACTGCTCATCATGTGGTAGTATTTACTCCTACATCTGGGTCAATCCCTTTCATTAGTGCAATTGAGGTGATTTCCATGCTAGAAGATATTCTACCAACCTCCACGACCCTGGTGGGAAGTACCTCCAAGAATTTGGCATTGGATTTGAGGTCTAATGATGTAGAAACAATGTGTAGATTCAACATTGGAGGAATATCATTTTTACTAAATATGATTTTGGATTATCCTGAAAGTGGAAGTAAGATAAATATTAAAACTATGCACTTGATACAAGCAATATAATTAAGAATGTGTCATTTTTCAGCTATAGTTTTCTAAATGATTCCTACATTGTTCCTCTTGTAGTCTATCAATTAGCTAGGGAGATAACAAGTAGCATTGGAGAATAACAATTTTTTAAAATCCTTGTAAATTCAGTTCAAAGGTTTTGGCTCAAAGATTAGAGGTCCTAGGTCCACCTCAGACCTTACCTTTATAACTTTTTAATTAGCTAACATGCTCTATGCTATATTTATAGTAAAAATTATATTAGATATGTGGCCTCCAAATTACATCTTATAGAAAATACATCTACATTATAAATATTATATATTAATAGAATTAATATTAGACAAGATAGATTAATATTAGATTATTATTAATATATATTAATTAAATATTATTGAGTTATACAACATAATTCTTTCCTTTCTACTTAATAATCTAAAATGAACCATACTTCATGAAGGTTTATTTTTTTGAGAAATCTATTTTTGTTTCTTTTTACAAAATTGATGTCTCCATAATAAAGCTAATGTTCATTTTCTATGTTCAAAATGATTTCAACTTGTGTACAATTTAGCATTGATAATCACGTCCAATCCATGTCATAGGTTTCACACTCAATAACCACTGTCATGTATTCTCTTTGCATATTTTATCTTGTATCTTTCTTTCCACCCATTACTCTCTCCATCTCCACTCTCTACATAGTTTATTTAATGTTATCACTTCTTTGTCTAGACCTTTGTCGCAAAAACATAATTGCTTACTAAAATACCTACCAATTGACCTCATATAATGCACAAACATATGAAAAAAGACAAAAAAATTCTTTGATAAAACTTACACAACTCTTCGGTGTACCTATTGTGCACCAAGATGCAATTGCTAACTCTAATAGAGTTTGAATATTGATTAGTGCACCTATTCTAGCAATACCCGACCTATTGTGTGATTTCATGGTGTGTGCTGATGCTTCTTTGGAAGGTATTGGAGTAGTCCTTATGCATGAAGGACATGTGATTGCTTATGAATTTCTCAAACTCAAGGATCATGAATTGAACTATACTACACATGATCTTGAGTTAGCAATAGTAGTTCATGCATTAGTCTGATTGACATATTTTCTATTGGGACATCGATTTGAGCTTCATAGTGATCACCATAGTTTGTAATATATATTTACCTAGATTAATATGAATGCTAGGTAGAGGTGATGGATGGAGTTTATTTGTGAGTATGACTTTGAGGTCAAGTACATATAGGGTATGGAGAATGTGGTTGTTGATGCCTTGAGTTGCAGGAGGCATGAGAGTTTAGCTTTGACTCTTGGTGTATATTTGTAGATTCGTATATTCCAAGTACTTCCTATAGATACTTGGTACAAGGAAGGAAGTGCTAATATTGAGACAGGGAGACCTTTGGAAGGCAGGTTTTCAGGTTATGTTTTGGAGTAAGATAGTATTTTACGTTATATGATCCGTATATATGTACCACCACCAGATGATCTTCATACATTGATTTTATCTGAGGATCAACGTGCACCTTTCTTGGCACATCCAAGTGTCAAGGAGATGCATGCAAACCTTCGACAACTATATTAATGGTCTGGTATGAAGCGTGACATTTCTAATTTTGTGGCAAGATGTCTAGAGTGTCAAAGGGTTAAGGAAAACCATCAACATCCAACAGGGATTTTACAACCTAATCTCATTCTATCATGGAAATGAGATATCATATAGGTGGATTTCATCATGGGTTTGCCTATGAATCCTCATAGACATGATACCATCATGGTCATTGTTGACTGACTGACCAAAGTGGTACACTTTTATCCTATGAGAGCATCCTATACAACAACTTTAGTAGCTAGAGTCTTTATGCAGAATATTGTGAGCTACATGGTATTCTCCATAGGATTATATCAGATAGGGATTCAGTATTCACTTGTACATTTTGGACTTCTTTACAACATGATCTTGGAGCACAACTGAATTTTAGTTTGGCATATCACCCTGATACTAGTAGACAAACAAAGAGGGTTAATCAAGTGTTAGAGGATATGTTGAGGATGTATTCCATGGATAGATAGACTCATTGGGAGGACTATTTGTACTTAGTTGAGTTTTCTTACAATAATGGTTATCATAGTTCGATTAGTATGTCGCCTTTTCAGGCTTTGTATGGTCATCCTTGTCATACACCTTTGAGTTAGGATAGGATAGATGATCATATTATGTTAGGTCCTAAGATGCTTTGAGATATGGAGTTGTAGGTGGAGCACATCCGTGAGCATGTGATCACAACTCATGATAAACAAAAGAAGTATGTAGATTCTCATAGGGTGGATAGGTAGTTTGCAATTAGTGTTAAGGTGTTTCTGATAGTGCGTCCACGAAAGAGTCCAATCCATTGTGGAAGGGTTCAAAGTTGACACCTTGTTTTGTTGGCCCATTTGAGATTATTGAGAGGATAAGACTAGTTGCTTACTGTCTTGCTTTTCTGCCTAGCTTATCTTGTGTTCATGATATTTTCCATATTTCAATACTTAGTATATTCTAGATGTTACACATGCTCTTGACTAGAATGCATTACAAGTAAAGGACAAGTAGTTGGATTTGGAACCTATTCACATACTTCAGCAATGAGAGTTGACCCTCAGGGATCACACCATTGAGCAGGTAAGGGTCCTGTAGGATTTGAGAGATACAAATCCACAGAACGCGAAGAATACCCGCATGCAAATAACCTATCATTGGAGAGAAGCAAAAAGAAGAAAAAGGCAAAAACTGAGAAGTTACTCAAAATGTGAGAGCAAAAATATGATCCAAGTTATGAAAAAGTAATTACAAGGTTCAACCTATAAAGGTGAACAAACCCTAAAGCCTAAAAAAGCTAGGTTGCACATTAATAATTAATAAAAGAATTAATTATTAATGCACCTAAGAGAAAGCTTAAGCACTAAAGAGTAATAACTTAACGAATTAAATCAATATGATTTAATTATTAAGCAAACTAAATATTGCTCTGACACCCCCCCTTAAGCTAAGCGCAGGGGGAAGCTAACCTAGCACAGCTATGAAAGCAGGAAATGGGTCTCGGCAACAAGGCCTGATCAGGTACCCAGTACAAGAAAATCTCTGTAAACCGGAGACAAAGGATAAAACCCTGTGGGAAAAACCCCTCTCCAAAAAGAGATAGAAAAAAGAAGAAAAAGAAATGGCTCAAGAGACTCTCTCAAAACCATAAGTACAACCAACCCCCCCATGAGAGAGGGAAGAGACACCAAAGCCCCCCCAGAATGATGGGACCCCTGTGGAAATGATCGAACCAATGAAACTCCAATGCGGAAGAAACAAAGGCACGGAACAAGGAAACCCTTGAATGAGCGATGAAACTGGAAGGCCGAGCTGATGCTCAAAGGAGTAGACATGAGGATCCTAAAAGGGAATCCCCAATGTAGGTGGTATGATAGGTGTGCTGACACTGTCAGGAGAGAGGAGATGAGTGTCCTCTGTAGAATCCTCAACAATTACACCTGGTGGCTCGATGAATGGAGCTGGAGGGTCTAGCAGTGCTGAAGAAGAGTCCTATTGAAGAGAAGAAACCCCAACAAGATGAGGTGAGGCAGTCACATAAGTGGTCTCAGGAACAACACAGAGGTTCAAGTGACCTGACTGTCCCACATGATGCTCTCGCGTAAGAGGAGAGCTATGCGCTAATAATGGAGTTGGTGGACCAAAGTGTGAGAAGGTGTAGAGATGGGTGGAATGATCAACTGTCCCTATAGCAACAATGCCACCTGTCGCACTATCCCAGATGAAGACTAAATCTTGCGAGAACTCAACTGTCTTCCCTGATCCACTATGTGTAATCTAGTAAATTGAGAGGCGGTTTGCAGATAGAGATGGAACATATAATACATCATTGAATGTGCCATCCTAAATGCGTACAGAACCTTTCCCGCAGACTGGCATAACAGTGTTATTCCCCATGAGAATGTGAGGAATAGGAGAAGCCTCAATAGATGAGAAGATTTCTGGAGAAGATGCCATATGGTGAGAAGCACCAAAATCTAGTATCCAAGGGACTTGTGAAGGGGATGCAATGGAAGCTTGTAATGCATGACCCTATCCAAAATCCTATCCAGATGTCAAAGATGTGGAAGAAGATTGAAAAGCAGACCCCTGTGAGGTAGAAGAGGATGGAGAGGAAATAGTGCTCTTCTAAAGGAGAGCTTGCAAATCTGCAATCTGTTTCTCATAGCCATCAAATCTCTTCTGAAAACAATGTGACTCATCATGAGGCCCCTTTTGACAATAGGAACATGTAGGGCTCTCAGTCTTCTGTTTCTCCTTCTTAGAAGAAGATGGTGGACCAGTAGAGTGCTGAGAAGAGGAATCAGATGTCTACTTCAGCTTCAACTTTTGTGTATCCTGAGGTGTCTTGGCAAGCAATGCCTATGACTGTAAACTTGTAAGTGAATCCATCTGATGGAGCTTGGACTACTCACGAGTCAACCTGTCACAGAAGGTCTCAAAAGAGGGCATAACATGTCAAGCACCCAGAGCATCCATAGTGGAGTAGAAGGTAGAAGTGAAAATCTGATAAGGGCCATGAAGCTTTGAGAGTATCAGAAAGATACACTCATCATCTGACTTCGTCTTTCCAACAACCTGTAAAATAGAACGAAGAGACTTGAACTTCATCAAGAAGTCCTCAATGTTGGCGAATGATTCAGGTACCAAGGAGGTGAACTCTACATCTATTTGTAGAATCCTGAACTAATTCATTGTGCCAAACAAGGTGGAAAACTTGTCCCACATATCCTTAGGTGTGGTCAAACCATCCAGGTGGAACAACAACCCATATGAAATGTTCATTGCAATGAGGCCTATTGCCTCATCCATCCTGTTTCTGTGCATAAGAGCCTCATAAGGCCTCTGTAGAACTGGTTGAGCCCCATCAAGGCATGACCATAGCTCTTTTTCTATAAGCAATCTGGTCATCTGTCCTTTCCAAGTGTGATAGTTGTGAGGTGTAAGACGGGCGACAAAAGAGTCTGCCATTGAGAGAAAGTAGATAGAAGTAGAAGGGTTTCTTTGAAATAAATGACAGAAATAGAATTTGCACCCCCCACAAAGTATTATACTATCTCCCGTACACTTCAAATAAGTATGTAAGCACACAAAAAAAAGAGAGGAAAAAACCTGATTTTCAGATGCATCCACTTTGATGCCAAAAATAGCTGATCAAACGGAAAAATTTGAAAATAAAACCAACATGGTTGGATTAGGCTCAAAAAGAGCTTTCCAACGATATATCACACTTCGATTTTTGATACCATTTGCAAAAATTTCTCAAAAATGGGTGCTAGTTTTCCAAAGTGCCACGAATTCTGAAAACGCCAGATTTTTCAAAAAATTCAAAAAAACCTTTGCGACACCAAAAAATGCCCACTGCGCAGCCAAAACCGCTTGTGTAGGAAAAATGCCGTGTTCGTGCCTTCTGTGCTCAACTCTCAGCGACTCGTGCCTCGATAATTGTGCCAGGTTCATACGGCCTTGGTTCCAAAAAAATGCCACAGATTGCTCCGGTGCCCAAAAGTGGTCAAATTTTATGTCAAAATTCATCTAAACGATCCTCTGAATCCATTGGTCAGGTCAGTTAGAGCCCAAAATGCCTCCAATAAAAAAATCTTCAAAAAAACTTGAAACCCTTAACCTTAAAACCTACTTCAAAAACACCAGAACAAGCAGCAGCAGGGGAGCTCTGATACCATGTAGGATTTGAGAGATACAAATCCACATAACACCAAGAATACCTGCATGCAAATAACCCTGTCACATGAGAGAAGCAGAAAGAAGAAAAAGGCAAAAACTCAGAAGTTACTCAAAATGTGAGAGCAAAAATATGATCCAAGTTATGAAAAAGTAATTACAAGGTTCAACCTATAAAGGTGAACAAACCCTAAAGCCTAAAAAAGCTAGGTTGCATATTAATAATTAATAAAAGAATTAATTATTAATGCACCTAAGAGAAAGCTTAAGCACTAAAGAGTAATAACTTAACGAATTAAATCAATATGATTTAATTAGTAAGCAAACTAAATATTACTCTAACAGGTCCAATGGGACCCTATTGACAAGTTGTCAGTGACCTAGGAGGACACAATGAGATTATGAGATTTATATCCCTATTTGTTTGTAGGCTTCCAAGAGTAAGCCTAATTCTAGGGGAGGTAGATGTAGTTCCCACCCATTGTTTTACTTTTTACTTTTATATTTCCAAAATCTTTTAGGCCACTTTCATGTGTGTGTTGATTATTTCAGCTTTATTACGAGGTTATGGATTTATGATATTACATGGTGATTTGATACTGGATAGTCATGAGATATCATATGTTTACAATTAGATGATGATGTTAGTTACTTTGATGATGCTTATTTATATGTTTAAATGTCTTTTATATTGATGATTTTACTTACCCCATACTTGCATGTGTATGGCTATCATGTATGTTTTACCTTTTTATTTGATATGTTTGATGTGGTTGAGGGACATAGTCGTAGTTACCTACTTGCAGGATCCACATGACATCTTGATACTTTCCATTGCTTGTTATATATATATATATATATATATATATATATATATATATATATATATATATATATATATATATATATATATATATATATATATATATATATATATATTAATGAAGGGTGCTCCCCTTAATACCACAAACGCATAACAGAAATAGAGAAACAACAACAATATGCAAGAATAGAAAATTGGCTTCTTATTATCTCCACAAATGTGGAATTACAAACTTTCAGAATTACAATATGCAAAGCCCCATGGGCATTCCCTTACAATATTCTGTAGGACAAAGCCTCAAATTATTGCCCAGATCTACTACCCAGAACTATTCTGAATTGCCTAAGACAATAATACAGCCTTCCTTATATAGGCAATTTTCCACCGCCTGGAAGGTTCCAGAATTTTAGCCAATAAGGCCGACCAAACTTAGAATTATTTTATTTTACATTTTATTACATCATAGTCGGCTCAAGATAACCTTTGAAACCCGAACAGAAATTTTGAAGAAAATTATTTTTCGCCATTTCGGGTGGCCCAACTTCCGAAGACCATAAGTCATCACCAGTTGACCCGATCGGCTATTATAACCCCATTTTGGAAATGCCACGAAGCGCTCTACAGGCTTGACCAACGCAAGCACCCATCACCCAAATTTTCGACCTCATCCGGGGCCTCTAAAGCCTTCAAAACTGAGTTCAGAGTTTCTGTACCCTGCTGCCAATACCGAAAATCTTCAATATCTTCCAATATACACTTGATCTGGCAATGAAACTTTACTGGCAGACTTATATGACCAAAATGAACCTCCAAGAAAGGAATAAGATCATTCTGAGCACATACAAAAATTACCAAAAATAGTAACTTTCCATAAATAGCAGCTCTGCACAAAATAGCCCTTATTGAATACAAAAATAGAAATATTTTTGGGTGATGCAAGATTGCTCTTACACCCAGGATGCTCCTGCATCAGACACCCGGGGTAATTTGAGAAGTGACCCTGTCACGACTCAGGTGTGCAGAGGAAAACCAAGACGGCTAACCTCCGCCTTTGTCAACCATGATGAATCTTCAATAGGTCGTCCTTTCCATTTGACCAAATATTCTTCATATGTCATGTGCCTTGTGCTTCTGCCAACACGACTGTCCAGTATATCTTCGATCTCCTTAGTGTCTAAACTAGTTGCTGGAATACTCCACTGTGCTGTTGTGATCTCATCTTCAACACCTCCTTCATGATACTCTGTCAGATTTGAAATGTTAAACACTGGCAAAATATTTAGCTCAGTACGTAATTCTACCTCATATGCATTTTCTGAATCATGTTTCTTCAGTATCCTACATGGTCCAAACTTCTTCATTTTCAGCTTGTTATATGTACCAACTGAAAACCGCTCCTTCCGCAAATGAACCATGACTTCATCACCAACCTGAAATTCCTTATACCTCTTTTTCTCATCTGCCTTAGCCTTATACTGTGCATTCATCTTGGTAATATGCTTTCTCACCTCCTCATGGATGTTCTTCAAGTGTTCTGCAAAATCTTCAGCTTCAGCACTACTTATTTCTCCTTTATCTATCTTCCTCAATTCAGATGCATTTCTTGGACTACTTCCATATACAATCTGGAATGGTGATTTACCAGTGCTCCTGTTGACAGAATTATTGTATGCAAATTCCGCCTGTGGTAAAATCAAATCCCATCCTGTTGGCTTATCTCCAATCAAACATCTCAGCAAATTTCTCAAACTCCTATTCACCACCTCTGTCTGTCCATCAGTCTGTGGATGGCGTGATGAACTGAACTTCAAATCTATCTTCAACTTCTTCCACAACGTACGCCAGAAATATCCAACAAACTTAGTGTCCCGATCTGAAACTATGGTCTTTGGCAAACCATGAAGTCTCACTACTTCTCTGAAAAACAATTTTGCTACATGAACAGCATCATTAGTCTTCTTGCAGGGAATAAAATGTGCCATCTTTGAAAATCTATCAACTACCACAAAAATTGAATTGTGTCCCCGCTGTGTCCTCGGTAAACCAAGAACAAAGTCCATGTTGATATCCTCCCAAGGCTTCTCTGGTACAGATAATGGCTGATACAACCCTGTATTCTGCTTCACTCCTTTTGCCATCTGACATACTCTACAACTCTGTACAAACTTCTTCACATCTTGCTGCAACTGTGGCCAATAATAATTCTCACTAACCAAACCAAGGGTTTTGTCACGACCAAAATGTCCAGCCAATCCTCCGCTATGCTTCTCCTTGATGAGATTCTCCCTCATAGAACTTCGTGGAATGCACAACTGACTCCCTCTGAATAGCATATCATCCTGGATGATGAAATCCAACCATTTTGTCCTGTCTAGAGTAACAGGTTCTGTACAAGCTTTCTAAGCTTCACCAAAATCAGGATCCTCTGGATACAAATTCTTGAGTTCCTTGAACCCAACCACTTCAATCTGCATTTCTGTCAGCAATAGTTGCCTTCTGCTAAGAGCATCTGCAACCCTATTAGACTTTCCACTCCTGTGTTTCAAAACAAATGTATAACTCTGCAAAAACTCAACCCATTTCAAATGCCTTTGATTCAATTTTTCTTGACTATTCAAATATTGCAAAGCTTGATGATTAGTATACAAAACAAACTCCTTAGGAAGCAGATAATGTCTCCACTTCTTTAATGCCTGAACTATAGCATAAAATTCTTGATCATAAACATAATATTTCCTCTTGGCATCATTTAATTTCTCACTGAAATAAGCAACAGGTTTACCTTCTTGGCTCATAACAGCTCCTATTGCAGTACCACTAGCATCACAATCTACTTGAAACACCTTATTGAAATCTGGAAGTGCTAAAACAGGTTGTTCTGTAACTTTTTGTTTCAACAATTGAAAACTCTTTTCTGCCCCATTAGTCCACTTAAACTCTTTTCTATCCCCTCTCATTGTTTCAGTCAAGGGTCCACAAATACTGCTAAAATTTTTGATAAAATTTCTGTAAAAGCTAGCTAGACCATGAAAAGATCTTACCTTGGTAGCACTCCTTGGAGTAGGCCATTCAAGGATAGCCTGTATCTTCTCTGGGTCCATTTTTAGACCTTCTGCTGAAACTACAAATCCCAAATACACTAACTCTTTCTTCACAAAACTGCACTTCTTCAAATTAATCAACAATTTCTCTTCTCTCAACTTCTCAAATACCATACGAATATGCATCATATGCTCATCCAATGTCTTACTAAAGATCAAAATATCATCTAGGTAAACAATGACAAACTTACCCAGAAATTCTTTCAGAACCTCGTTCATGAGCTGCATGAAAGTGCTCGGTGCATTGGTTAGCCCAAAAAGCATGACTAACCACTCATACAGTCCTTCCTTTGTCCTGAAGGCAGTCTTCCATTCATCTCCCTCCCTGATCCGAATTTGATGATATCCACTTTTCAGATCTATCTTTGAAAAATACAGAGCTCCACTCAAACAGTCCATAATATCATCCATTCATGGCAATGAAAACCTGTACTTGATTGTGATCTTGTTTATTGCTCTGGAATCTGTACACATCCTCCACTCTCCATTCTTCTTTGGTGCTAATACCGCAGGTACAACACAGGTGTGTGTGTGAAAATTATACCTGATCTGTAGACACAACACTCAGTAAAACATTAGAGGTTAGCTATAATCAAAATCGTGCAAAATTGAAAGCTATCTAACCAAGCGATTTACTGCCTTCTAATAGGTGCGAGATTAATGTTCTCAGATTGTAATCGAGATCAGTGACCTAGACGACACCTAAATGAAGGATTTGAATGCAAAAGATGGATATGAAATTGAATGCAATTAATCTATATTTTTGATATTTTCTATGCAATAAGAATGAAAACTTGATATGAATCTATGCTAATATGAAAAACTTGATATGAAATGAATGCTAAATGATCTAACAATGAAGATTCTAACAATGATATGAAAACTATGAATGCAAAAATAAGATTGATCTCACAAAGATGTCGATTCACAAGAGCTTTGATTCTTCAATTCCAATTCTTCAGCGTGATTGTGCAAAATATGAGATGATTTGTGAAGAGCTGAGCCTTTAATTTATAGAAATCCAGGGCTTTGGAGGTGCATGGGAAAAATCCATAAATCACTCAAATAACTCAACTTGATTTTTGAGTTATTTTTAAATAAAAGATAATTAATTCTCAAAATCATGCAAAAACATGCAAAAATAGCTTTTTAACTCAAATTAGAGTTTAGATCAGCTTTTTGAACTCCAAAAGGATGTTGAGTTCCAAAAAGTCAATAACTTGCATTGATTTTCTGATTTGGAGTTTAACTGTTTCTTTTGAATATGCATAATAATTAAGAATTAAATAAATAAATAAAGTGATTTATCCTCAACTCAACTGATTTTTGAAAATAAATAATTAATTTATGGGTTAATTAACTATTTTACCAAACTTTTATTAAAAATTATATTATTAAATAATGACAACATGCTTTAATTAATTAAATAAGAATTTAATCAATTAAAGATATGAATTTTGATTTATTGTCAAAATTAAATAATACAATTAATAATAGATAGAATTAAATTTAATTACACAATTAAGTGGCAAATATTAAATCTAATTAATTAAATATGAAAATATTCAATTAATTAAATTTTTAGGATAAATGTGATTTATCGCCAAATAATCATTAAATTAAAGATAATTAAGATAATTAGGAATATTACTAGGAATATTCCCCGATGCAAAATTTAAGATAACCAATTATGATTCGATGATGTTTAGATGTGCCTTAGGTTAGGACTTTGATGTCGATTTCATTCGAATTGAAGATGTAGGAGATTAATGAACTTATAGCCCATTTTTGGGGTATTACATTTTGCCCCTCTTTGAATTACTGTGCGAAGCGCAGTGGTTCAAAGATAGTCTGTGTTTGATAAAGATATGAAACTGATTCAAAAGATAAACCGATCTCAAGATAGAAACCAATTGAAAGATATTGAGATAGGAGTTGATTGATATTGAATTGATATGGAGATAATAGGTCTTGAATGACCAAAGATAATGTTCACTGTAGAAGCAAATGAACCTATTATTGCGAAAAAGTGTCAAAATGCCTGATTCTGAACCTTAGGATTGATAAGAAGTGAGTGACCCGTTCTAGACTCGATTGTCTTAGCAGAACTAGCAGGTATCACATCCGAATCCTTTAGTTGCCGAAGAACCAAGGAAATAACACTATGATCTGATGGTTGCAAAAACTGATACAGATTACAAGATTAAGAGAATACCAGATTGATATGGATCGATGAATCTGATATGCCCCAAGTGATGATAGATTTGCCCCGAGCGATGAGGACTTTTGATGAATCAGTAACTAGACGTGATTGTTTGTCTTGATCACTGATGAAAGATATTGATAGACTTGATCGATAGAATTTGATTTACAGACTTTGAATGATGTGCAATACCATGCCCCCTTCGGGATTAAAATTGAAATCTGACAAGAAAAGTCAGCGTTGATAGTTTAGAAGCATGTTAATTGATCTGAGAAGTGGTTATACATGTCCGAGAACGCATTCTGCATCATTTGGAGGTCCAAAAAGACTAAGTTTGACTAGGTTTGACCATGAGTTGACCATGGTTGACCAAGTTGAAATTTTGATAGTGTGATGTAAGATAATCAGTTAAGTTGAATACTAGATTTCTGTGATGATTGAAGGTCGAATATGCAAGTAGTTAATAATATGAATGATCTCAGATTTGAATTTTGATCCCGAAAAAGGATTCTACTTGCTATTTCATTGGAGGAACCTTCGTGTGAGATTCAGCTCTTGTTAGACTTGAAGATGCGATTTGAAGAATCATTTAAGTATTGAAGTTCGTTTAATCATTGTGAGATCATGTAAACATGCAAAATGCAATGAGACATGCAAAATGAAATGCAACCTAAGACCTAGGACCTAGTCACTGATCATGTGTTGATTTGTTATCATCATTGAACTTTTAGGTAACCGGATAAATCAATACAATGCCCACTAGCCATGAAACCATAGACATATGAATATCGATTTGTATGCGCAAGAATCAATACAACACCCACTGGACAAAAACCATGGATATATGAATATTGACTTTATTTTCAAAATGTTGGATTAAATATAAGCATCAAGGCACAAATGCCAGGATGACCTGAATATCATGTCCATTTTGATATAGCAATTTGTACAAGCATCAAAACATAAACGTCGTGATGACCTGAATACGCCTTGCATTGCAAACACATGAAACAGTCAAGAGATCGTTCTAAATCCAATGTGAATTACCCGTAGTGACCCTTTATCGTTCACATCCTTAGGCAAGATTGCGTTCCACAGTAGGAGAAAGAACTTACTCAAAAAGACAATAGTTAGATCAAACTTCCTTGAATTTTTCGGGTATCAATGGTCGAGGTACGCATGGCCATCCAATTCGAGATAGAGGCTCTTACAGTCGGACACCATTTCAATCCAAAATTTCCAAAGCTGTTAGATTTTCACATACAAGCAGAAGACAAAGAAAAGATTATGCCCCCAGTCATCACTCTCTAAATCCTGTAAAGGACATCATTGAAGAGCTCGAAGGGACACAATATGCAAAAATCTCAATGCGAATCAGTAAGCATACAAGGAGATAAAAGCATGAAAAGCACAGATTGTTTTCAGTTGAGTTTTGA
This sequence comes from Chamaecyparis obtusa, assembly GCA_027943335.1. NCBI lineage: Eukaryota > Viridiplantae > Streptophyta > Pinopsida > Cupressales > Cupressaceae > Chamaecyparis > Chamaecyparis obtusa. The sequence goes on from BSBK01004283.1 coordinate 585,073, forward strand.
TGTTTGATTGTTGTTGATGCAAAATCCTTTCTGGAGACGAGACTGACTGACTGACTCAACTTGAAGCTTCAAAGGACTCTGAGTGGATATGACACGTCTAAGATACATGGGAGACCATAGGATATGACATTGATTGCCCCCAAGTGTGAACATTGATAGGATGCAAACGCTTGAGCTGGTTGGTGTACAGGCCGACTTATTGAAAACTGGAAATGCAGGAACAAACCGGGAGATATGTACAAACTAAAGCAAGACTGAAAGCTGGGAAAGACCAAGATTGTGCTGATAGATGGAGCATTTTGGAACAAGTGGTGCCCGTTTGCCGAGTTTTCACCATCTTGGTAGAGATTTTATTTTTGCTACCGAGGTGCCTGTTTCCAGGTTTTCACCAAGGCACTTTTTTTTTTTTTTTTTTGTATTTTTCATTTTTTCAATTTTTTTGTACTTTTGATATTTTTTGATTTTTTTTGTGAATCATCAAGGTGCCTATTGCTAGGTTTTCACCAAGATGTTCATTTTTTCAGGACTTTTTCTAATTTTTAAGATTTTTTTCAGGACATTTACCAAGCACTGAATGCCTTAGGCGTAGAATTTCTTTAGATGGAGAACGTTGATTGGTTCTCGGAGCTGTTCTCCTTCAGTCGTTGAGAGTTGATAGGCACCAGAGCCAAAAGTAGCAGTGATTACAAAGGGACCCAGCCAGTTGGGTTCGAACTTCCCCTTGCGTTCTCGATGTGATTGATTTTTAGGATTTTCTCTCAACACTAGATCGCCAACCTGAAATTCTCTATGTCTGACTTTCTTGTTGTAGCCTCTAGACATTCTTTTCTGATACACTCTGAGATGATCATACGCTGCTTGTCTGCACTCATCTAGTAGTTCAAGTTCTTGTAACCTCGACACTCTGTAGTCTTCATCAGTGACAAGTCCATTCATTTTGATTCTGAGTGATGGGATTTCAACCTCAATAGGCAATACCGCTTCAGACCCATAAACTAAAGTGAAAGGTGTAGCCCCTGTAGGCGTTCTGATACTAGTTCTGTATGCCCAGAGAGCTGGATTGATCATCAGATGCCAGTCTCTTCCTGTTTTATTCACTGTTCTGTGCAAGATCTTCAGGAGATTTTTGTTTGAAGCCTCAGCTTGTCCGTTCCCTTGAGGATAGTAGATAGATGACCAATGTTGAGTAATTTTGAACTTGGCACATAAGTCATCTAGGTCCTTGTTTTGAATTGTCCCCCGTTATCTGTGATTATAGAGTGAGGGATCCCATATCTGCAAATGATGTAATTCAGGATGAACATAGAGATCTGTTTCCCCGTTGCTTGTGTTAGAGGAACTGCTTCTACCCATTTTGTAAAATAATCTGTAGCTGTGATTATATGGGTATGTCCATTAGAAGAGTGCGGATGGATAGCACCTATGAGATCAAATGCCCATTTTTGAAAAGGCCATTGTGTAGTAAAAGGAATCAGATCTCTCCCTGGAGCATGAATCAAGTTGCCATGTACTTGACACTGTTGACAGTTTTTAGCAAATTTAATAGCTTCTTTTTCCATTTCAGGCCAATAATACCCAGCCCTAATAAGTTTTCGAGCTAACGTTAACCCGTTCGAGTGTGACCCACATATACCCTCATGGACTTCCTCTAATGCACGTTGAGACTCTTCTCGTTCTAAACATCTAAGCAGTGTACCATCTAGACCTCGTTTGTACAGATCATTACCAATGATGACATATCGGGATGCGGATCGGATAAGGTTTCGTTTCTCAAAATGGTTAAAGGACTCAGGGATGATTTGGTCGTGGAGATAGGAGAACAAATTTTTGTAGCGAGATGAGTCATAACTTACAACAGTGCAGATCATGCGGGTTTCAGGGGAGTCATATGCAGGATAGGATAGGGCTTCCACCAGGAACTCGTAGCATAGTTCATGTTCAGGCTGTTGTAAAAGAGTAGATAATGTTGCCATTGCATCAACAGCCTTATTCTCCATTCTGGGTATTTGCTCAAATGTGATAGAGATGAAGTATTTTTTTAGATCATCGACCATTCTCTTGTAAGGAATGAGCTTTTCATCTTTGGTTTGGTACACATCATTGACCTGGTGGATGACTAGTTGCGAGTCTCCATGAATGTGCATCTCTGTAACTCTCCACTGTATTGCCATTTTCATACCATTGAGAAGTGCCTCATATTCAGCAATATTGTTTGTGCAAGGAAACTTTAATCTGAATGCTTTGGGTATCGAGTATCCTTGAGGAGTAATGAACAATATGCCTGCGCCGGATCTATTCTGTGTGTAGGAGCCATCAAAGAATAATCGCCATGCTCTAGAAGAGAGGTGCATGATAGAGGAATCGGGAAATTCCATTTGCATGGGTGTATCATCAAACAGTGGTGCTTCAGCTAATTGATCAGCAATGACTTGTCCTTTGATAGCTTTTCTTTCAACATATTCAATGTCAAATTCGCTCAAGAGCATGACCCATTTAGCTAGTCTACCTGTGAGGGCAGCTTTGCTTAGGAGATATTTCAGTGGATCAATTTTAGCTACCAAATGAGTAGTATGAGCTAACATGTAGTGTCTCAATTTCTGTGATGCAAAGATCACAGCGAGACAGGCCTTCTCTATCATTGAGTAGTTCTTCTCATAGGCCACTAAAGTTCAGCTGATATAGTAGATGGCTCTTTCTTTCTTGTTCTCATCATGCTGTGCTAGCAATGCCCCCAGTGATGTATCTGTTGCGGAGACATATAATATTAATGGCTTCCCATGAATAGGAGGCATCAATATAGGTGGATTTGATAGATACTTCTTGATATGTTTAAAGTTGTTCTCGCATTCTTCATTCCATGCAAAGGTCACACCTTTATGTAATGTTTTTGTAAAAGGCTGTGAGATGTCCGCTAGCTGTGATATGAATCTTCTGATAGATTGAACTCTGCCTTGCAATGTCCTCATTTGACTGATATTTGTGGGAGGTTGCATCTCTATTATAGCCTTGACCTTAGCTGGATCAACTTCAATGCCTTTCTTGGAGACAATGTATCCTAGGAGCTTTCCAGAAGTGACTCCAAAAGCACACTTTTTAGGATTTAGTCGAAGACTAAATTTTTCCATTCTGTCGAGGATCATGCTCAAGTCTATTAGATGTTCAGTTCTAATCATGGATTTTGCCAAGGTATCATCTACGTAATCCTCCATTGTTCTATGCATCATATCATGAAAAATAGATGTCATTGCTCTTTGATATGTAGCTCCAGCATTTTTGAGTCCGAATGGCATAACATTCCAACAGAAAGTTCCCCACGCACATGTGAAAGCTATTTTCTCTTGATCTTCTGGAGCAATTTTGATTTGGTTGTATCCAGAAAAACCATCCATAAGGGAATACATTTCATAGCCCGCAGTCATGTCCACTATCATATCAATGTTAGGCAGTGGAAAATCATCCTTAGGGCATGCTTTGTTCACGTCTCTAAAGTCCGTGCATACTCTGATTGAACCATCTGGTTTGGAAACAGGTACAATGTTGGAAATCCACTCAGCATAGTCTATGACACGGATGAATCCAGCTTTTAGGAGTTTTTCTAGTTCTGCTTTGACTAAGAGTGCAACATGAGGATGCATCTTTCTCAATTTTTGTTTGATTGGTTTTACTCCGGGAGCAATGGATAGATGGTGCATAATGAGATTGGGATCCAATCCTAGCATATCTGAATATTTCCATGCAAAGTTGATCTTTTTCTCTGATAAGAAGGTAGTGAAGTTTTGTTTCTCTTCGTCTGATAGAGATTGTGCTACATGTACCAATTGTGGTTCCTCTGTTGTACCCAAATTGATGGATTGAGTTGGCTCAATCAGAACTGGAGATCTATCCTATAAATGACTTGGAAGGACATCAAATATCTCATCCTTAGGTGCCTCAAAGATGTTTTCACCTTCAGATACGTCTTTTCTTTTTACTTTTGTCAGTTCTGAGACTGCCACAAAGTGGTTTTCACCCTCAGAACTCTTTTTCTTTTTCCTTTTACTCTTGTTTTTCTGACTAAGATATTTGATGTCCGACTCGGTCATGCTGACACTCGGTTCACTGATGGAAGTACTCATAGGCTCAACTGCATTGAGGTAGCAGGCAAGGGCATAGTCATTTGGGAAGGTATACATACCATGGTTTGGGTTGGTGGAAGTTTGGTCGATAAGATCAGGGCGTTGGATAGTCAAAGTGGGAAAGGCTTGGGATATGGTGTTCACGGATGTGGATATGTCATCATTGGTCCTAACCTGACGCTCAAGTTCAAAGGTGATATTACAGCTCAGAATGTTCAATTCATGAATAGGCTCAACATCATCATAGGAGTCCTCTTCAGCCATAGGTGGATCTGACACGTTAAGTTCATTATTTCGCTCTAGACCTACGTTGGGTTGAGAGACATATTGGTGAATAACATCAATAGATTTCTCTGTTATAAGCTCATCTTCTTCTGGAATGGCACCCCATTCATAATCATTTGACTCATCTTCTGATTCAGAATCTCTAGGAAATCTTAGAAAGTGCGTGAAATCAGGATGAATACCCCAAGAAGGATTACCCTCAGTCTCTGACTTGAATTCATATTCATGGGAATCAGTGTCAGAATAACTACCCCCTGCTTCTCGATCAGTTTGATTGCCTTCGAGATTGGCTGGTTCTTGTGGTACAACCATCTCTTGCACTATAGTAGGTTCTTGTGTTTCTACTACATTAATTCTTCTGATAGGATCATCTGTATCATCAAGAAGATCTTTGATCTCTTTAGGAAATTTTTCATAGGGGATAAGCTCAGAGCTATCTGAATCATCATCAGAGGGTTCTATTTCTTCTTTCTTAAGAAGGGGTTCTCCTGGTGCAATTTGTTCTATGACATGAGAACAACCACCTTTGAGATGATAGGGTTTCTTCTTAAACCCTATGCCACCAGTATCTTTTTTGGCTCGACCAATATGTGAAATGGGGGTCACAAGACGCTTTCCCCTAATTCCTAGAGGTCCTTGACCAGAATATCCCATCTTGGCTATCAATTTGTTTCCTGGACCATATGAATTAGAAGGGACTGTAGGTGCTATAGATTCACTAGGTTGAACAATTTTAGATTCAGAATCCTCTTTATATAGCCATGCCAGCACAGCTTCATCCTCTTCAAATTCTTGTTTAGATACTTGCTCCACCACAAAATGTCTTTTGTATGCTTCCATAGGTTCCTTAGGTTCTGATTTAGACTGCTTCAAGGATTGGCCATATGACTTAGGTGAGATTGGGAGAGATGTCAGAGACAAGATTGGCTCTATAGTGTATTCTCCCATCCCATTTTCTTTGATATTGATCTCTTTAGCAATGTCATCCATCTTAGATGTGGAAGCCACATTTTGTTGCTTGATGGAAGATTCTCTGTTATTGGGAACAAGTTTATCGGAACTTTCCTTCAATGTATTGCAAGTTGTACTCAGATCAGCTGGGATAGTAACCTCCACTCCTTCATAGGGAAATTTCAAGCATTGATGGTATGTTGAAGGAATAGCCTGCATTTCATGTATCCAGGGTCTCCCTAGAAGGATATTTTAAGCCAATGGTAGATCGAGCACCTGACATGTGGTATCTTTGATGACTGGACCCACCCGGATGGGCAAGACAATGGTGCCTTTAGAAGCTCTTTCTTGTTCATCATAGGCTTTTATGGTGATCTTCTTTCGAGGATCAATAGCCATCTCTGAGAATCCCAACTGTGTGATTAAGTTGTAAGAACAAATGTTGAGGCCTGCGCCTCCATCTATCAACACACGTTTGACTCGATGGTTCTGGATCAAGACTTCTATGTGCAAGGGCTGATTATGTGGGTGACTTAGGGAGTTTTCATCCTCTTCTGAAAAGGAGATATATTGCGGAGATGTTAGATGACCAACCATAGTTTGCAACCTGTCTAGATCTAGATCATCAGGAACATTAGAGCTGAGCAAAGCTTTGTCTAGGATATCTCGGTGAGCTGGAGAGATTCGAAGTAACTCAAACATAGAGATTTTGGCATTGGTATGCTGGAGTTGTTGTACGATGCTGTAAGATGTAGGTCTGGTATCCTTTGGATTGGAAGATTTCGAGGCAACCTTCTGTTTAGAAGCAGATGTGAGATTGAAAGGTATCTTAGGGACATCAAATGAATTTGGTGTTTGTCCTTTCAGATGCGTTTGAGCTTGTGATCTGGTAATTGCATTAGCTGAGGAATGATTTCTATCTCTTTGTACAATCATGATGACATTACAGCTCTCAGAGAGGCATGGTTCCACCATATTGATGACAACATCATTTCCAGGGTAGGCATAGTTGACTTTTGCCCCCATGTTAGGCTGAGAAGTGGAAACTCCCTTGCCATGTTGTGGAAAAGGTTCTGTAAATACTATGTGATCATTATTGCTGGTAGGATTATCGATTGTGATGTCCCCTTGATCTATCAAGTCTTGAATGGTATGCTTCAAATGGAAGCATCCATTAGTTCTGTGGCCTTTAGTTCGATGGAAAGCACAAAATTCATTATCTTTCCACCAACATGGTTTTGGATCCGGATCAGGTTTTCGGATTGGTGGTAAAGAGATCATGTTATCAGCTATCAGGGTCCTCAGAGCAGATTCCAAAGATTCTCCCAGGGGAGTAAACTTTCGTTTATTATCCCATCGTTTGAATGGCTTCTTTGGAGATGGTTCAGCAGATTTTTGCTCTGAAGCTTCAATGGCTTTGGTGGCAAGGGTGAGATTGTAGGCCGGTGCCTTTGATGGGGTGTGGATAGTGTCAACAACACCGTCAGAGACGATACCTTTGTTTCTATTCCAGGTCTTGTTTTTATCTTTTGAGCTAGATCCCGATTCAGACTTGTCCTTTTGAAGTGTGATTTCTCCTTTCTTGACAAGTACTTTCTCAATCTTGATTGCATTATCCACCATTTTATCAAAAGATACATGATCTTGCATTTGCAATGGATAGTTGAGCTCTGGAACAAGGTTATTGATAAAGATTTCAAGTTTCTCCATTTCGGGAATTGGTCTAGCATATAAAGAAAACTTCTTTCGCCACCTCTTGAGAAAAGTTAGGAATGATTCCCCTGGATATTGCTTGAGGTTACAGATATCGATCATGGTAATCAGATGTTGAATATTGTAGGAATATTGTTGATAAAATAATTTAATCAATTCCTCAAAAGTTTTGATCGTAGAAGGTAATCTTGAAAACCACTGAATGGATGCTCCTCCCAAGGATCTAGGAAAAAGACGCATTAGATAAGTCAGTTCATGCATGAATTCCATGGATTGTGTACAGAACTCTCTGACATGATCTTGAGGATCAGAGTGCCCGTCATATTTGTCATACTTTGGTATCTCCACTCTTTTTGGGAATGGAGGCATATACAAGTCTTTGTCAAAAGGGAAAGGACAAAGGGCCTCAATGGAGAATTCCTTGGGTTCCTTCTCTTTCTCAATTTTATTCATTTTGACCTGCATAGCGTGCCGCTGGTTCATTATGGCCGTCATCGGAGTTTCTTCCTCATGTGTGATGATATCTTCGACATTGAAGTGAGGAGGAAGTTTAGCTCCTTCTTGGGCTAATTGCAAAAAGTATGCCTCTCTATCCATTTTCAAGAAATGCCTCATCATTCTTTTGAATTCATCGTCATTCTGACACCGATGGATTTCAGATGGTGTAGGGTCTTGGTCGGCATTATGTTGAGAGTGGTGTCCCTGGGATCCTCCTCCTAGAGAACCATGGTTTGTCCCTGCTTGAGACATGGTAGGAGTTTTTGGGCTCCCTGGAATAGATTGAGGAAGAGTTTGTTGATTACCTCTGTGAGTTGATAGAGGAGGTCTGTAACCAATTTTCAATCGAAAGTTACCGAGACCGTCGTCTTCGTAGATACCTGACTTGATGAGTTGTTCAAGAGTTGGACCCGGGGTATTGGTCAAAAGTAAGTTTTGAGATGTTTCTTCTGATTTCTTGTGTGAAGAAGCTCTGGTCTCCACCATTAACTTTGAATGAAACAGAAGAAAAGGATGAAGACAACTGAAGAACAATTTGATTTGAGAAAATTGGATGACGCAACCTTGTCAAGATTATGATAGTTTTGAAGATCTGATGAGATGTGGGTGAAGGAAACTGTGCCCTGGATGCATGGGATAGATCGCCCAAAAGATAGCGGACACGAGTTCTCAACACTTAGTTTGTTTTTGAAGATTGATTGATTGAAGATTGATAGTTATGACAAGGTTTTGACACGAGATAAAAAGGACTCAAATTGATCAAACAGAAGACTAGATCGGATTCAAAAGATCAAACTCAGAAAATGGTAGAATGCTCAATAGCTACTGCTCTGTTCCTGACACAATGATATTTTTGACAGATTCTGGAACTAGGCTGGAAACATTGGATATCTTGCAATTTGACAATTTCTGACAACTTTCTCAACTTTTTCCAAACGACACTCTGCAGACTCGTATGACACTGGGTAGTCTATGAAATGACAGTTGCTAAACTCATACGACAGTTGGGTAATACTGAAATGACACTTGACAAAACTCGTACGACTTTTGACTTCTTGAAATGACTTTTGACTCCAGAAAGAACTTTACGTCAATTTTTGCAAAATTTAAGATTTTCAGTTTTGGATTGTTTGCAAATTGTACTGTCCAGATTTTGAAGGTTATACCAGATTTGATCATTTTTAATAGCCAAGTAGATAAATAAGCACGCAGAACAGCAAGCAAGTGATTCCAAGCACGTCTGAAAATAATGAACAAGGGCAAAAGCAACCTTGCGCATGAACAATCAAGTGACCAAATTGTGCTAATCCCTGAGAGTACTAATTGGGTATGTTCTGAAAAGTTTTGCAATAACACACATATACCTGAGAATGAAAAATTGGCCTCTCTAAGGTTTTTAGTAATGGTTTGACTCTGCAACTTTTATGATTCAAAGGGGTGAACTCCAATCCCGGCGCACCAGGGTTTTGACACAGTCCGAGAACTTAATCTTCAAGAGCTGCTAGGGAGATCTGACAACCCAACAATGAACCATACCCGTGGAGATTTCTTCCACAAGGACATTTATATAGCGGTTGTCACTACCATGGCGAAAATGGCTATTACCGCTTGAGGTTCCGTCAATGCAGTTTTCCCTATGAAGGGATTGTCCGCTACGGTTAACCCTCTCTAAAGATGACTCACAATAGTATACCACAAGGGGACTTGGCTCCAGATTCAAGGTTTTGACACCTCTTCACTTTTAACCCAAACAAAGCAAGCAGATTAATCTGACACGCTAAGACAAAGTTTTGTTCCACCAAGGTCTGTGATATCAACTCCACGTGATCTATCAACCTCTCCGGGGAGAGAATGTATCAATCAATAAGAGAAGACGCACTAACCAATTTTGATTCACCAAAGCTTGTGATATCAACCCCACATGATCTATCAACCTCTCTGGAGAGAGAATGTGTCGATCAATAAGAGAAGACTCACTAACTAAGTTGAATGTGAAACGCACTAAGTATCCTCCCTACCTACAAGGATTCTATCGTCAAGAAGGATTTCGCTAGGAATCCAATCTCTCAAGAATCACAAATAGTGTTCATAGGGCCTAATTACTATGTGAGCACAGATGTATGTTCCGAAAGCAAATCTACCAAAAGCATCCAAAAAGTAGAAAGAGGAACACTTAACGTTTAAAGCGAATATGAGATGAGTCCACAAGGTGGAACACTTAACACCTCACACAAGCTAAAAACGAGTCCACAACTTAGAAAACAAGGGAGTTCCTAAAAGTACAAAAGGGTTGCCAAGTGGAACATTTAACGCTTCTGTCCTATTGACCCCTCCCCTTTATGGCGCTGAGATTGCAACCACGGGGCAGAAATGAGGGGCCGGCGGATTAGCGAGTCCAATAACCCAAGATAGCAATCAAGATCAATCACAAGTATTCTAAGACTACTTAATGAATCCTTAAGGGTTCACAACCTAGTATCAATTATGCAAGTGTGTAGAAATAGATCAAAAGCATGAAAAGATGCACACAAACTTGACACATAAGAGATTTATTTTAAGTCCCAAATCAAAATATTATTAGATGAAGGAGAATACTTGGGATCCTTGCAACGCGCTTAGTAGATTTTACTTGATTTTTAGCAATTTTTGTTGAGCTTTTCCATGCAAGCAAGTGACGAACTCTCCAACAAGCAAACAAGCAAACAAGATATGCAAAATATATTCAACTTATGAAAACCATAGGGTTAGCTCTAAAAATCAATTATTATTAGTAATAATAACCAGCAATCAACCCAAATGACAACTCATATCATTCATTTAACCATGTAAAAAAAATAAGTGCATACCCATCACAAAACTTTATTTTTTTTGCTGCATTTGACCTAGTCAACAAGATCTAATTTTTTTGATATGATTTTGGCCACAAAAATAGAAATTCAGAATAGAGACCCCTACTAAAAAACAGAGAGCTTTCCAAAAATGCAAAATTTTTAGAAAAACCTCTTCATTTGTGCCCTAGAGACCCATTTTATCAATACAGACCAGTTTTTGTAAATTGACTATTTGAGCTATGATATCATGTCCAAATTTAAAACACAAAGAATGGACCCCCTGTAGAATTTAAAGAGCTTTCCGAAAATATAAAATTTTTTGAAAAATATAATGATTTGCGTCAGATATTAATTTTTTCCGGAATTTCAAGAAAAAATTATTAAAAATTCAAAACATCTCAAAAAATTCTAAATTTTTTACTGTAGCTTCCATGACATGTCACCAACTTGAAAAAAAAATTTCAGATCAAAATTATAAGCCGTTTTGGAGATAAAATTAAATCTTTGAAACTTTGGGGTTTTAGCTCCCAAAAAAATCAAAACCAGCATGCAAAGGTGGGTTGCCCCACGGTGGGCGCCAGAAATGTGTGTGTGAAAATTATACCTGATCTGTAGACACAACACTCAGTAAAACATTAGAGGTTAGATATAATCAAAATCGTGCAAAATTGAAAGCTATCTAACCAAGCGATTTACTGCCTTCTAATAGGTGCGAGATTAATGTTCTCAGATTGTAATCGAGATCAGTGACCTAGACGACACCTAAATGAAGGATTTGAATGCAAAAGATGGATATGAAATTGAATGCAATTAATCTATATTTTTGATATTTTCTATGCAATAAGAATGAAAACTTGATATGAATCTATGCTAATATGAAAAACTTGATATGAAATGAATGCTAAATGATCTAACAATGAAGATTCTAACAATGATATGAAAACTATGAATGCAAAAATAAGATTGATCTCACAAAGATGTTGATTCACAAGAGCTTTGATTCTTCAATTCCAATTCTTCAGCGTGATTGTGCAAAATATGAGATGATTTGTGAAGAGCTGAGCCTTTAATTTATAGAAATCCAGGGCTTTGGAGGTGCATGGGAAAAAGCCATAAATCACTCAAATAACTCAACTTGATTTTTGAGTTATTTTTAAATAAAAGATAATTAATTCTCAAAATCATGCAAAAACATGCAAAAATAGCTTTTTAACTCAAATTAGAGTTTAGATCAGCTTTTTGAACTCCAAAAGGATGTTGAGTTCCAAAAAGTCAATAACTTGCATTGATTTTCTGATTTGGAGTTTAACTGTTTCTTTTGAATATGCATAATAATTAAGAATTAAATAAATAAATAAAGTGATTTATCCTCAACTCAACTGATTTTTGAAAATAAATAATTAATTTATGGGTTAATTAACTATTTTACCAAACTTTTATTAAAAATTATATTATTAAATAATGACAACATGCTTTAATTAATTAAATAAGAATTTAATCAATTAAAGATAGGAATTTTGATTTATTGTCAAAATTAAATAATACAATTAATAATAGATAGAATTAAATTTAATTACACAATTAAGTGGCAAATATTAAATCTAATTAATTAAATATGAAAATATTCAATTAATCAAACTTTAGGATAAATGTGATTTATTGCCAAATAATTATAAAATTAAAGATAATTAAGATAATTAGGAATATTACTAGGAATATTCCTCGATGCAAAATTTAAGATAAGCAATTAGATTTGATGATGTTTAGATGTGCCTTAGGTTAGGACTTTGATGTTGATTTCATTCGAATTGAAGATGTAGGAGATTAATGAACTTATAGCCCATTTTTGGGGTATTACAACAGGGACTCAGACTCTCTCGAATCAACCCCTTCTGCAATAACTCGTGTACTTGTCTGTTCAACTCTTCACTTTCTGCTGGTGTCATTCTATGTGCTGCCTTGTTTGGCAAACTGGCTCCTGGAATCAAATCCATCTGATGACTGATCTTCCTTACCGGTGGTAATCCATCAGGTACATTATCAGATACAATATCCTGAAACTCATTCAACAAATCTGCAACCTCTACAGGTACATCCTCTACTTCTTCTTTACCAACTTTTGGAATTAAAGAAAATAACACATGCTCATGCCTCATACCATCTAGGAATTTTCTTCCATCAACAAATGTTATTCTTGCATTACCACATACCTTTTCTTCAGTCTCCTTCAATGGTTTTAGCTTATGCCGCACTCCATCCTTTGTCAGAGAATAGGTATTCGCACGACCATCATGTACAGCACATCTGTCAAACTGCTATGGTCTACCCAACAGCATATGACATGCATCCATAGATATGATATCACAAAATACCTCATCTTGGTATCCACCAATCTTGAACTTCACCAGGCATTGTTCATTGACCATGACCTTGTGGTCATCCTGTACCCAGGCAATCCGATATGGATGTGGGTGTTTCTGTCTCTTGAGCTTCAACTTTGTCACCATCTCTTCTGACACCAAATTGTCAATGCTCCCACTATCAATGATCACATCACAACATTTACCTTCACACTTGCACCTGGTGCGAAACAGGCTCCTCCTTTGCTCAGGTTCATTCTCACCACTCAACAGGACTCTTCTGTTAATCAACGTTTCTCCTCTTTTAACATCTTCAGAATTTGATGATCTGGCATCTTCATCTACATGTGCAACTCTGGCCTGGCCTTCATTTCTTCTGTCTATTCTGCCTTGGCGCTGAGGACATTCAAATGCCCTATGACCTTCTTCTCCATAGTGAAAACATGTTCCACGGAAGCCTCCTCTTCCAGATCCTTGTCCTCTTCCTCTTCCTCTTTGATCTCTATTATTCTGATCCTGGAAGCGATTGGAATTATTTCCCCGCTGATTCTGACTACTACTAGCCTCGTCCTTCTCTTTCAGATCTTCATTTCGGCCACCATATGACTGTCCACCAGATCGTCCACCGCGACCTCTTCCATTTTGTCTGCTCTCGAACTTCTTGTTCAGCTTTTCCTCTACTTTTAGGGCAAATTGGTATGCCTCCTCAATACTGCTCATTCGAACCAGATTCAACTCCTCCTGAATGCTTGGCCTTAACCCATTAAGGTACCGGGAAACTTTCTCCTTATCAGCTTCTGCATGGCCTGTTCTGATGAGGAGTCAATAGAACTCCTCTGTATACTCCTGAATAGATCTTCCTGCTTGCTTCAAACTTTGCATTTTCTTTAGTAGATCAAGCTCATAATCAACAGGAATGAACTGTCGCTTCAATTTATCCACCATCCGATCCCATCTTGTGATTTTATCTTTCTCTCTTCTATTTCACTCCAATTGAATTTCTTGCCACCAGATTTTTGCATGACCTTTCAGTCTGGCCTTCACAAATTTGACCCTATCAGGATCCTCAACATCTTCATACTCAAAATATTCCTCACATTCGTTGATCCAGTCGATCAATTCCTTTGGGTTAAGATTTCTAAAAAATGTAGGAACCTCAATCTTAGGTCTTTTCCCAATCTTGGAAATCGCCCGAAAAAGTCTTTCTTCCTCGTGGTTCACAATTTCAACTTCTCCTTCTTGATATTCTTCTTCAGCTTCATCCTCGCTTTCGTCTCTGACATTAAGATTCATTCCTCTGCGAATCTCTTCTTGCAATGCTCGCACTTGTCTCTGTAGTTCTCTAACCTCAGGTGTTACAACACCAGCTCTTCCACCACGTTCCCTTCGTGGAGGCATTTTTGCGATGCGCGCTGAAACCCTAGCCACGGTCCTGGTGCAAACTTCCTCACAGTCGGTGATCTGTTTACACACTCAAGAACTCCTGCTCTGATACCACCTGATGAAAGGTGCTCCCCTTAATACCACAAATGCATAACAGAAATAGAGAAACAACAACAATATGCAAGAACAGAAAATTGGCTTCTTATTATCTCCACAAATGTGGAATTACAAACTTTCAGAATTACAATATGCAAAGCCCCATGGGCATTCCTTTACAATATTTTGTAGGACAAAGCCTCGAATTATTGCCCAGATCTAGTACCCAGAACTATTCTGAACTGCCTAAGACAATAATACAGCCTTCCTTATATAGGCAATTTTCCACCGCCTGGAAGGTTCCAGAATTTTAGCCAATAAGGCCAACCAAACTTAGAATTATTTTATTTTACATTTTATTACATCATAGTCGGCTCAAGATAACCTTTGAAACCCGAACAGAAATTTTGAAGAAAATTATTTTTCACCATTTCGGGTGGCCCAACTTCCGAAGACCATAAGTCATCACCAGTTGACCCGATCGGCTATTATAACCTCATTTTGGAAATACCACGAAGCGCTTTATAGGCTTGACCAGCGCACGCGTCCGTCACCCAAATTTTTGACCTCATCCGGGGCCTCTAAAGCCTTCAAAACTGAGTTCAAAGTTTCTGTACCCTACTGCCAATATCGAAAATCTTCAATATCTTCCAATATACACTTGATCTGGCAATGAAACTTTACTGGCAGACTTAT